>OY740777.1:40383287-40983287 GCA_963513935.1 Aphrophora alni | reverse complement strand
CGGATTATGCCAATAGGGGAAAGAAATCTAACACTATCTATTAGACGAATAAGGTGGCAAAATATTAGACAAAAGGGCTAGAAGTCCGTAAGGGTAGCAGATACCAGGTACCATAGGAGAAACCTATCCTTGATTCACTTTATGTGTTACACTTCCTAAAAAAGTCAGAGCTATAGGGGCTTCTACTGTCAGGAGTTCTCCATCTTATAAGAAGTATAGGGGACACAATAGATTTTTGAGGTTGCAGTCCATCCCACTCCCACAGCACTATTACTAGACAAATTTAATTTAAACTTTGGTAAAATTTAGTCATTTTGGTTTGGTTGATATTTACTCAAAATAACGGTCCTTTTCAGGGACTCACTTTAGTGAGTACGGGGTTAGAAATCCTGAGGGACTTAGCT
Organism: Aphrophora alni; assembly: GCA_963513935.1. Taxonomy (NCBI): domain Eukaryota; kingdom Metazoa; phylum Arthropoda; class Insecta; order Hemiptera; family Aphrophoridae; genus Aphrophora; species Aphrophora alni. Next base: position 40,982,883 of record OY740777.1, on the reverse strand, counting down.
GGATCTAAGTTTATTTTAAACAGTTACCTGTAACTCACGAATCCTCAACATCTCCCTGCCAATAGACGCGACTTCTTTCAAAGCTTTAACTTGATGTTCAACCGCCTCCAATTCAGAGTCTTTTTCCTTCAATTTATCTTTTTCATCTTCTATTTCTCTTCTCTGCCTTTTCTCTTCTTCCAATTCAGATGTTAACCTCTGTATTTCATCTACTAACATTCTATCGCATTTATTTTGTGCCAACTGGTCTCTTTCATCTTCGACAGCTTTGCGGAGTTTCCTCTCTGCGACTAAATCAGCTTTTAGTTTCTTCATTTCGCACTGAACCGAAGCTATTGCTGCATGTCTTAGTTCTCTTTTTCTAGCTATTTCCTTCTTAAATGTATCCATTTCTTCTTGGTTCACCTTTCTACGTGATTTTTCTTCTGTTTTTTCAACATTATCTCCTGTCCTAGTAGGCACCTGAAATCAAAATGCAAATATTTTTAAATGTTGAATATAATTTAAAATTGTGTTTTTAAGTTTACTATACAGTGGAATAACAGTAAGAATAGAAGTTAAGTACGACTCTGGGGCATGGGAATAACATTAAAAACGGAGATTAAGTTAGAACATGGGGCAGTGGAATAACAGTAGATACATAGGCTACGTAAGATTCTAAAACAGAGGAATAACAGTGGCTAATTAAAAATCAGGGGCATTAAAGTTACATTAAGAACAGACGGTGAAACTCTAGGGCAATGGAATAACGGTAAGAACAGAGGTTAATAAGACTCTGGGTTAGTTGTTTATTTATTTTTTAGAAGCGAAAAACTTTTCAGTTATTATCACCTTATAAGAAAATAAAAAACCCTGGAATAAATAGATTACAGTCGAAAGAGAATTAAGCTTTTTTTTCATGATTGGCTGTAACTACCCAAACAAAATTAATGGTGTATAATAGGCAGTGGCGTGTCCAGGAATTTACTCTGGTGGGGGTCCGGCCTGGGGAGTTTTGGAAAATTTGAAAAAATAGGGTTTATATGGTGCTATTTTAGGCTATATGAGACTGCTAGCTGTTTCATAAAAGTAATGATTCTCTAACAGTCTAAAGTTTTGATTAATAGTATTAAATGGGAGATCACAATTATTATTAATATCTTATGAAATATATATATTTTTTAATTTTGCTAATTTATAAAAAAATATTTTTTGGCTCTGGGGGGGGGTCCGGTCCCGCTCGTCCCCCCCCGTCGGCGCGCCCCTGATAATAGGTCGTCATGTCTCCAAAAGCACAGCTTCCTGAGTTATCTGTACCACTAGCCGAAACATAAAATCAGTCATGAGACTGTTATAAAATAAATAATTTTTCAAAATGGTCTCTACGGAATTTTAATGGACTGTAAAGATTAATTTAATTAATAAACAAATGACAAATATTATTCACTCAGCCCTGCAGAGAACGTTTATATTGTATTTACGAAATTACGAATTTTAAAATGTTTGGTTAATTTATGGAACACCCTATATATCCTACTAAACTATTTTACCACCCTGTAGATAGCTCAGGTTAATAAAATTTAAAGTGAGAGGTCAAACATTGTTCTATCTAAAGCAGTTTTTAAAATATTGTCTCCATAGTTTTTACACACACTGTATAAGATAGCTACCATTATCAAATGATGAATCTGTAATCAGCCATTCTTTACAAACATACACCTAACACTAAAAAAATTATTTTCTGAATTTCTCAGTAAAAAGTTTATTAAAGTCTTAAAATACCTTAACCTAATATTACCAACAATATCTTGTAGCAGAATTCTTTATTTTGTGGATATTTTCATCTTTGAAGTTGGTATACATCTAGTCACTTTATATTTATCAGTGACTAATTAATTGTCAGTAAATTACCAAGAATATCAGTGAACTTTATGAACAAGTTATTGTGGCTTACATGATAAACATGATAACTGTTTCATTAATAATGAATACATGTTCCTAACAATGTCACAATAATTCCTTCTGATTCAAACACATATTTAAGATGTAATTAAGTTTGTTTATGTTCTTTTATAGATCAAACAAATCTTACTTGAACTAAAAAGAATGTAAGAAGAGCACTGAAAACTTTTTAATGTAAAATAAAGTACTTTTAACAGACTGTTGAGTTTATTGTCACGTCCGTAACAAACCAGTGTCACGTCCGTAACGTTTTATCTATTTTTTAATTGAAATATTACAGGATTTTAAGATTGAACACTATTGTTTCTAAGAAGGTATTTATCTTAAGATAAGCTGACAAAAATTTAATTCATAAATTTCCCAAGAAATTAACAGACTTTTTAACAATTGTAACAGTATGTCAGAAGACAAGTGCTTTTCAAGTCACGTCCGTAACTCCAACTTAGTTGAACTATACATCAAAACCAATAATATGATCATTTTTAAATTTAGTGCATAAATAGTATAAAAAATTACCTACCAGTTGAGCTTTAACAATTTACAAAATAAAATTAACTTTTCTTTTTTTTTTCCAAGTTATAATGCATGTAACTGTCACGTCCGTAACAAAAGAATGGCTGTAATGTGAAAAACACTCAGCATAGCTTAGGGCTATGTTGGAAATAAAAATTGATAAGAGTAGAATGGCAGTCACAATAAAATTAAATATGTAATCTGTAAAACCACAAATTCATTATATGCGGCAAAACCATGTTGACAAGATCCCTAGTAGCACTGATCATTGGCCCAACGTTAAAAATTGGTTGGTAGGAATTTCAACCATAAGCCAATGATGGGTCAACCTCATTTTACAGTTATTGGCCGAACGAAGTAGTAATTAATTGTTTTTGTATAATAATTAATTTGAGTCTTTTAAAATTAAACGAGAAAGAATTAATTACACTTTTATCTCTTAGATATGCTTTGAGGATATGGTTTATTCTCCAGACTGGAAGTCTGTAAGTGTTTTACATCATACATTTTTGATCTCCAACAATTATTGAACCAAATCCTTTAAAGATCAGCAGCAAGCAACAATAATTGTTGGTTGGCCATTAGTGATTTAACTCAATAGTTGGTCTAACATTGGAAAATGGTGAGTTGGGCCAACAATTTACCAACGGTTTTTGTTACTGGGGCCAGCACTGGTCAACTAACTAGTGTTGTATGCCAATGGTTGTAATGTTTATGTATTACTGATTTGTTAATTTAATCGTATTAAAGTGAATAATGCTGTTGCACGCCATGTAATAAACAAATTACAAACACTTTTCAAAAGTTTATAAAATAACAAAAGTTTTAAAAATAATTGAGGCTTACTTACATTCGTTGAAGTGCCTGGTTGTGAATGTCCCCACCAGGGGTCAGGAGAGTGCTCTCTCTCTTGTACACTCCATTCTCCTCCCATTGCATCAGTTTATTACTCTGTTTTTTCTCTCCGTCTTTCTCGCCTTACCAAAACTAAAAACAAAAATACCAGGGTTTTTATTTTCTCTCTTATACATAGAAAGATATGTGATGGGTCAAAAATCGTTTTTAAATTGTCTTTCATATGTGCGTGTCATATAGACTATCAAATATTGTGGTCACAGTAAAGTAACATCTACAAGTGAATTTATTTATAGACTAATAGATTATGCTTGTAAAAACTTGCGTCTTTATGCTCAATAAACTGTCTTATTATTTTAGTGCATATACAAAAATTGGTTTAGGAAATTGGGCTCTAAAGACGATATATTTTAGCATTTATAATTTTTTTTTTTCGTTTTTGAACTCTGAAAAACAATACATTTGCTAACATTTTGACTAAGCAAATTGCGAATCATTAAGGTAATTCTATGAAACTAACACAGACGTTTAACGGAATAATTGCATACAGTAGGGGCTAAAATAATGTTGTATTCATCAGTTGAAATATTTTATCTAAACACACCTGATTCGGTGAAACCACTGCCTTAGATATTTAATTGACAAGAATCAAAACCGTGATATAACAATGGCATTGCGCACAAACGAATGCGCAGTTTCGTTTCGTCATTCCAGTAATTGTAAAGAAATTAGCGGTTGCGTAAAACATGTTTACAAACATTTGTAAATACAGTAAGGTGTTTTTTGTGTTCGATTAGTGATAGAACCTTTAAACTATTGTGTTTGTATTCATATTGAACATTTTAGAATAGTTTAAAATGTTGAAATTTCAGAAAGGAAACAAGGTAAATGTTTACAATAGCGTACTAAAAATAAAAACTTTTTTTTTTCAAAATTTATTAACTACCTACCTTACTTTAAAAAGAAAAATATTAACTTTGAGCAATTTTCATTTTTCAACATAAAAATTGAAAATGAAACCTACCAAATATGTATTGATTGTGTACAAGATGCAATAGAAATTCGGAATTTAACTCAAATATTCACTTCTAAAACTATCATTTTTAAAGCCTACTTAGAAAAAACAATATTTTTCGTGAAAATTAATTTTTGACAGTGAGATTTAAACATGGTGTTAATAAACAAGACTTTGATAACATTTTTCCATTTTGATTTTCTTTTTTATGTTTTAAACATTGCAAAAAAAAAAAAAAAAAAAAAAAAAAAAAAAAAAAAAAAAAAAAAAAAAAAAAAAACACTACAACATTAAGGTTAGAGTTCTCATGTAGGGCTAGTCTAATTTAAAATACAAGAGCTAAGTGTACGATTTTAGTGAATATGCAATTAGTTTTCCTTTCAGTGATCAAAAGAAATATACAAAATAATTAAATGAAGTGGATAGACCTAAAGATGTCTATGATTCTATTATACAGAAGTAAAGCGAGAAAATTGTTTCATAAAAGGATAAAAACCTATTTGGAGGTTATCATTCACTTGTAAAGCTAAGCATTGATTTGATTTATATAAAATACTAGTGATTTAACCCGGCTTCGCCCGGGACTTCTAACATGTTATTCACGAATAAATGTTGAAAATGATCTTGATTTCGAAATATTCGCAAACCCGTCTGCTAGCACCTAATTGAAGAATCATGCGCAAGACCCTATAAATGATAGTAATAAGTAAAATAAAGTCTTTTTACAAAGTAGAAATGTACTCAGTTAACTGTACCTTTTTTTCAAAATGATCCGGGGCTATAGGGTTGTGTAGTAGTTGGAATATAAGGAGATAAACCTCAAAATATAAGAAGTAAAAGCTTTTTATTAAAAACATTATAACTATTTATAATACTTGTTTATAAACAACATTTTTCATTTTGTTATCTGGGGTATATATATATACACATTTTTCGGATTTCCTACTCGAGAGCAAGCTACGTATAATTGACCGTGAGAAAAGCAGGAATCTTTGAGACTTATGCCGCAATACTTATTGTATTTAAATAGTAAATCTATAGGTTAGTTTGATTGGAAATTGCAGTCTCTTTAATTTGAATGGTAATTCAGTCGATATCAGTGGTATTCTGGGGATAAATACTGTATTTTTCGGTCATAAGTTCGGCCCTTTTATCTTCTAATGGACGCCCTTAGAGACAAAACGGAAACCTTCTTCACGGATGGGCAATAGAGGACTATCACAACATATACCCCTTTGATTGTACCGGGATTCGTTTTTGAGTTTTACCGGCACGCACATTCTAGACTTCCTTTCATTATATATATTGATTTGGTGAAGTAGGCCTACAATTGTTTTTTCAGCTGGCCTAACATTGGTCTACAATCATTTAAGCACTTAGGTATGATAAACACACATATAAAGAAATACAGTTAAGCCTATTCTATATATAAAAAAGAAAATGATAAAAATACTATAATTTTTGGAGGTAATTCGATCATATTTGGTTTTGTCTACGGAAATCATTACTATAGTTTCGTTTTACTTGATTTACATTCTACTATAAAAATAATTCTAACTTATATAAAATTTCGGTTCTTGTACTAAAAAATTGTCAAATCTGAATATACACCCAATCCATCAAACAAAATAGGTTACTAGATTGTAAAACTAACCTCCGATTAATTATATCTAACAGGCTGTGTATTCTAACAACTACCACAAAACTCTCAACTTATTTATAAATACTTAAAAATATTAGAATCTTATGTTTTTTTTTTCTAAAATATATGATTTCATCTTCATTCTTTTAGAAATAACGCCTATTTAAAATATTCGAAATTAGTAAATTTAAATAAATTTTTAACAGTTAAAAGTAAAAATAACCGGTAGTCAGTTTAAATTTTAAAATGTGGAATTCGTAACGTATTTTTTTCCCTTGCATATACAGGGTGTTTCATGAAGAACAAACTTTGAGAAGGTGTTTTAGTGGTAAAAATAAAGAAACAAATACATATAAATATAGGTCTGAAATTGATACTTTCCCTTCATTTTTGTTTTTGTCTGTGAATTGTCAATAAATGAGATGAGTTTGGATTTTGTACACGTATTTTTTATTTTAGGTTTTACAAGTGTACCAAAAATAAAGACTTTTATTATTATTTTTAAATACAACAGATAAAATATTTTCCTCTTTCAAATAAAATTGTATTTTGAAATTTTATTTTCTATAGTTTAAAAGCATAACAGAGTTTTCTACAAAAAACTAAAAATTTAATAGTTTTGTCTAAAACACCCAAGATCGCTTAAAAATGTGTCCACCAATATATATATATATATATATATATATATATATATATATATAGGGTGGTTAAAAAAATTTGCGACAATACTTTGTGAATTGATTCTAAAGGTTAAAATCAAAATAAAGTTATAACTAGAGAAATATACTTTCCTATAATATCTGGTACTACAGTAGATGAAACCATTATTTAGGCTTAAATTGAGGTACAGTTTCGCTGGATAGATCCCAGAACGTTTTTTAGATCCCTCCAGTAATTTTCGAAAAAAAAATTATGTCAAATACAAACAAATTCGTCGAAAAACACATTTTTTTTTTTTTTTTTTTTTTTTTTTTTTAAGATTTGGCGTAAATAATTTTGTAATTGGCTATTATTTGAACAAAATTTGTAGAGAATTTAATTCTGAGAAATGTGATGACCTATGCACTTTACAAAAATTACACTTTTAAAACAAATCGGAGCAAAATATGATAGAAAAACGTATCAATTTTAAACAGAACAAAAAGGTTTTTCATGATACTGAGTTAATTATCGGTAAAAAACAAAAAAAAAATCGGCCATTGTGATTATAAAATACGTAATTTCTCAAAATCAGTTCAACCGATTTCGTTGAAATTTTAACAATATGTGAAAATTAATGATCCTAACCCGTGTGTAAAATCGGTAGTGAAAATTTGTAAACCTTATAAATAATTATTGCCAAACGAAAATGAACCACATTTGAATGGAATTTACAATTAGGTTATGTTTATGATACACATAAGCAAGTTTAGTCCCTTATTTAAAGACGCATGGTTCATTTTCTTCTTTTTTTTTTATTAAGAATTATTACTGAACTGACATTGTTGGTTTTGATTCGACTTTGGAGATAACCAAGAAAGTTTGTGCAAGTTTTTGCCCAACTTTATTCTAAAACAGCCTGGATTTAAAATTAGTTTGAGAACCACCTAGTTATGTAACATAAAGCGGCGGCGAGGCACCGCGATTCTAAATTTAGTCACACAACCTAAATTAACCTAAAACTTAACATAAACTCACATTAAACAAAAGAGGATAACTATAGTAATATTTAAACCACTTTTTCACTACTCACATTGAAATCGAAGGTATATATATATGTTTCGAAGCGCAAAGTTCGTTACTGAATGGTTACGTTGTTTGAGAAGCTCCGTACGGCGCTTTGACGTCAACTCCGACCAGTGCCAACTACATCACAAGACTAAAAATAAAACATTTTGGCAACGGTTGGGGTTTATTTTCTTGCTCGTTTAATTTCCCAACATAACCTAATTGTATATCAAAAAGTCATTAGTTTTTAGGAAGCGTGCGACCCCGCTGTCATTGTTTACAATACTCGGTTATTTCAAGAACCAGGAAGGAAAAGTTTATAAATAGAACACGTGGGTTGTGGGATATTGACTTTGATTGGGCCTTCTGAATCTTATGAATAAAACTGGAAGGTGAATGTTTGTCAGCCTCAACGAAAGATGGTGAAATCTAGGCTTTGATTGAATGCGCAGCCACTATGATCTTTGGTTCTGTACAAATAACTGGGCCGCTTTTTGGAATCTGTGAAACTATAAGATTTTTACAGGAAACTTCAAAAACCTCTTTGCTTCTGTAATCAAGTGGTGATTTGAATTTTTAAAATTTGAACGCTATTTTCCAATATGGCGGACAACTTTAAAAAATCTTGAATTTGGATTTTAAACGAGATTTTAAAAGACTTTTTTATTCTTGGGTATTTTATTATACCATGTGTCCAAAAAGTCCCAACCCCTCTTATTTTTTGTTATTAATGGAATTAGACAGATTTGCTTTGGGGAAAGTTTAGATAACCAAAGGAGGAGTTTTTCGAAGTATCAACATTTTCAACCCTTACCCCCAAAATGGGGTAGTTTGGGGGTAAGTCAAGAATTTTATATAGCAACACCTATTGAGTGGATACCTCATTTTAAAGGTCTTTTCAAAATAAGAATAATGGCGCAAACCAGAGGTCTCTAAGTTCATCCTACCCAACATAGCAACCAATCGAATTGTATCACCCTGTATCAAAGATGTCGTACGTAGAAAGTTTATTTTCATCTTCTGATTGACAACTACCAAAGTGACCATTTTGGTGAGAAAATAGTTTTGGTTGGCATTTATTTGGTTTTGGGATGTGTGAGTAAGATAGATTGTGCAATGTTTTTGAAGGTTTTTTTTTCAAAGTCAAAGGTGCGCATGTGCTAGTCTTAGTTACGCATGTTAATAGATATTTTCCATAGGCTAAAAATATTTAAGTTATATTTTTAACTTTGTTTAAGTGTTTCTACGGTACTGATCATGATACGACGATGATGACAGGGGTGTAGAATAAAATAAAATAATATTTTGCAACTTTAGACTGAAACGGAAAAATTTGTCACAATGGGATCCATCAACTTGTATGTTCTTTAATTTCTAACGTTTTTGTTTAAATGGTTTCTACTATGTTTGTGGTGTGTTTTCACCTTTTATCATCTTGTACAGGGTGTCCCACGAATAGGTCCCTACTTTTGAATATGCCGGACATATGGAACACTCTACAAACTTTTCGCTCGGTACAGTCGAGCGTGATGAGTTACGGATTTTTGAGATGACGGCGTGTGACGGTACTTGAATGTGATGCGTTACGGTTTTTTGTGATGACGGCGTGTGACGGTACTTGAGCGTGATGCGTTACAGATTTTTGTGATGACGGCGTGTGACGGTACTTGAGCGTGATGCGTTACGGATTTTTGTGATGACGGCGTGTGACGGTATAATCGAGCGTTATGCGTTACGGATTTTTGAGATGACGGCGTGTGACGGTACTTGAATGTGATGCGTTACTGTTTTTTGTGATGACGGCGTGTGACGGTACTTGAGCGTGATGCGTTACAGATTTTTGTGATGACGGCGTGTGACGGTACTTGAGCGTGATGCGTTACGGATTTTTGTGATGACGGCGCGTGACGGTATAATCGAGCGTTATGCGTTACGGATTTTTGAGATGACGGCGTGTGACGGTACTTGAATGTGATGCGTTACGGTTTTTTGTGATGACGGCGCGTGACGGTACTTGAGCGTGATGCGTTACGGATTTTTGTGATGACGGCGTGTGACGGTACTTGAATGTGATGCGTTACGGTTTTTTGTGATGACGGCGCGTGACGGTACTTGAGCGTGATGCGTTACGGATTTTTGTGATGACGGCGTGTGACGGTACTTGAGCGTGATGCGTTACGGATTTTTGTGATGACGGCGCGTGACGGTACTTGAGCGTGATGCGTTACGGATTTTTGAGATGACGGCGTGTGACGGTATAATCGAGCGTTATGCGTTACGGATTTTTGAGATGACGGCGTGTGACGGTACTTGAATGTGATGCGTTACGGTTTTTTGTGATGACGGCGCGTGACGGTACTTGAGCGTGATGCGTTACGGATTTTTGTGATGACGGCGCGTGACGGTACTATCGAGCGTGATGCGTTACGGTTTTTTATGATGACGGTGCGTGACGGTACAATCGAGCGTGATGTGTAACGGATTTTTGTGGTGACGGTGCGTGACGGTACAATCGAAAAATAATGTCGATACAAAAATTGCATGTCTATTTTTAATTCCGCCATTTTGTTTTGGCTAAACAGTTGAAACCCGAAGGAAGTTTTATGGAACAAAACTGCAAAGTTTCAAATAACGGCTGTCATTGTTGTTTGTTTTCCCAATTGTACCTATACTGTTTGATTTTTTTACAAGTTTAAAACAAAATTAAAATTCCCGATATATCCTAGCAAAACAATTTCATTAAAATTCGTCCACAGGTTTAGGCTGTAGATCTACACAAACAAGACAGATTTGTTGACTCATCATACATTTTTCTAAACACTGTGTTTTCAGTAAACACATTATTTCATTCCGCGACTATTTTGATTTCCTTTGTTCTTGTGAAAGTAAAACAACGTAATAATAATAGACTTAAGTCGCACTAATATCGATATGGAATGGCTGCAAGGCCAAAGTGTCACGTGATTAGATCTCATGCATAGTAGTTGAATAGAAAGCCCAGTTGAAGCTCTGATTCTTAGGCTATTCTGGGCTACAGTTTCTACGTTGCTAACTTTAGCCCACTGATAACTGCTGCATTTATTAATTGCAGGGCTACCAACTGAAATTATTGAAAATCAAAGCTAAAGTAGTTACATTTTTGTTGTTGCAAATTTACGTTATAGAGAAAATTTTGTTTAAAAAATTTATGTTGAGTCTGTTTAAATTTAAATTAATGGTCATCCTTTTCTTTCGGCCTTTAAGAAAAAGATCTTAGTCCTTGAATACTCTAGTAGCTTCAGGATCAGAAAAGAACAAGAGAGACCTGATAGGAAAGATGAAAGAGAGGGATCTAAACCAAGACGACATAGAAAAAGGTGTATATCCAGCTGGGCTATCTCGGGAATGTCACGCTCATACTTACTATTGCTAGCCACTGAGTAATCTAAATGGAGCCTATATTTGCCATAACAAGTTGTAAACTTAATTATCGTTTGTTTAAAATCAAGTTTTAAATTACCGGTTCATTTTTGTTTTTATCAATTGTACTAGCAGAGTACTCGTCGTTCGTACGGGGTTGACGTATTGAGTGTTACGGGAGTTTTCAAAGCCAGTGGGGCGGTGCCCTGATGGAATTCTAAATGAAAATAGGCCGTTGTGTTTAACCAGGGACCCTAAGATTGTCCATGTACAATTTCAGTTCAATGGGTCCAGTAGTTTTTACGTGATTGAGTAACACACAGAGAGACAGACACCATTAGATTTTTATATAATAGGCCCCTAGTATAGATTTAATTCGGGGTGTTACAGGAAGAGCTTGTTATTTTTGAATTAATATGACGGACATATGGAACACTACACAAACTTGACACTTTACAGTTGTTTTATAGTTTTTTTTAAAAAAAGTAGGCCCTCGAGTACATAAAATGTTTTTATGGTCAATCAAAACAAAATGGCGGAATAACAAAATAATAATACGTTTTCACCAAAATGAATTTAATTTGCATAACCATTACAAATTGTTGATTTGCAGATATCATGAATATGTGTAAAACTTAATAAAGAAAAATAAACAGTAATAAATTAATGAACCAAATTTGACTTTTATTCGAATTGATGTTCATCAATAGCTGTGCACTCAGCATCGAAACAAAAAAGAGTCATAAGCGCTTTTGAAAAATTACCGAAGTATCAGCATCGTTAATTCATCATCTGTTGCTTTAGGGTGAGAATAAACATTTTCTTTCGTAAAGCCCCATAGTGAAAAAATCGCAAACAGTCAAGTCTGGAGATCTTAGAGGTCAGTCCACGAAGTTGCTGTCACAACCTATCCAACGGTTGGGAAGATCTCGATCTAAAACTGCTTTGTCAACATTAGCATAATGAGGAGGAACTCCATCCTGTTGGAAAAACGTCCCTCATCTCCGGCTAAGTAAGATGAGGAACTACGTGATCAGTTAATACTGATGCGTATCTGTCTCCAGTCATTGTCTGATTGGATATGTCACAAGATAAAACACCATCCTTGGTGAAGGCAGACCAAACAGTTATACCCTTTTATTTCAAGCCCTCTTCATGTAAGATGGATTTTGTGTGTTATAATAATTACAATTATGACTGTTAGATTCTCTTCGGTAAAAGGTAGCTTCATCTGAGAATAGAATTCCTTCATACCACTCGGCATCTTCGTCAAGCTTTTTAATTACCTTCGAACAAAATTCCACTCGGCTCTCTGGGTTATCTTCCAGCAGTAAAAGTCGGAAGAGGACAAGAGTACATAAAGAGAGATCTGATAGTAAAGATGAGGAGAGGTGTTAAGACAAAAACTAGATGAATAAAGGTGCATCCAGGTAGGACCCCTTGATTGCCACATTCGTACTCTTTATAGTCTGGTCAAGGTCAGAAGAGAAAAAGAGTTCATCAAGAGAGATTTGATAGTAAAGATGAGGAGAGGGGTTAAGACAAAAACTAGATGAATAAAGGTGGATCCAGTTAGGACCCCTTGATTGCCACATTCGTACTCTTTATAGTCTGGTCAAGGTCAGAAGAGAAAAAGAGTTCATCAAGAGAGATTTGATAGTAAAGATGAGGAGAGGGGTTATGACAAAAACTAGATGAATAAAGGTGGATCCAGTTAGGACCCCTTGATTGCCACATTCGTACTCTTTATAGTCTGCTCAAGGTCAGAAGAGAACAAGAGTTCATCAAGAGAGATTTGATAGTAAAGATGAGGAGAGGGGTTAAGACAAAAACTAGATGAATAAAGGTGCATCCAGGTAGGACCCCTTGATTGCCACATTCGTACTCTTTATAGTCTGCTCAAGGTCAGAAGAGAACAAGAGTTCATCAAGAGAGATTTGATAGTAAAGATGAGGAGAGGGGTTATGACAAAAACTAGATGAATAAAGGTGGATCCAGTTAGGACCCCTTGATTGCCACATTCGTACTCTTTATAGTCTGCTCAAGGTCAGAAGAGAACAAGAGTTCATCAAGAGAGATTTGATAGTAAAGATGAGGAGAGGGGTTAAGACAAAAACTAGATGAATAAAGGTGCATCCAGGTAGGACCCCTTGATTGCCACATTCGTACTCTTTATAGTCTGGTCAAGGTCAGAAGAGAAAAAGAGTTCATCAAGAGAGATTTGATAGTAAAGATGAGGAGAGGGGTTAAGACAAAAACTAGATGAATAAAGGTGGATCCAGTTAGGACCCCTTGATTGCCACATTCGTACTCTTTATAGTCTGCTCAAGGTCAGAAGAGAACAAGAGTTCATCAAGAGAGATTTGATAGTAAAGATGAGGAGAGGGGTTAAGACAAAAACTAGATGAATAAAGGTGGATCCAGTTAGGACCTCTTGATTGCCACATTCGTACTCTTTATAGTCTGCTCAAGGTCAGAAGAGAACAAGAGTTCATCAAGAGAGATTTGATAGTAAAGATGAGGAGAGGGGTTAAGACAAAAACTAGATGAATAAATGTGGATCCAGTTAGGACCCCTTGATTGCCCCTCTTTACCGCATTCAAAAAACAACTAAGAGTCTGGTCAAGGTCAGAAGAGAACAAGAGTTCATCAAGAGAGACACGATAGGAATTAAAGAGAGGGGCTTAAAACAAGTCTTATATGAGAAAAGTGTAGATCCTGCTGCAGTACATTGAGATTGACACATTCTAACACTTCATCCCCTTAAACAAGAGCATGAAATAGTGACCCCTAGTCCTCGAATAACGTCAAGATCGGAAGTAATCAAGAGTTGATTAAGAGAGACCTAAACAAGACTACATACAAAGACAAACAAACAAGACTACGTACAAAGATGTAAATTCAGCTAGCTTGGGGGGGGGGGAGTACCGTACCCTTAATCATTTAAAGTTTATGCCTATAGTTTATGTCACTGGAGATAATATTGGAAAGAAAAATTTTACTTCCTTCATTAGGAAAATTACGTTGGAATTTATTTAAAAACTCACAAAAATAATTAATTTTAGTTTATTTGGATAGGATCGGAGTCATTTTAGTTAAACGCGGCAATTCCGAGAAACCCTTCTTAGTTGGATCTACAAATTTTTTCCATGTTTTCTTGGATGAGATTCCTTGCTTTTATCTTTCCTAAGAGGTCTGTCTTTTCTGATTCTGACGCTATTTACAGTATTTCAGAGCAAAGGGTATTTATTTTGTTATTTTTTACCATTTTCCCCTTTAAACAATAAGGGGGGAAATGAGATAGGATCATTTCTCTCCCTTCATCTACGAACTAGGTGTAAAACTGCCGCGTATCCGAGGAAGTTACAGACATTTGGTAAACTCAAGCAAGTGGGACAAATTTTGCTGCGGTTGCCTGGACGAGATCGATAACAACAACATTCCTTGTCACTTCCGTTTAAAGGCAGCGGCCATTAATTGTTGGCTGAAGTCCATTAGGAGACCAAACTGGCACGAGCATTGCACCATATTGTAACGAGTCTACTTAATTACAACTGGGTTACAATAATCACACGGGAATTTCAAAATAACGATGTAACGCGGACCTTTAGGGACATTGCGTCCTCTTTTCCCGGTGAAGTCTTATTTTCCAACCAAACAAACGATAAAAAAACATCAGGAATTTTCATTGTCAACGAATTTTTTGCTATTTCGCGATTTTATACACTGTGTCACTTACGCGTAATATGGAGAAAAATGATTTGGTCCAGCGTAAAATTCATAATGTTAAAAAAAAAAAAAAAAAAAAAAAAAATACTCAAAACCGAATAGACCAATATCGTTAACATTTTTGTTGAAATGTCAACACTGCTAATACATACCCGTGTGAAAAATCGCAAGTAAAAGACTATTATAATTCAGGTATAATTAACAAAAACCAAAATGAATCTCACCTCCATAATTAACAGCTCGGTTTTAATCAAATAGGATTATAGCAAGTTTAGTTCCTGTACTACGGTGTCAGTAGTACATTTCACTTTTTGACTATCATTTGTAGTAACGAATAGTTCTGGTTGGTTTTTATTGCTTTTGTGTAACGTAAGTGAGAAAGTTAGTGCAGTATTTTTGCACTTTTTATATTCCTGTTGGTTTTATAATTGGTCATTTATGCAGCTTTTAAATGGATAGTCTTCAGCTTCGTCAAGATTTCTTCGACAACGCGAAGATGTTAGAAGTATTAAAGTGAAACAGGTCACTCAAGAGGATTCGCACTCATCTTTCCTGTCAAATCTCTCTTGAACCAATTCTTGTTTTTTTCGACCCTGACGCTATTAGAGTATTCAAGGGTTAGAGTTTTTCAATTTATGCTGTTTTTATGTGTGTGTGGAGCGATAATGACAGAGGGAGTTTTTCCTTTTAAACAACAAGAACAAAAAGCGACCAGAAAGGCATCAGAAACATGGAACTCGTACAAACTTGCGAGAGGGAGTCATACCCCACTCATAGGACCTTTTTATAGCCCTGTAGACACTTACTTCATGGAAGGACTAAGGAAAGAAGAAGATACCTTAAGAGTTCACTTAGGGGAAGGAATCCAGAGCTAAAGTAGGTCAAGTTTAGTAAATGGAAATGAGTAGGGGTGAGTGGTTGTTTGGGAGACGACATAAGTGGCGACCAACTTCTTCCCAATAGGCAAAGAGCTAGAGACGGCGAAAATGTTGACCTTGGGAAACTTACAAAATGAGGTATACATTCACCTGTTTAAAGCGCTAGGTAGCAAGAAAGAAAGCTCTTGAAAGATTCGCACAATAGGTATTGATAAGGAATCAGAGAACAATATTAAGAAAGACAGGAATCTTTTATAGATTTGGGAAAATCACCGTCCACGGCTTCAAAATGGGGGGGGGGAAGAAGAATGTCGGAGAGAAGATCCCAGAGGAGAAAACAAATATGAACATCCCTACATGTTTGGCAGATACCACTGACAGAGAGATGGAGATCGAACTACGATAGTTCAAGGTGATGGAGGAACCTTGGCATAATATCCAAACCTCACCTCCGATGTCGTAAGGAATAAAGGAGAAGATATGTTGTTGTGTAAGGAGGGGCACCCCAACTTGGCAGCAATTGTGACAAGTTAACTGGTTCAGCTGAACGCCTATCACGGCAGAGAGTCAACTGCTATCATGACGAAGTTGTTCGCCAGATTGGAATTGGGAATCATGCTGGTATAAGAACCATGGATTTACAGGGGATAGATTAAGGAACTGTCGAGTAACGATGGGATAATTGGTGTGATAATCCCAGAGGTTGCATAATGATAAGAAATAATATTAGACCTGGTGACAATCCGAGACAATCTAACCTAAACACCGGATTCACTCACCGAGAAATCATCATATCATCTGAATACGTCCAGGAGATAGGGAAATTCCTCCATCTGAGAATAATAAGCTTGTCGAGTATTGCAGAGAGACACCACTCATACTCGGCTATAATGCAAATTTCCATAAATAGTATCTTGGGCAGCAGGGACACCGGGAGTTGGGTGTAAATTCTAAGAAAACCAACTTAGTGGAATTCACCAGAAGAAGGAAGCTTATCAATTTGAGAGTCATTAATTTGGATGAAGTACAATTAAAATGGAAACAGAGGTAAAAAGTGTTATGGTGAAGGCATGTGGAAGTTATCGGTAAAGCCTTAATGGTATGCAGGAGATTAGCGGAGAAAATATGGGATATCACCCGTTGACACATGAAAACGTGTGGTTGATATGGGCTAGTAAAACCAAGTTGTGGTGTTTTATACACCTCCGTTTGCCCCTTCAATCTCGGGTTCAGTAGATCTTGGGGTACCGTGGCATTGCGGGTTGCCGCGTACCAGGTTACAGATATTAGTCTGTTTAGCCTTTTCCCCCACCCCGTTAGTTGACATGCGCCGAAGTAGAGGAAGAAAGCGAACTGTTATCGTGTGCAAGGCAACGAGATTGTATCAGCGCACAAACATAGCATTAAAGGGCTAGAAGTCTGGGAGGGTACCAGATTATATCTACCCTTCACTTCCTTCATGAGCTGCACTTATTAAAGGAGAGGCTTCTATAGACGGGAGTCTTAGAAGAAGTAAGGGGACACAATAGAGGTTGCAGTACACTCCCACAACACTACAACTAGACCTGTTTAAGTTCGACTGTGGTTTGGTTAAAATAAACAGTCCCCTTCAAGGACTTATTTTGGAAATCTCGAGAGACCTAGCTGGATCTACATCTTTTTTCTTGCAGCCTTAGGTTATTAAATCCTTCTAATTCATCTTTACTATTACAACTTTAACCAATTCTTTTTCTCTTCTGACTCTAACCAATGACTACATAAATACTATAAGACACGCTTATTCTTGAGTTGACCAATACCCGCTAGGTGGCGTTGATGTGACCAATCTGAAGTTGATGTGACTGGCGCTAGGTGGCTCTACGGTCAAACAATGTTTCAGGCGGGTAAGAGAAAATGCACTGATGCCACATATGGGACCAGAGATGCGAGGGAAGGTCGAGAATCGCTTATCTCAGCGCACGAACTGACAACACTGACTATGCTGACGGAAGTAAGTGAGGAGGTTTGTGAGAGAGAGGTCAACAGTTGTACAGTCTCAACCAAGTGGGATGCGTACAGTCAAGCACCTGCTGCTAGCGCTTTCTGATAGCTGTGTGTCAAACTTGTGACGAACAGCACCCGTAAAGCGTAGACTATTTCCCTATCCTATGTCGTGTCTTATAGTATTTATGTAGTCATTGCTCTAACACTATTAGAGTATTCGAGGGCTAGGGGTCTTTATTTTATATTCTTTTCTTCATAAAGCGAATGATGACCTTGAGATTTTTCATCTTTAAACAACAGAGACCATAAATATTGTTTCTCTTTTTAATTCGTATAAATAAGAAAGTAAAATAAGTTGAACAAATTCTTCTCTAAAATTAACCCACCCCTTCTTCCTGCTTCTTAGAAAACTTGCAGGCTATCAGAATTAATTTAGCTTCACAGACCATCAAACGTCACGACATGTTGGCATCAGTTTGTAGATATATATCATTGTTGTCTGGAGTTGTAGATGCAGTTGCTCAAAATAAACTTCGGCTCAACGACCTGAGATGACAAAGTATCATAACTCTCTTCTTAAATGTCAATAACAACAATCAAAACTAATTTCCCAGTTTTCATATTTTAAACGTTTACAGTTCAACCTGGGTTTGTCAACAAACTTCCGTTCTAAAGTGAACCTATGACAAAATAAATATCTATGTTTTATGTTTGTAAATTTTATCTTAAAAACAAGTCTAACTGGACAGCGTCTTAAAAAATTACGGATGTGAGAAACAGATGTTAGGCCTAGCCTTCTCCAGTGTTAACCTTTTTGGAAATTGCTTCAAAGTTGATTTTGCATGTTTAGATGTAAATTAAGTTACCATAGAAATCAATATAATAAAGTTACATAGGGTTTATAATTTTTTTAAAAAATATAGGTTAGGAATAACCAAGAATAGTGTGAAACATTAAATTTCGGTTAACTTTATGAATTTACATTCAAATTTAGTTACCATAGCAACCAATATAATAATAACACACAATTACAAGAGATAAGTAGGTCCATTAGCTTTAATAATTTAACACAACATAGATAGACCAGTGTGAAATTTTTTGGAGAGTGTTTTATTTTTGTGAGTTTACATTCAAATTTAGTTACCATAGCAACCAATATAATAATAACACACACTTACAAGAGATAAGTAGGTCCATTAGCTTTAATAATTTAACACAACATAGATAGACCAATGTGAAATTTTTTGAAATTTTTTTTATTTTTGTGAGTTTACATTCAAATTTAGTTACCATAGCAACCAATATAATAATAACACACAATTACAAGAGATAAGTAGGTCCATTAGCTTTAATAATTTAACACAACATAGATAGACCAGTGTGAAATTTTTTGGAAAATGTTTTATTTTTGTGAGTTTACATTCAAATTTAGTTACCATAGCAACCAATATAATAATAACACACAATTAATTACAAGAGATAAGTAGGTCCATTAGCTTTAATAATTTAACACAACATAGATAGACCAGTGTGAAACTTTTTGGAAAGTGTTTTATTTTTGTGAGTTTACATTCAAATTTAGTTACCATAGCAACCAATATAATAATAATAATACACACTTACAAGAGATGATTAGGTCCATTAGATAATAATTAACACAACATAGATAGACCAGTGTTAAACTTTTTGGAAAGTGTTTAATTTTGTAGGTTTACATTCAAATTTAGTTACCATATCAACCAATATAATAATATACACCAATAAGAGATGATTAGGTCCATTAGATAATAATTAACACAACATAGATAGACCAGTGTGAAACTTTTTGGAAAGTGTTTTATTTTTGTGAGTTTACATTCAAATTTAGTTACCATAGCAACCAATATAATAATAATAATAATACACACTTACAAGAGATGATTAGGTCCATTAGATAATAATTAACACAACATAGATAGACCAGTGTTAAACTTTTTGGAAAGTGTTTAATTTTGTAGGTTTACATTCAAATTTAGTTACCATATCAACCAATATAATAATATACACCAATAAGAGATGATTATGTCCATTAGATAATAATTAACACAACATAGATAGACCAGTGTGAAACTTTTTGGAAAGTGTTTTATTTTTGTGAGTTTACATTCAAATTTAGTTACCATAGCAACCAATATAATAATAATAATAATACACACTTACAAGAGATGATTAGGTCCATTAGATAATAATTAACACAACATAGATAGACCAGTGTGAAACTTTTTGGAAAGTGTTTTATTTTTGTGAGTTTACATTCAAATTTAGTTACCATAGCAACCAATATAATAATAACACACACTTACAAGAGATAAGTAGGTCCATTAGCTTTAATAATTTAACACAACATAGATAGACCAATGTGAAACTTTTTGGAAAATGTTTTTTTTTTGTGAGTTTACATTCAAATTTAGTTACCATAGCAACCAATATAATAATAACACACAATTACAAGAGATAAGTAGGTCCATTAGCTTTAATAATTTAACACAACATAGATAGACCAGTGTGAAACTTTTTGGAAAGTGTTTTATTTTTGTGAGTTTACATTCAAATTTAGTTACCATAGCAACCAATATAATAATAACACACACTTACAAGAGATAAGTAGGTACATTAGCTTTAATAATTTAACACAACATAGATAGACCAATGTGAAATTTTTTGGAAAATGTTTTATTTTTGTGAGTTTACATTCAAATTTAGTTACCATAGCAACCAATATAATAATAACACACAATTACAAGAGATAAGTAGGTCCATTAGCTTTAATAATTTAACACAACATAGATAGACCAGTGTGAAACTTTTTGGAAAGTGTTTTATTTTTGTGAGTTTACATTCAAATTTAGTTACCATAGCAACCAATATAATAATAACACACAATTACAAGAGATAAGTAGGTCCATTAGCTTTAATAATTTAACACAACATAGATAGACCAGTGTGAAACTTTTTGGAAAGTGTTTTATTTTTGTGAGTTTACATTCAAATTTAGTTACCATAGCAACAAATATAATAATAATACACATTTACAAGAGATGAGTAGGTCCATTAATTTTAATAATTTAACACAACATAGATAGACCAGTGTGAAACTTTTTAGAAAGTGTTTTATTTTTGTGAGTTTACATTCAAATTTAGTTACCATAGCAACCAATATAATAATAATACACACTTACAAGAGATGATTAGGTCCATTAGATAATAATTAACACAACATAGATAGACCAGTGTGAAACTTTTTAGAAAGTGTTTTATTTTTGTGAGTTTACATTCAAATTTAGTTACCATAGCAACCAATATAATAATAATACACACAAGATATGAGTAGGTCTATTAGTTTTAATAATTTAACACAACATAGATAGACCAGTGTGAAACTTTTTGGAAAGTGTTTTATTTTTGTGAGTTTTTACTCTCCTCTCCTCTCTTCTCGTCTCCTCTCCTCTCTTCTCGTCTCGTCTCGTCTCCTCTCGTCTCCTCTCGTCTCCTCTCGACTCCTCCCGTCTCCTCTCTTCTCCTCTCGTCTCGTCTCCTCTCGACTCCTCCCGTCTCCTCTCGTCTCCTCTCGACTCCTCCCGTCTCATCTCGTCTCGTCTCGTCTCGTCTCGTCTCGTCTCGTCTCCTCTCGACTGCTCCCGTCTCCTCTCGTCTCCTCTCGTCTCCTCTCGACTCCTCCCGTCTCCTCTCTTCTCTTCTCGTCTCGTCTCCTCCCGACTCCTCCCGACTCCTCTCGTCTCCTCTCGACTCCTCCCGTCTCCTCTCGTCTCGTCTCGTCTCGTCTCCTCTCGACTCCTCTCGTCTCCTCTCGTCTCGTCTCGTCTCGTCTCCACTCGTCTCGTCTCGTCTCCTCTCGTCTCCTCTCGTCTCGTCTCGTCTTCTCTCCTCTCGTCTCGTCTCCTCTCGTGTCCTCTCGTCTCGTCTCCTCTCGTCTGGTCTCATCTCGTCTCGTCTCCACTCGTCTCGTCTCGTCTCCTCTCGTCTCCTCTCCTCTCCTCTCATCTCGTCTCGTCTCCTCTCGTCTCCTCTCGTCTCGTCTCCTCTCGTCTCCTCTCCTCTCGTCTCGTCTCCTCTCGTCTCGTCTCGTCTCCTCTCGTCTCCTCTCGTCTCGTCTCCTCTCGTCTCGTCTCTTCTCGTCTCCTCTCCTCTCCTCTCATCTCCTCTCGTCTCGTCTCGTCTCCTCTCGTCTTCTCTCGTCTCGTCTCCTCTCGTCTCGTCTCCTCTCGTTTCCTCTCGTCTCCTCTCGTCTCGTCTCCTCTCGTCTCGTCTCCTCTCGTCTCGTCTCCTCTCGTCTGGTCTCCTCTCGTCTCCTCTCGTCTCGTCTCCACTCGTCTCGTCTCGTCTACTCTCGTCTCCTCTCGTCTCGTCTCCTCTCGTTTCCTCTCGTCTCGTCTCCTCTCGTCTCCTCTCGTCTCCTCTCCTCTCGTCTCCTCTCGTCTAGTCTCCTCTCGTCTCGTCTCCTCTCGTCTCCTCTCGTCTCCTCTCCTCTCGTCTCCTCTCGTCTCGTCTCCTCTCCTCTCGTCTCGTCTCCTCTCGTCTCCTCTCGTCTCGTCTCCTCTCGTCTCCTCTCGTCTCGTCTCTTCTCGTCTCCTCTCGTCTCGTCTCGTCTCCTCTCGTCTCGTCTCGTCTCCTCTCGTCTACTCTCGTCTCCTCTCGTCTCGTCTCGTCTCCTCTCATCTCGTCTCGTCTCC
The DNA here is from genome assembly GCA_963513935.1 of Aphrophora alni. Lineage (NCBI taxonomy): Eukaryota > Metazoa > Arthropoda > Insecta > Hemiptera > Aphrophoridae > Aphrophora > Aphrophora alni. The sequence continues at coordinate 40,960,491 of OY740777.1, read as the reverse complement.
TCTCGTCTCCTCTCCTCTCGTCCCGACTCGTGTCCTCTCCTATTGTCTCCTCTCGTCGATTAAACCTTTTTTTTTCATGTGTATTTTTTGAGAAATCCACTTGTTCAGGAGTTTCGCTCTTGACGTTTCGATAATTTGTAAGTTTGGTACATTTTTTGGATTTTTTCCCCATTGTTGTATCAAGTTAAATATTTAATTAGGTATAGTCTAGGAAGTGTAAATACCAATGCATGACTAAAGTTAAAATAACTTTTTTTTTTTTTAAGGATAAAAGTCAGCTCAAATATACTGTAAAAAAAAAAAATAATAATAAGTCTGAGAAAATAATAAATCTCGCTTATTTAGAGGCTGTATATTTTATTTTGAACAAAATTTAGATTTTAAAATCCATTAAAGTAACGAAGATTGTAGAGTTTTTCATAGGATTTAAAAATCTCTATTCCTATCTGGACTTCGATAACTAACACACGAAATATGAAAACAAAGTGTTTAAAATGGAAGCCATTTTATAATTTGTAATTTTTGTTTCTTTTTTTCATTTTTTTTCTTTTCAGAATTTCAATAAGGTACTATGTAAGCACACTATATCACGAATATGAATATGTCTTTCATTACAAATTTCATGTTCCTGCCCTAAATTTTGTTGCCGCTATCTTAGGTTTTAAAATACATTTTTAACAATAACTTCGCTGTTTGTCATCATAGAGAGGTGTGGTTGGTGTGATGAATTGAATCTGCAAATGTTTTATCTAATTTAGTGTATTATAAGTTGAATAACACACGAGATATAAAAACAAAATGTTTAAAATGGCAGCAATTTTGTAGTTTTATTTTATTTTTCTGAATTTCAATGAAGGTTAGGTTAGGTTAGGTTAGGTTAGGGCGGGTAAAATTACATGCAGAATTAAACTCTACAATTGTATTTAATATATTCCGTTAAGACATGTGATTTGAACAAAGAATTGTTAAAAGTCGTTGCATTTTGAGTTCGATTTTTCTTAATTTCAATGAAGGTTAGGTTAGGTTAGGGCGGGTAAAATTACATGCAGAATTAAACTCTACAATTGTATTTAATATATTCCGTTAAGACATGTGATTTGAACAAAGAATTGTTAAAAGTCGTTGCATTTTGAGTTCGATTTTTCTTAATTTCAATGAAGGTTAGGTTAGGTTAGGGCGGGTAAAATTACATGCAGAATTAAACTCTACAATTGTATTTAATATATTCCGTTAAGACATGTGATTTGAACAAAGAATTGTTAAAAGTCGTTGCATTTTGAGTTCGATTTTTCTTAATTTCAATGAAGGTTAGGTTAGGTTAGGGCGGGTAAAATTACATGCAGAATTAAACTCTACAATTAATTGTATTTAATATATTCCGTTAAGACATGTGATTTGAACAAAGAATTGTTAAAAGTCGTTGCATTTTGAGTTAGATTTTTCTAAATTTCAATGTGAATATACTCATACCTAATTTTATATACTTAAACTATCGTGTTTACGTGACAACGACAACGGATGGTAGGTCAAAACTTTTTTGATTTCCTGTCATCAGTCAAAAAAAAAAAGAGGTCGAAATTTTTGCGAATATCAAACTTACTCTAAACTTCAACTACTGGGTAAGTAATATAATTACTTAGAATAAGAACAGTTGAAATTCCGTTTCATTACCTTGAAAACACTTTGGGCTTGATGATGCTCGCAGACACTAATGCCAGTGGGTGGCCACAGATGATATCATCAGACACTGCCACGTATATGTTCTTTTCTTTTGCCAAGTTTTACAATTCTCTCGGAATATCAGATTCAACGTCTTTCTGTCTATTTGTAAGCGTTAGTCAGACATAATTGTAGACATGACCAGATGTATAAACTTTAGCGATATTTTGTCTGTATCTAGGAGGACCTTGGGGGATTTTATTCCTGTTAGAGAAAGCGGGAAGGCTATATTTGGTGCACTTAACCTCCTAACCTTTGAGAGATATAAACAAAAAGTTGTCTTATTTACCGACATTTAGACCTGCATTTATATATATCTCATGTATATACACAGTATTACAGATTTTTTTCTCGTAATTTTTTGTTTAACCTAAACCCACAGAATCGTTTCCTAAAGTTTGGCAGCTTCCTTACGGAACACTCTCTATATACAGGCTGTCCAAAATGTAACAGAACGGCGTTACATTGCTTGAACAATTGCAGATTAAGCAATAAAACTTAGCACATCAATACTATACATTAAAATTAATTTTTTTGAAGCATCTATCATTTTTCCATCACCTTATGGAGTCAGAAGAAAATCTTAAATGAGAGCATAGGTCGAATTTTTATATTATACTAGCTTGATACAGCCCATGGACCAAGGAGTGGTAGGAAGTTTAAAGAGGTGGTACCAACGCAAGTTTCTTTCTGAAATTTTATTTAGGTACGAGGATGAAAACTTGAAGAAGATAAACATCAAGGATGTCATTTTTTATGTTGGCCAGTGCTTTTCAGGAAATGCCCTCTTCGTGGCGAAAAACTTTGGCCTGATATAGAAAATCTAATCGAGAGGAAAAATTCAGGGAATGAAGAAATTCGAAAATCTAGTCATTTTACACAATATGCAGTCGTTACTTGGTGGGGACCGAATTCAGTTTGAGGACCTAGAGGAATGGATGACAAAAAGTGATGAAGGGCTCGAAAACGATTTTTTTTACGGACGAAGAAATAATCGGTATCGCCAGTAAAGATGACTGCGAATGCGAGGAGGATGGTGAAAGTTCAGACGTCGCGTCGTGGAGGATTCGCAAAATATAGGCCACGAGGAAGCAAAAAAAAGCTGCAGAAATTTTACTGCAATATTTTGAGCAGCAACAACATTCCACAGCATTGGATGTGATGAACATCCGATAGTGGAGGGATTTGGCTTTTGAAAACCCTTTAAAAACTAAAAAAACAAACAAAAATTACCGATTTTTTCAAACAGTGAAGTTTTTACAATGTTTAAAACAGTTTGTAGTGTTTAATTTTTTCATGTTTGATGTATAATATACATAACATAATATATACGATACATTTATGTACAATAAGATGAGTTGCGATAACATCCTTATTGCATAATTCTTTAGTGCTACCTGATTAAATAAACTTTCTTTGAAGGAAAACCAATTTTTCACGGTAAACTCGGATTAACCGGGTGTCAGTCCCGATTGAAAGTCTCTGCTAGGAGAATACAATGCAGCAAATCCGACCTCAAAAAGTCACCCTATACAAACTGGTGGCGGTTTTAAATTTACAATGTTGAGTTTGTTAAAATGATTTAATTATCTTTCTTGGTATGAGTTAAATAAGTAAAACCCCGATAGACCACACTGGATGTATGGAAGAATTTTTCTGGATAGTGAGTGACTTGTCACCTCCAGTAGGAACGATCTACGAGGAGGACGGATAAAATGTTTAATGTAAGCTTAGATCAACTGGCACATCGACTTCAAGTGCTCTTTGAGTAAAACATTTTGCTGCAAACTACATCAAAAAAAAGGACGCTGTCAGAAAAACGACCATTTAAAATATTGAAAAATAATACTTGTTACAAAAATAACTCTAGTTGTTGTTATCGTTGCAGCTTACTTTTTTTACTATAAATATTCAAATTGTTTTCCTTCTGCAGTTTGACAGTGAGCTAGGCGGTTACAGTAGTCATCCATAACGCTCCGTAGCATCTCCGCAGATATTTCTGTCGCTGCATGTAGTATTCGGTGTGTTAAGTCGTTTATGTCATTGGGCTTTGTTTGATAATTTTTTATTTTTTTTATGTTCCAAAAACGTAATCTAAAGGGGACATGTCAGGTGACCTAGCAGACCATTCAATCAGTCCTGTCCGTACAACATTGTAACTTTGAACCTCCGACATTTTGGTATAGGGTGAACCTTTTGAGGGCAGATTTGCTGCATTGTATTCTCCCAACAGAGATATGATGTTAAAACTCGAGCTAAACTCTAGTTTAAGATTTTCTTCTGCTTCCCTGCGGGCCGTTCCCACAAGTTGATAAGTTCCCTAACGTTACCGTTACAAATTTGGTAGCAGATTGCCAACAATTTAGTTAGCAGGACTGTAGCCTCTAATATCTGAACTAAAGCCAACCATGTTGATAGGCAGTATATTATGTAAAACTCAATTTTGCTAGTAATTGATGACGTTTTCTAAATGTAAGTACACCTAGAAATTAATTAACAACATGACTTTCTCAATATACGTGAAAAGATAAAAAAAAAACCACAAATTTCAGAAAATATTTCAACAGTTTGTTTTTAATAGGCAGATAATTGAACCAGCTTTTTAATTGTTTGTTATATTAAACTCCGAGTTGAATCGATCCATCCATCCACAGAGTGCAAGTTACCAGACATCTCTTAGACACATAATTTCTCAACAGAAATCCGTATACATTCACTTTCTGAAATCATTTGACACATTTTGAAGGTTTGCGCGGCGTCGTACCCACGTAAGATTTTATCCAGTTTAAATACGGACAAACAAACATGTAAGTCATAATGAGATCGCTGTCTCCGCACTCCATCAGAGGCTCCGGATTTAACGATGGAAGGATCGTGTAAACTTCATGAGCAACCCCTACCAGTTCACCTGAAATAAGACAGTTGTTAAGACATTGTGAACAAGTATTTGAGGACAAGTAAAACGTGACTTAAAATTGATTTGCTTTTATCCTTGCTATGTTGGGTAAGATGAACTTAGAGACCTCTGGTTTGCGCTATTATTCTTATTTTGAAAAGACCTTTAAAATGAGGTATCACTCAATAGGGGTTGCTATTTAAAATTCTTGACTTACCCCCAAACTACCCCATTTTGAGGGTAAGGGTTGAAAATTTTGATACATCAAAAACTCCTCCTTTGGTTATCTAAACTTTCTCCAAAGCAAATCTGTCTATTTCCATTAATAATAAAAGAGAGGGGAGTGGGACTTTTTGGACACATGGTATAAGTACACTATAATACTGAATTTCATGTTCTTATATTAATTTTGTGGCTGCCACTATTTTGCTTACAACAACGACAGACGGACGTTATGTCGAAAATTACTTTTTCTGTTTCTTTAGTGCATAAAATGTGAAGACAGTAAAAAATAGAGGTCTTGATTTTTTTGAAATACCGTGTCGTTTGCAAATCAATTTGTGATGGTAATGTACGTTTAGGCTGTCGCCTATTTTAACGTATGCCCGTGTACGATAGAGTATCCAGCTTTAAAGAGATTAACTTAAATAATATTACGTTGCTGATTAAACTCTCACGTTTAACACCAATTAAGAAGAAATTTGTAGTTGGGCGATGACTATTGTCAACTTGTTTCGTTTAAATTAAGAAAATAACGCGTCCAATTTACGGATTGTGTCTCTGTAAAAACTCCGAACACCATGATGCCGTGTAATTAAGTATAAAATTAAGATAATCAAATTAATAAGAGACAGGGAATCACAGCACGTCTCGCGGATTGTATGGACGGCTGTCTACGCCTTAATCTAAACCTAACCTAACCATAACCTAACCTAACCTAACCTTACCAAATTAATAAGAGACAGGGAATCACAGCACGTCTCGCGGATTGTATGGACGGCTGTCTACGCCCTAATCTAAACCTAACCTAACCTAATCTAACCAAATTAATAAGAGACAGGGAATCACAGCACGTCTCGCGGATTGTATGGACGGCTGCCTACGCCCTAATCTAAACCTAACCTAACCCTAACCTAACCTAAACCTAACCTAACCAAATTAATAAGAGACAGGGAATCACAGCACGTCTCGCGGATTGTATGGACGGCTTGCCTACGCCCTAATCTAAACCTAACCTAACCTAACCTAACCTATCCTAACCTAACCTAACCTAACCTAACCTACGCCCTAATCTAAACCTAACCTACTCCACATGTTTAGTCTCGTGGTCTGTTCAACGTAGCTGCAGTTCCGGTCAGCTGTTCGCTGCCAATTTTCGACCTAAATGACACCGTCACACTACCAAACTTGCTCAAAATAAGTAAACGGGTTAAAACATCGTAAAAATACATTTATTTTTTTCAAGATCTGAGACTAAAATTTGAACTATTACACCGTAATACCAAATCATAATTGTTAAACGAATGGAAATTCCAAAAAACCACAATAAAACAAAAGACTGTATAGTTATGTTTATTCTACATTATGTAGATTTCAATAGTACTGCTATCATCTTCACACTAACCTTAATAACTACAATTACTACTGCAGCAAGGCGTTCCCCCCGCCCGTCACCTGATCCTCTCAACCAATCAGATTATGTCAATGGGTTTGGCAACGCCTGTTGCCTTCTAATACATGGTATCAATATAAAACTAACGGATTAACATTGAAAATCACAGTATGAAAAACTAGGGCTAACCTGAACAAACCAAAGGGCTTCCAGAATCTCCGTCACACAGACCTCTATCCTTTTCTTGTTTTAAACAGACCAGTCTGCTCAGCTCCACTTCAGACAAACCGGGACAAGCTTTCTTAGATTGTTCAGCGACCACAGTCAGTTTGTGAAGTTGTGAAGTGGATGTAAACGCATCCACATCACCCCATCCCATAGCGGAGCATTGGATTTGTGATTTGAGCGGGAATGATGATGACTTGAGAGGTATCTTGGAGACGTAACGGTTGAATGTAAATGGATCCACTTTGATGAGGGCAATGTCGTTCATTGAGAGTACTGGCTGTGGAGGAAACAGATTAAAACATTAGAGTATCGGGTTATCTACAGGGTGTTTCAGAAACTTATTCCTTACAACAATAACACCAATGAAAAAGTGTATACAGGGTATTCGAAAAATGTGGGGCAATAATTTATGTATTGATTCCTTGGGTCAAAATAAGCAAAAACGTTTATATAGACATTATGTCCTATCTCGTTTCGTTTAGCGTCTGTCTGTCTGTATGTGTTTTTTTACAAAATAATTCATAACTCCTTAACGGTTTGAGTTACAGCGTTGAGATTCTGCACAAATGTTCATCTTATTAGCCGCTATCTTTGTGAAAAATATGAATAAACAAATCTTTAACCGTTTCAAAATAGGGGCTATTTTAAATATTTGACGGCAAATTTCACAAAACCGTTAATTTTACAAAAAAATTGCAAGATACATAAAATGTAGTAAGTTTTATGGAGATTCCAACGATATCTTATTAAGCTTATTTTGGACGATTTATGATTTTGTGATTTTATGATATTTGTTACAGTTTTAACATTGTTTAAATGGAGAAAACTGTAGGTATAGCAAGGAAGAAATTAATTTCTCTGTTATTCTTCGTCCAAAATAAGCTTAATAAGATATCGATGAAATGTTGGAATCTCCATAAAATTTACTACATTTTACGTATTTTGCAATTTTTTTGTAAAATTAACGGTTTTCGTTAAATTTGCCGTCAAATATTTAAAATAACCGCCATTTTGAAACGGTTAAAGATTTGTCTATTCATATTTTACACAAAGATAGCGGCCAATAATATGAACATTTGTGCAAAATCGCAACGCTGTAACTCAAACCGTTAAGGAGTTATGAATTATTTTGTAAAAAACACATACAGACAGACAGACGCTTAATGAAATGAGATAGGACATAATGTCTATATAAACTTTGTGGCTTATTTTGACTCAAGGAATCACTACGTAAATTATCGCCCCACATTTTTCGAACACCCTGTATAAACACATTTTTCTTAATAGGGTTGGATTTCTATCTAGCCGCCATTTTGTTTTTAACAAACAAATTGATATTTTTTTAACGGTATATGCTACCTAGTTGAAGTTTTGCATGCTACTGAGTTTTATAAAGACCCAATTTGAGAAAAATAATCAACCGATTTTGTTTACTAATTTCAAAATGGCGAATATTCAAACTTTTGAACGTCAAATATCTCAAAGACAATAGACATTATTTGTTTACATGTTGTTATTGGGTGTGTTGATAACTAGGTTGTCCTAAACAGGAAGGTTTAGAAGATTAAGACTTGCAGAATTCCATCAATATTTTTTGTTTTAGCTTAATATTGAGTGTTGTAGACAATTACCAAGAATTAATTTTCAAAGTTTTGATCGATAAAACAGTTATCATTTATGCTACAGAAAAAATTTTAAAAACTCAATTTGAATGACGATGAAAGAAATATTTTATCTCTTGTATATATTTTGTAAAATTACCGGTTTTTTAGATATTCATGTTAAAAAGTTTAAATAGCCGCCATTTTGTTAGTTTGGAGTACACTTTCAAGCACAGCCGGATACGGTCGATTATTTAAAAAAGTTATTTCCGTTATAAACTAAACAAGTGTTTTTTAATTTTTAATTTAATTTTTTTTTTAATTTTTTTTTTTTAAGAAATTAAATGTGTGTAAATGTGTTAGTGTAATAAATGTGTGTCAAATACGTACTAATGTTTTAAATGATTTTATAACAATGTTGACGAGGTATATATATACAGAGTGAGTTTTATGTCCTGGCACAACTGGATATAATTTAAACGGCCTGAGATATCAATGTGATACCTTGACCATACCTATTAAAACATTTCTTTTTACTATTTCAGGTTGTTAAACATTTTGCCCCCCTGTTCTAAAGGGGGGTAAAGGGGGGCAACTAAAGATTTTCAAATGCAAACCCCTATCATGTGACCCGTCATTTTAAAGGGCATAAAAAAAGAAATCAAATGGTACAAACTAGAGGTCTCTACGTTGCATTTAACAGAGTAAAAGACATTTACAATAATTACAATAATTTATTTTCTTGTCCTGTTGTTAGTTGCATGAGTCAACATGCTTTGAAATTTCCCGTGTTCTTATCTTATCAGTTTCAACAATCTACTTTGGACTTTCTCTTGTATCCTACTCACTTGCATAATTATCAGTTCATAGCTTAGGCTGCCATTAACAATTTCAGTTCAAGTTTACTTTTCTGGCGAATAGTGTTAGTTATTTTATTGAAGTGAAAACTTATTTAGGCGCGTTAAGCACTAGTTGATGTTAGTAAATTAAATAAACAAATTTATTTTCACTTCCGGCGGCAGTCCAACGACGGCCCAGTTTTTTCTATTATGGAAGGTTCTGAGTTTGAAAGAATTACTGTGTTAATGATGAGAGGTTATGGGGACCGTATGAGATCATACAGTCAAGTAGCAGACTTATTTAATGAGGTTTTTCCGAACCGAATCAATCCCATAACGAGGTTTAGGTGGCAAGAATTATTCAACGGTTTAATGAGACACATTCTTTAAAAGACAGACCCAAGCCAGGAAGGGCTCCTTCAATTGATGAAGAGAAATCATTAGATGTTATGCAGTCCTTTGTTGAAAATCCCCACTTATCTACGAGAAGAGCTGCTTTGGAGCACGACATCAGCCAATCTTCGGTAAGAAAAATTCTTAAAGGTAATCAATTCAAACCTTTTAAAGTCAAACTTGTACAAGAGCTTAGTGAAGACGACTATGACCGCAGGGTTGAATTTTGTGATGTAATGATGGGCAAACTAGACGCTGAACCTGAGTTACTGAACAGAATCCTTTTTAGTGACGAAGCCACTTTCATGACCAACGGTAGCGTCAATAGGCACAATTGTCGTTACTGGACAGATACAAATCCACATTGGTATGTAGAGGCTCATCATACACAACGCCCTTCAAAAGTTAATGTTTGGGCAGGAATAGTCGATAACCGCTTGGTCGGTCCATTTATAATTGATGGAAATTTAAATTCTGTGATGTATTTAGAGATGCTTCAAAACCAGATTGTGCCTGCACTCCAAAATATTTTTGGACGAGAAGCTAACAACATTTGGTTACAACAAGATGGAGCACCACCACACTATGGCCGAGAAGTACGACAATATTTAAATAATGTCTTTCCAAGAAGGTGGATAGGCCGAAGGGGCGCTGTGGAATGGCCAGCAAGGTCTCCTGACCTTAATCCACTTGACTACTTCTTTTGGGGCTACATGAAATACCTGGTGTACCAAACAAAGCCAACTGACGTCCATGACTTAACTGAAAGAATTTTGCACTTGTCTCAAACGATTCCTAGAGAATCTTTCTTGAACGCTGTCTCAGCTTTTTACACACGGCTAGCACACTGTCAAACAGCCGAAGGTGAACAGTTTGAACACCTGCTACATTAAAACATGTAACTGTTTTAAGAATTTGGATAAGTGTTGACTCAAGTAACGAACAACAGGACAAGAAAATAAATGATTGTTATTATTGTAAATGTCTTAAGAAACTAAATTATTGTAAATGTCTTTTACTCTGTTAAATGCAACGTAGAGACCTCTAGTTTGTACCATTTGATTTCTTTTTTTATGCCCTTTAAAATGACGGGTCACATGATAGGGGTTTGCATTTGAAAATCTTTAGTTGCCCCCCTTTACCCCCCTTTAGAACAGGGGGGCAAAATGTTTAACAACCTGAAATAGTAAAAAGAAATGTTTTAATAGGTATGGTCAAGGTCTCACATTGATATCTCAGGCCGTTTAAATTATATCCAGTTGTGCCAGGACATAAAACTCACTCTGTATATATATATATATATATATATATGCTACATATAGTACCGAAAATAACGCATGTGACCATGGTTGAATAAATAGTCGAAACGGCCGTAATGCATTGAAACAATTTGGATGAGCAGACGTAAGTAGAACAAATATATTATTATCAAGTTTGTGCAAGATGATATCATCACATCTCAACGTGCTAATGAAATGAAGCATGGTTTCCGTGATGACCCTCACCATGGGTTCTCAGCTACGTCGAGATATCCTGGACAACGCGGAGATATAACTTACTAGAGACAGGCCGCTCAGGAGGAAGCGTACTCCTGTTAGAAGAATCACCGAATAAAGAAGGGGAGACGGGTTAAAGAGCCTCAGGATACGGAAGTCTGGGAGAGTACCTGATTGATGTAGAGGAAGTACCTATATGTTCTGCACTTCCTAAAGGGGCTTCTATAAACGGGAGGTCCCCAATTTAGAAAAAAAAATGGAAAGACACTATAGACCTCTCTACATGCAGCAGTATTTCACCACCACACTACTACAACTATTGTATACCTTGAAATTTGGATGTAAATAAACTGCTTTTGCAACTCTTTCTTGACAGTACGGTCCAGTGGTGTTAAGAAAATCTGTAGTCCCTGCAACTATTAGAATATCCTTGGCTGGGACTGGTTTCTTGTTAGTTCCAAGGTAGCAGTGAGCAGCACTCAATACCCACTCTTCTGATATCAATGAAGCAGTGCATCTAGACTGGAAACATAGAGCTTATTTTGTAAAATGCTTCACTTGTGTGTTTAGAGGAACAAAATACATGATAATCACAAAATTTTTATGAAAAAAAAACCATTAAAATATGCATTTTTTCTTGTTTATTTAAAGCCAGAGTCATAATCGTCTTATGGGGGGGGGGGGGAGGAGAAAAGAACAATAAAATAAAAACTCCTAGCCCACGAATATTCTTTATTTCAAAAATACAGAATTACCTTAATTTCTCCGTCTGGAGTAGTTTCGACAGAGTACTGTCATCATCAGGCTTTCACTAAAGTTTGTAAAGAACGAATATACAAGTAAAATTAATTTCCATTCAATATGAATGATGACAAAAAAGAACACATTTTATACAAGATGATGCAAAGTGAACACACATAAACAAACACAGTTGTAATCATAAACCAAACCTTTCGGTCAACAACGCTTTATAAAAAAAAATAAGAAAACAAGATAAATAAATACTCTTAGCCCTCGAATTCTCTAATAGCGTCAGGGTCGGAAGAGAACAAGAATTGGTCAAGGCAGACCTGATAGGAAAGATGAAAGAGAGGGATTATAGTTAAACAATGTGTAGAGATTATGTGATTTACGACATAATGTCCTTCCGACGTTTTTATAGCCTGATAGCGGCCACAACATATTAAGATAAGAACATGAAATTTGGTGTAAGGAGTGCTCGTATTAAAATTTAGAAAGTTAAACACAAAAATGTAAAAATTGCGGCCATTTTTTCATAATATCGTGTTATGCAACTTGTAACACAATGTAATAGATACAAATTTGTAGATTACAATTCTACATGTAATGTCACCCCCACTTCTCTACGATGACAAATAGCGAAGTTATTGTTAAAAATGTAATTTCTAAACCTAACCTAACCTAACCTAACCTAACCTAACCTAACCTAAACCTAACCTCTCAAAATATCGTGATTCGTATAGTTACGAGATAGCAACATGAGCGTAGCGAGTTTAGATGCCCGACACGAGCGAACCGAGTGGAGATTTTTTTAATCTACAAAATGATCATAGCACTACTGGATGTTTAGTAAACTATTGATACAGGTGACAGTAAGTACGATAGCGGCAACAAAAATTATGATAGAAACATGAAATTTGAAATAAGGGACTGTAGTGTGCTTTATATAGAATCCTATTGAAAATCAGAAAAATCTAATTAAAAATTACGAAATGGCTGTCGGTTTAAACACTTTGTTTTTTACATCTCGTGTGTTATTCAACTTGTAAAACACTAAATTACATAAAAAATTTCAGATTTTAATTCTGCTTGTAATGGTATCAACCCCCCCCCCCACTTATCTACGATGACAAATAGCGAAGTTATTGTTTCAAATATAATTTCGTAACTTGATCTTCCAAGAAAATGTGATATTCTTATAGTTCCGTGACCCTAAAGAGTTGATATTCTACGACGAGCGAAGCGAGTGGAGATTGTTTAATACATAGACATCTAGCCGACGTCAAGAAAGTGGTGACACAGAATTGCGAGGTTCAGAAAACCTGCCTATCAATTGTAAAGAAACTTATCCTATTGATCTAGCAATACAATTTAACATTCTTACAAGGCCCAAAAGACCAACCATTTGATTTAGAGGATCTGCATTGTATTACAGGATTGGGTAAGTACCATGATACACACATTAACTTGTTTTTTTAACTATATTATGCAATAACGTAAGGTACCCTAAATATTTACTTCTATTGTGAATGTAAGAACTATAAACGGAAACTCTCCAGAAGCCACTAATTTAGCTCCAGCTAATCTTGGATGTCTGGTCACTAGAGTTTTAAAATTTAATACAAATAATATTGCAAATAAAATCGATTTCATTACTTTGATTAAACAGCTCAGCTGTTTCCATGGATACGGTATAATTATATTTTTTTAAATGATTGTTAAAATACAGTTTGGTTTTCTTGTATTTCTGGACTCTAAACGAAAAATAAATCTCAATTCAGAATGCAAAATTTAATAACGCAATATTAATTTTGTATATTAGAAATTACACTTTGGTATATTTACAAAAGATGCTGAAATTGTCCTCCATTTTGTAACAGATATGAATTTACGACACATGTTTGAAGATACTAAATAAATGCATAGTAGATGTGTGTTATAACTTTCTATTTGCTTCAACCGTGCCAGTCTCTCGGCCTCAGTGGGTGTCGAAGCTCTACATGTGAAGACGTCTCCATTCACTACGCTCATATCAGGGTTCGAAATTACATTTTTGTCAATAACTTCATTGCATTATGTTGGTATCGTTACATGGAGAATTGAAATTTACAAATTAGTATCTAATTCATAAATAAATATTCAACTTGACTTGTGAGATGGAATAAAACTTGAACACAAGGTCTCGCAAAAATTACGTTTTTTCAAAAACTTTCAACGACAAAGTCGCCATCCTCAGTAATGGTGGGCATTAACGCTAACAACGGTCAACGTCAACACCAGTTAACGTTGAACGTGATTAACTGTTGAAAAAAACTGCTAACGTTTAACCTGCCAGACAGAACAGAAGACCATGCGTCTTTGTTCAGTGTGCAAGTGTAAAATAGCAGGCTTCAGCAGAAACATACGTTGATTCGTTGATGAATAAACGTTGACGTTAATTGATTCGCTTTAGTTACTCAACTACAGTAACAGACGACTGAGAGGCGTACGTGTAGGTGGGTGCGCGCGCATCGAGTTAGCCGCTGGCGCTAACAAACAACCACTGATGCGTCACCTGCAAGCACTAAGCAGTTGATCAACGTTAGCAGTTAATGAATGCACTTCTTCGTCAACTGCGTTGAGCGTTACCTTAGAGGTTGTCCTCAGTCCGTAATGTAGACCTACTTTATAGCTACAGCGCTGTTTCGCCGGACACTGTCGGCTTCGTCAGGCTGTGTGTACGTGTGTATGTGTTAGTGCAAGCCTGACGAAGCCGACAGTATCCGACAAAACAGCGCTGTAGCTATAACTACATTACAGACTGAGGACAACCTCTAAGGTAATTAATTGTATGATCACAAGGGATGTTACTGTAGGAGATAGTGAAACGGGTAAGGTACTAAAACATTATTTATTTCACTTCAACTTGTTTTATTGTTTTACATTATAACTAATTTCAATAAATTTATTTTATTTTAAAATTTAAAACATTAAACTTTCAAGTGATTACAAATAAGGAGCTGTTGTTGAATAATAAGAAAAATTTAGAAACAAATAATTTTTTGTTTCTATGAATAAATGGTGCAAAAACATTGCACAAACTTTGTCAATGGTTTCTCAAAAATACACGTCACCAAAATTGTTAGTTTGGAAATCGTCAATTAAAAAATGAAAGTTAACTACGGACGTCGTATTTGAACAAATATTTATACAGGGTGTTGCGAAATTGTGTTTCCATACATCAGGAGGTGGTTTTCCACATCAAAACTTTAAAAAACTCCCCTATAAACAAATGTCCGGAATCTAGTTTCACAGATATCTGATTTTTTTTTCTACACAACGGTTTGACGGATTGATTGAAACTTGGCATGGTACATGATGAAGTAAAGAACTATTTAAAAAATAACCAACCTAATCCAATAACCCGTTTGAAAATGGCAGCTGCTTACATTTAAAAAAAAAATAATAACTCAAAAACGAGAAATATATGTGAAATATTTAAGGAGCCGTCATTTTGACCCATACCAATTATGATTAAACTCTGTTTACCCGTTTAGGCTGTACGTCCAACAGACGATAAATATCAATTGAAAAACATTTTTTTGTAGTCAAGTGACATCGACTTTTGAACCATTACATAATTTTCTCTATGCTACATACGTGTTGTGCAACATTTATTTTCAACATCAACTGTGTTTTAGTATTAAAATATTCAATTTTTTAAACTCTTTTTCCTGTGCAAATATATTTCAATCAGAAAAGAAACAGCAGCTCCCATTAAGCCAATAGCAAGTAGTATAAATGCTCCTTGAATATGGGTAAACTTCAATGACGTCAGCTGGGCTGTTTCATGCGACGATGCTGCGCTCTGTTCAACGGCAATCTGTACCATAGATGATAGATACAGTCGAGACACGTCTCCTTCCCAAAAGAGTAACAATCCATGGTCAAGTATTTTGTGAATCAGAGCATTCAAGCGAGTGTTGTAAGGTGAACCTTGAAATAAGTGAATTGAAAAATTGAGCGTGATTCAATACAAAATTTTGCGAAATTCATTTACATTAAAACCTTACTTTGAAAAGAAAAAAGTGATAATTTAGAGCGCGATTTACTTTTCCCGTAAAAAGTTTAAATAAAAAGTACCGAATTCACATTCAAATAGGTTATGTAAAGTCTAGAAAAGGGTTATTTTCCTTTATCTTCCCGCTATTCATGTAGTTAATGTAGGTTAGGTTATATTAGATTAGGTTAGGTTAGGTAGTTTGGTGGTAAGTCAATAATTTTAAATAGCAACCCCTATTGAGTGATACCTCATTTTAAAGGCCTTTTAAAATAAGAATAATGACGTAAACTAGAGGTCTCTAAGTTCATCCTACCCAACATAGCGACCAATCGAATTGTGAATTTTACGTAAATAATTACACCGGAAATGTTACGAAATGTAGGCCTACAACATGCTTTTGAGTCCAGAATCTATTTCTGCCAAGAAGTAAATGGTAGCCATTTCGAGAACTTAATCTGAGCTAAAAAAACAAGGTAAGGCTCTTACCATCATTTTACCAGTATAGAGCAGTTTGTAATGTAATAAAAACAACCGGAGTTTGTTGGTTAACATTCACAATTCGATTGGTCGCTATGTTGGATAGGATGAACTTAGAGACCTCTAGTTTACGTCATTATTCTTATTTTTAAAAAGCCTTTAAAATGAGGTATCACTCAATAGGGGTTGCTATTTAAAATTCTTGGCTTACCCCCAAACTACCCCATTTTGGCAGTGAGGATTGAAAATCTTGATACTTCAAAAAACTCTTCCTTTGGGTATCTAAACTTTCCTCAAAGCAAATCTGTCTATTTCCATTAATAAAAAAAATAATAGGAGGAGGTGGTACACTTAGGACACTTGGTATAGTGAGGATGATTATGAGTTTGAGGACAGAAAAATACTTTTTGGGAAAGACAGGAGTTCCAGATGACTAGCAGTGAGCTACGGTGCTCTGTCCTTGGCCGGAATATTGTGGAACTTGTACTATGATTCGGTTTTGTGTGAATCTCCTGGAAAATGTTATACTAGTTGGTTATGTTGATGGTGTGGCTGTGGTGGTCAAGGCTACACATAGAGATGAGCTTGAGACCCTATTTTTGAAGATAAGAGCTTAAGTTTGGTACTGCAGAAGACGGAACTGACACTCCTGAAGGCAACTAGGGCTGTGCAGGAGATTAGCATGGTGGTGAATGGTGTCCACATCTATTCTAGGAGTTCAGTGTGTTTACTTCGACAGAAATATGGCATTTGGCGAACATATCGGGTAAAGTGTCGGGGAGGCAGAGAAGGTGATACAAATTCTGGAGCGGTGTTATGATCAATGTGGATGGATCGGTATTCAGTAAGAGAAGGACCTTCATGAATGTTGCAAGCCCCGTGGTTCTGTACGGCGTACCAATTATGGAAGGATGCTTTGAGATGAACTCCTTATGAAATTACAGAGAAGGATGGGCTGTCTACGATAAGTTCATATCGTACGGTAATGATTTCAACAGTGACCATTTTTATTAGTTGACAGTTTATAAGTGAACTTCCGAATTCCTATTGCAACGCGTACATAACCTATAGGTATATATTTGGTACTTTTAATTTTCAATTTTTATGTTAAAAAATGAAAATCGCACTAAAATAATATTTTCCCCTTTTAAAGTAAAGTTTATAGTTATTGAAATTGAAAAAAAAAAATTAATTTCAGCATGCTATTCTAAACATTTACTTATTTTTTTCTGAAATTTCAACATTTTTTCTTATAAATACAGAACAAATACACAAACACAAATCATCAATCGAATACAAAAAACATCTAACTGTATTAAAATTTACAAAAATTAACATGTTTTAAGGAAACGCTAATTATATTGCAACAATTAGCCTACTTTAATTACTTAAGAAGGTGTCATTGATTTACTCTATTATAAAAATGTTTAAGATTGTCGTAAATTAAATATGTAAGGAAGTGGTTTTACTGGATCAGGTGTGTTTATGTAAAATATTTCAAATTTTAAATTCTATATAATTTTAAGATTGTTGTAATTGGTAAGGGTTGTTTATTTTATATGAAAGAATTTAACCTAACCTAACCTAACTTGTCTTTTTCATCAACTCACTGGAATTTGTGGAGACCAATACGTTTCTTAGCGGCTACAATTGAGTAAAATTTGATCAAAAAACTTTGAGCCGATTTTAAGAAAATCGTAGTTTTTTTTTTTTTTTTTTAGTAAGAGCCGGCAACCCCGATGGAGCCTAGCTGGATTTACACCTTTTTTCGTATAGTTTCGTGTTAGGTCCCTCTTAGACCTATTAGAGTATTCTAGGGCATAATTTATTTTACCTTATTTTTTATAAGACGATCATTACCGTAGTCTTTCAAAAACAAGGACAAAATGTAACATTGACCACATATTAAAATCTAATTTTTAAATATTTACCTTTGCGTAAAACCATTACTATTGGAGATCCGTACAGAGCTTCTTTCATCATATGTCTTTGTGATATGGCATCTACTGTCATATGTTTTTCTTCACACATGTGTCCTGAAAATTATATTTAATATTAACAATTGTGAGCGATTCGGAGCTATGTAACTGATTCTATAGTTAAAAAGTTCATAAAAAACAGCTCTGGAAAAACTACATTTCCTAACCTGTCAGCCATTTTGTATTGTGAGCCGAACGAAGCAAGTTTAAGTTCTTATTTTAAATATTTTTTTCAAATACTGCGTCAATGGTACATTATTATTTTTTTATTAAAACTGTCGACAATTTTAATTAACTTTGATAGGTTTTCCATTTGGTTTTGGCATGGATGAAGGAGAATGTTTGTGAGATTTTTTTGTACGTTTATTTTATTTTTTATTTATTGAGTACATTTTTCTCCTCCGATGCATATGTGTGGACACAAGAGTACAAATCAGTTTATCGTCTCAAATAAAAAGTTCAAGGAAGAGTTCTTCAATTAAACTCAGTGATTATTGTTTATTGTATGAATACGTATCGAGAGGATGTTTTAAAAATTTAGAATCCACCATTGAAAAATGTGGTGATATTAAAGCGGAATAAGAGAAGAACTGTAGCAAAAAACTCTGATTACAAGAATAACAAAACTTATATTATATATCAGTTATCAGATTTAAAAAATTCAGAAACGTGAGTTTTGAGGAAACCAACCAGCAGTACAGTACAGGAAGGTCCTTTGGAAGATTTAAGGAACGGTACAGGAAGGAAACGGACTGTGGAGAGTTAGGACAAATCAAAAACTGAAGGACCTGTACACAAACCTAGATATTGTAACAGGAAATAAAAGAGCACCTCTAAGATGGTTGGGGTATCTTGAAAGGATGGACAATGCGAGGTGTATAAAGTAGGCCTAGAGGTTTGACTTACAACCTTTAATCTCTTGCGGAATGTAGAGTAGCTTCAATAGACTTCCATCGAACTCAATAATTTTTAAAAGCTTCACCTAATTCCGTCTTGCCTTTTTCTTTAATATCGTTTTCTATTGTTATCCTTAGTATGTCGATCTTCTCCTTCTTTAGTGAGTTCTACTCCAAAGCTTACCTTCCAATAGTGTTATCAGATCTCCTAAGGATATACATAATTTTCCTCTTTTTTGATACTTTTAAGTAGTGTTTGGACAGTCTGAAATTTTATTTGGCCAATGGTGGGAGATCCAGAAAATCAGGATGACCCAGGAAAGGTGGAGTGATGATTTTATGGAGGAACTTAACCGATGGTAGTGAGGAACTGAACACAGAACAGGAGACGTGATGTAGACAGTTCCTTAAGGACTGTGCGCTGTGTCGTAAGATTAGATCCTACAAATCTGTCACTCCAAAAAAACATAAATTATTTGAAAATTCATACCTCCCGGCAACCTTTCAATACTAATGGCGTATTCTCCTCCCAATGCTAATTGAGTGAGTTCATCATGAGTGTGAATTTCAAATCTGTCAAGCAATGTTTTTATATTCCTGTCAGAAGTGTACTGCATAGAGTAGATCCAAGCCTCATGATCCGCAGCCCAGCGCATGTTGCTCTTCACGAGTTGTTCTATGGTGTCCACTGCTGGGTAAGATCTGCATTGGACAAACAGTACAATATGTAACTAGCTGATGAACCCAGTTTCACCTGGGGATTGGTGAGATAGTTTGATAAAGAAATCATTTTTTTAGCACAACACTAATGGTGGTGCTATGGAAATAAATTATACCCAAATAGAGCAACACACGATCAAAATCGACCCATAAATAACAAAGATATGATACTTGTTTTAGGGGGTAAAAAACACCCTTGGAGTGGAACATTTTCAAAACCATTTCTTAGTACGCGTCTACAAAACTATCCCAAACCTGTTAAAACATTTTATACCTCTAGGCTTCTTGGATCCAGAGATATGCTTTAGGGGTAAAAAACACCCTTAGAGTGGAACATTTTTTAAAACCCTTTCTTAGTACGCGTCTATAAACCTACCCCAAACCATGTTAAAAAATTCATAGCTCTAGGCTTCTTGGATACAGAGATATACTTTAGGGGTAAAAAACACCCTTAAAGTGGAACATTTTCAAAACCTTTTCTTAGTACGCGTCTACAAAACTACCCCAAACCTGTTAAAACATTTATACCTCTAGGCTTCTTGGATCCAGAGATATGCTTTAGAGGTAAAAACACCCTTAGAGAGGAACATTTTCAAAACCCTTTCTTAGTACGCGTCTGCAGACCTACTCCAAACCATGTTAAAAAATTAATAGCCTAGGTTTCTTGGATCCAAAGATATTTAGGCGTAAAAAACACCCTGGGAGTGAAACATTTTCAAAACACTTTCTTAGTACGCGTCTGCAGACCTACCCCAAACCATGTTAATCTTAACATATATTTTCATAATACATATGGTAGTTGTTTATCCTTTATTTTTTAATATTAATTACATTAGAGAACTTTGAATTGTATTTTCTCTTGAATATATTTGAGCGGCACGTCCCCTCTCACTTTCTACGTAGGCGAGGAAACCGGTCTGACCAATGTGGAGAGGAAAGAGCGCTACGTACCTTAATAAGTCGCCTCACTGCTACACTTAGTTTAGTATTGGTTTATATCCCTCTGAGGATGGTTATGTTGCCGAAACGTACAGCAGCGTTTATTAAACTTTCTAACGTTAATTGTATTAGTGTGGTTTGGGGATTACAACTTTCGTATTTTTATTAACCACAAGTCTCGTTAGATGTTGTAATCACTCGTGTATACGATTTTAAAATCCAGAAACATTCTGCGGCGATCGTCAGCCCTGGTATTCGATTTGACCAGACGTTTGAACCGCTTAAGGTTCCGGAAGGAAGTTTGGAAAAACGTGCTAGGACTTAACCATTAAACATATTGGGACGTTAATTAACGCTTAGTCTCAACCCAACTAATCACTATATTCACAGTCAGCTTATGACGAGATACTAATTACACTTACTTATTAATTATTATAATTACTTAACTTATCGGTTACAACTTACGGTTAGGAACAGGCGTGATGGGAGAATTATGTTAACCCTTTTAGGTCATAATAACCCTTACTCAATTTAGTCGGATGACCTACTAATGACTACGTAACACCCGGGGGTCGACCAGACCCCGCAATTAGCGGTGTTGGGCAGTCATTTAGGTTTATTACCAAAAGGTTAAGAAACAACGCGAAACTCACGTCCGCTGCTTCGGCGCACTCGTGATCGACTGCGTTTCGTCTTGACTATGATGCGCGCGCATCGGATATCTTTTACCGTGATTTTAATACGGTGATCCCCGAATACCCGTGGAATCACCACAATTCTTTCATTTCATTCAAAAACAACTTTATACTTATAAACGAATATGATAATAGACGTACTCACAGTGGTAAAGTAAGGAAAGAAGATAAACCTCCTGCGTAACATGACGTCAACAGAAGGAAAAGTATTTCGTACCAAGTGAAAAGATGTCTGTAAGGAGCGTTGCTGATGAGTCGAGACGGTGGAGTTTGGAGTACAATGAGTCCAGTAACTCTGATAAAACTATCAGTCCAGGAAGTAAACTGCATGTTGCGTTTCATCTCTTCACCCAGTCCTGCAATTTAAAAACAAGTTGATCACCGTACAAGCAGATCATCTAAATGTTGGTATCTACTTGTAGGAAATGTTAAATTGTATTGGTAGATCAAGGTGTCTTATCCAGTAGGGTGAGTTTGTTTAAAACAGTTCTTACACAGGGTTTCTGAAACTCGTAACTGTTTATATCAATACTTTCCTGACATCGACTAGGCTGCTCTAGCGAGCCTAGTAGTTCGACACTCATGTCAGCCTCGAAACTGTCTATCTTGCCTCTAAACTGTACATATGCGAAAGAGCTTCATTTACAACACCCGTGTCTCTGATACTACCCTACCGGATCTCGTAACTATACGAACACCACATTTTCCTGCGAAGTCAGGATTCCAAATTACATTTTTGACAGTAACTTCGTTATTTGTCATCGTAGAGCAGTGGGGTTGGTACCATTACATGCAGAATTGAAATCTGCACATTTTTATTTAATTTTGTCGTGTTGTAAGTTGAATAACCCACGAAATATGAACCAAAAACTGTTTAAAATTGTAGTCATTTTAACAGTTGTGATTTTTGAATATCAATTGAACACACTATAGTCATCTATAGCAAATTTCATGTTCCGACCGTAATTTTTAGAAAGATTTTACGATAGATAAAAAAAGGTATGTCGACATTTTTGAGGGTGTATCTGTTTTAAGGTCCCCGAAAAGGAGGTTTTGGGGATGTCTGTATGACCGGCCTATGGCATTTGTCGTATATGCAGTGCTCTACAACCAAAACGTATGAACTGATTTTAATTAAATTTGGTATGTGTGGGGGTATTGCCCATATATCGGGATACTGTTTTTATTCTCTCGATAAATCAAAGTTAACGAGGGGTGGTCAAAATTACCATTTCCTCATAATGGGCTCTAACTTTATCATCAAATATTCACAAAAAAATTGTTATATATTCAAATTGACTTATTAAATTGTTCATATTCAAGTTTTAAAAAATCATAAAATAACAATACAAACAGCTATTAAATACAAAAAATGATTCTCGTAAGAGTGTTGCAGGAGCACTGACTTCGTAATGATGAGGCCGGATGAATGGCTGACCTTGAAATAAACGTAGTGGGGAGTCGCAGTTATGTTATTTTTGTTTCTTATAGCAGTAGACAGATGACAGAACATATTCACAAAAACATGTTTCCAGTTTTGAAATTACAAAAAAGGGGTTCCTTGTAGCACACAAGTGCCACGGGTTATTCACTATATGTGACACCCTAACTGTGTATTTAACTAACTTACTTGTGTATTTTAGAGTAGCTTTTGCAATAACATGCAACATAACTGTGGCTATCGCAACAGAGATAATCAAAGCATTTAACTAACTTACTTGTGTATTTAATAGTAGCTTTTGCAATAACATGCAACATAACTGTGGCTATCGCAACAGAGATAATCAAAGCATTTAACTAACTTACTTGTGTATTTAAGAGTAGCTTTTGCAATAACATGCAACATAACTGTGGCTATCACAACAGAGATAATCAAAGCATTTAACTAACTTGTGTATTTAAGAGTAGCTTTTGCAATAACATGCAACATAACTGCGGCTATCGCAACAGAGATAATCAAAGCATTTAACTAACTTACTTGTGTATTTAAGAGTAGCTTTTGCAATAACATGCAACATAACTGTGGCTATCACAACAGAGATAATCAAAGCATTTAACTAACTTACTTGTGTATTTAAGAGTAGCTTTTGCAATAACATGCAACATAACTGTGGCTATCACAACAGAGATAATCAAAGCATTTAACTAACTTACTTGTGTATTTAAGAGTAGCTTTTGCAATAACACGCAACATAACTGTGGCTATCGAAACAGAGATAATCAAAGCATTTAACTAACTTACTTGTGTATTTAAGAGTAGCTTTTGCAATAACATGCAACATAACTGTGGCAACAGAGATAATCAAAGCATTTAACTAACTTACTTGTGTATTTAAGAGTAGCTTTTGCAATAACATGCAACATAACTGTGGCTATCGCAACAGAGATAATCAAAGCATTTAACTAACTTATTTGTGTATTTAAGAGTAGCTTTTGCAATAACATGCAACATAACTGTGGCTATCACAACAGAGATAATCAAAGCATTTAACTAACTTACTTGTGTATTTAAGAGTAGCTTTTGCAATAACATGCAACATAACTGTGGCTATCACAACAGAGATAATCAAAGCATTTAACTAACTTACTTGTGTATTTAAGAGTAGCTTTTGCAATAACATGCAACATAACTGTGGCTATCGCAACAGAGATAATCAAAGTATTTAACTAACTTACTTGTGTATTTAAGAGTAGCTTTTGCAATAACATGCAACATAACTGTGGCTATCGCAACAGAGATAATCAAAGCATTTAACTAACTTACTTGTGTATTTAAGAGTAGCTTTTGCAATAACATGAAACATAACTGTGGCTATCACAACAGAGATAATCAAAGCATTTAACTAACTTACTTGTGTATTTAAGAGTAGCTTTTGCAATAACATGCAACATAACTGTGGCTATCACAACAGAGATAATCAAAGCATTTAACTAACTTACTTGTGTATTTAAGAGTAGCTTTTGCAATAACATGCAACATAACTGTGGCTATCACAACAGAGATAATCAAAGCAGCCCATATCTCCGCAGAGAAAGGCAAGATAGGCAACCACCATCCAGGCAATAGAAGAGGTTTAGGCACCATACACGTCACGCTGGAGTATAAATAAGGTGTAGAGTAATCCAGGTACTTGTGTTCCCTTTCCCACAGGTATAACCCACTGAATCCTATATCTGCTTTGTCGGAGTAGACGGCTCCAACAGGTCCTAAAATAAACACAAAAATCGTCATCAGTGGAAACAAATAGAAGATATTCTAGGTGAGCGGAAGGTTGAAGCCATGCTGTGACAGTCCCCACCTGGGAATAGTTCTGATAATGTTGATATTTTCTTTATTTTGTAGTGAGTTATTACCAACCTACTTTCATTGCTGAGTATTAAGTGTCGATTAGAGAACCTAAATACCCTCATCACGACTTTTGACTTTCTAGAAGCTGTTAGGATTGATTCCTCTAAACTGCCTGGATTCTTTAACTTTTAACTAAATAAATCAGTGGTTCAGTTATCTAATTAATGGTATTTTATTATTTAATACAACTTGACTATTTCTCTTAGGTCTCTTATATACTAATTACAAAAATTTTAATCTTCTTAATTACTTTGAATCCAGAATGACTCTAATAGTTGTGACTCACACATCTGTTTTCACGTTATAGTTTATAATGACTTGTCTTTGAAATAATTACAAAGTTTGCTCACCCTGCTTGCCACTCTTATGGATGCTCGTCTATAGTCTCAATTCTCCCAGGAAGCTCTTACTCGCCAAATTCGTCTGGCTATCTTCAAGAATTCCTGCAGCACCTACCCTTGATCAATCTTGTCCCACTGACCAAGTTTTCTCCCACCCAATGGTTTATATATATTTGTAGCATCAATGATGTCTGCCTTACTTGCAAGATAAGCAATTTCATCATTTTTCCAGGTCCGTCACAATAATTGTTTTCATTCTGGCTTTTTAAAAAGAACTCAGACTATATTCCCAACTAAAACCTTCCTAACTCCTAACAAAACAATAACTTTATGAACGAAAAGTAAATTACCCATTTGCTTATACCGGTATAAAGCTGTAGTTTTTATGAAATTTGAACAGTTATATTATGTGTAGTTGTTTGTATCACAATTTTGAATTTTACCTTGATTTCAAAACCTTGACTTTTTTCATGTTTGGGGCTTGGTAATAATACATATTCGTAGTTAAAAAAAAAAAAAAAAAAAAAAAAAAAAAATTGGTTTATCTTATAGGAAATTTAATGTGGTTTTTGGAAGTGGTGTTACTTTACTTGCTAGCTAAAACATACAGCGAGAAAATAGAATTTTCAATCGGGAATATATTTATATCTCGGAAAAGAAGCGATATAGGATGTGGCTTACTGTGGTAAATTTTGTTACCAATGAAGTGCATTATCACCCTGATTTTTTGGTCACATTGTTCTCCTGTATATAATAAATAGTGATTCAGAAACTATCTAGTTGTAGCAATACATTTTACCTAAATTACTTTAGTTCAGGCGTCATAACATTACACAACTCTTACCGTTGCCTCCAGTCTCGTTCTCAAAGATTTCTCCCCACATGAAGCTATCCGTGTTGACGCTATAAGTACAGTTGTACAGACGACAAAATTCAATAGCGATCCGAGCTTCTGTTCCATCAAACGGTTTCAAGATGGCGTACGGAGGGTATGTCCATGTAAAAAGTCGGAGTTCTAGAATAACAACAAAAATGTATGTAAACAGTGCAAAAACATTGCACAAACTTTCTCATTCAGTAATCCTCAATTTTATTATTATACTTTTCAGAACATTTGTGTGTTAAAAATTCAAAACACGACGTTTCGGGAATAAAAATCAATCACCTTTATCAAGTGACTAAAATCTAAAGAAACATGAAACTAGAAACTAAGCCTATGTGAGAAGTAAAATTAAATAAGAATACCACCAACCTTAATATCTAAGCATGCATCTCAGAGCTGAAACTGAGAAGTCAAAAAACACAATCACGCTAACACACAACTAGGAGTAATTATGGCTCCCATTATTAAAAAAAGAACTAAAATTTGATTATAATATCCCTATTACTATAATAAACAAACTGAAATTTTACCTGTTAAATCGCCACAAGAGGTTGTAACCCGTTCTCGTGCTAGGAAGCTTAATACAACTAACAATAGGCCACTCCCCTAATAGTTTGTCACGCCTTCTGGACCACGTCACTTGTTGCTGTGTCTTTGATACAACACGTATTTGACGTTAGTTGTGTGTTACCGTGATTGTGTTTTTTGACTTCTCAGTTTCAGCTCTGAGATGCATGCTTAGGTATTAAGGTTGGTGGTATTCTTATTTAATTTTACTTCTCACGTAGGTTTAGTTTCTAGTTTCGTGTTTTTTTAGTTTTTAGTCACTTGATAACGGGAATTGATTTTTATTCCCGAAACGTCTTTTTTTGAATTTTTAACACACAAATGATGGCAAATGTCCGAAAAATGTATAATAATAAAATTGAACTTCCATCATTAACAAATAACTTCAAACAGAGAATCCTCCATTGTATCGTAATATTAATTTGCACGGATATTTTATAGTAATTTTTATCGATATATTTGGGTCATTAATCTTCACATTACACAATAAAATTTGAAACCAATCTGTAGAGCAGATATTGAGAAAAAAAATCCCACCCCATCCAAATTGTTTTTACCGATAACTCAAGACTGGTATTTTTGAGTAAAATCGTAGCTTATTTTCGGAAAATTTGTGTTTTAATCTTACTGCAGCTATCCCCAAATTTTGAATTATTGAAAGTAACAACAAATGTATATATGATATGATTATAAAAGTGAGTTGAAACTTACACTGGTCACTGTTGTTACCGTTTGAAAATTTGTCGGATTTTATAGATCGCATTGGAAACCTGACAATCGATACTAACATTTTCGATAGATTGATCAACATATGGATCCTTTTTCTGATTTTAATTTATAACCATGTCACTTATTGAGAATATGTTTTTGAGTTTTTGCATCTAAAGAAATTTTAAAAACACATTTAACTGTGTGTTCCGAATCAATACTGGGATTGCTTATTAACTCATCAAACATTAAGATGGTAAAATATGATATTACAACTTTATAAAATGTGTAAACTATAATTGCAGTGACAAAATATGTAATATTTAATGTTACACTGCAAAGTAAAATAATTAAATTTATTTGTAATAACAAACATGATTGTACCGTGATAAGAATGATAAGAAAAATGATAAACGTTTCTCTACAATAAATAAAAAAACAACAAGACTCTATTCACAATTAAATAATAATAATGTAAAACTAGAATACATTTTCATAGATAATGTCATTATTAACGTAAACGGGTTTTTCAAATGTCACCATCTTCAGTGATAAAAGAACTACAATATCTAATATAGTATTTGGCCCATGTTTAAACAGAATGCGAAGAAAGGGTGGGCTAAAGCTATTTTACACCTTCTAAAACAATAAGGTGTTGAAAAATGCTCTGAACTCTAAATATAGAATTCAGTGGGGGGGATAAATCGGGAATTTATCGTATAAACTATGAAATATATCCGATACTTTGTAGGCCAAACGAAAAAATAAATTATAACAGGACTTGTTTTTTAGAAGAAAAACATTAATTTAAAGTAGAAAATACTGAACTCTTGATTGATTTATGAAACTAACTACAACAAATTCTTGTGAAACTTTTTACATTACCAAATATCGTAATCTAATAGTAATGAATTAATTAGGCCCTATACAAAATTCTATATTAATGTAAATTAGAAGTTGTATATGAATATTATTTTAGTAATATTACTGTGCAAGTTAGATAGGTTACTCAGAACGATATTTTAAAAGTTGTTTTCTCCCTCATTCTGAGTGTGGCACACATAGTTGATACGTCACTGAAGATAGCGACACTGTAGTTGAAACTAATTTGTGAGAAATTGTGTTCTAATTTATATCATTTCACTGGTCAAGCTCAATATTTATTTATAGGTTATGTAATAATTAATTATGTCTTACTAAAACTAAAATTCGACTTTTACAATTGATTTACCACAAGTTGACATTTATACGACCACATTAGCGTCCTTTAGGAAATTAAAATTTAGTTTTCTTGCTTATAAAAATTATATAACATCTACACCGCTTTAATGTAAGTACAATCACTTTTCAACTTTACTGCACATTAATATTTTTTGCAGATTCATTTACCTTTTCCTTGAAGATCTGCTATTTTATCCGGATAATGAGAAACAGGGTGTTGCGAGAGGAAATTCGTTTCTTCACACCAAGTGTCCAACCAGAAGTCGCTGAACTTTCTACCGTTTTCCGATGATTCAAATGGAACAGGTTCGTAGAAGTTATTGGTCCAGAGTTGAAAACAAATACCTGAAGCTTAAAAATGAAATATATTTTTAAAATAATGATAATATAGGAATGTAAAATAAGTCCTGGTTTAAATTGGACTCCTTGAGATATTTACGAGGGACTTTTACCATACGTACTAAAATAATATTTTGTGATTTTCTATAGTGGCCAAAAGGGGGAAAAAGGGACATTTTTTTTATTTTTAAATGGCAACCCTTATCTTGTGACATTGTATTGAAAAAGTCTAAAAGAAAAAGAATGACCCTAGAAAAAGTCTCCAAGATTCGCCTAACCAAAGTTATAATTGCAATGCCAAAAAATTTTTTTTGAATTATAGTAATGTGCTAGCTTATCTGTTTTAATAAAACACACCCCTCAGGGACTCAATTTAAGTGGACCCGTGGATCTAGACGTTTCTCCACGTAATCCTGAATTAGATCCTTCTCTTTCATCTTTCCTATCAGGTCCTTTCTGGACCAACTCTTGTTCTCCTTCCAACGCTATTCAATAGCTAGGAGTCTTTATTTTGTACTCTTTTCTTCTTCTTCTTTTTCTTTTTCTTCTTCTTTTTCTTCTTCTTCTTCTTCTTCTTCTTCCTCTTCTTCTTCTTCTACTTCTTCTTCTTCTTCTTCTTCTTCTTCTTCTTCTTCTTCTTCTTCTTCTTCTACTTCTTCTTCTTCTTCTTCTTCTTCTTCTTCTTCTTCTTCTTTTTATAAGACGATGACGATCGAGAAGATTTTCGCTTTTAAACGAGGAAATATAATGTAACAAGCGCTTGAATTGTTGTCCAACCGTGTGTAACAATTATTGAGACAGCATTCGTAATCGATTCGCTTGGAATCTTGTGGTCAAGGACTTCAGTTGACTTCGTTTTCTACGCAAAGTTTTCATGTTACACTAAAAGAAATAGTCAAGTTGCCATTCCACTGTTCAGGTTCCGTTTACTAATAAGAGAAATAAAGAAACGAATGTAAATTACTTTTTGTTGTTCCTAAAAATATCTGTTAAACCTCCTGCGTCCACCTCCTGCAAACGCACCGTTAGACGAATTCTCAGGTTGTTGAAAAATGCACCAATTGTGACATTTTGGTTTGAGTTGCCTCAGAATTTGTCTAGGAGTTTTGCTTCTAAATAGGCTTTTTAAATGAAATCATAAGATTAAATCATACTGTTAATAAAAAAGTGAAGTTACCACTTTTTAAAAGTGAGGGTAAAATTTTAAACCTCACAAAAGTCACCAAACGTATTGCTGCAGTTCTTCTCGAGCAGTTTAAATTTCAGCCAGGTCTATCAGGACTTATTTTACACTCTGTTAACTTTGTTCATTTCGTGAAGGAAACACAAAATCATCGTTCAACCATTGATTTTATAATACGCAGGATGTTCAGAAAATAAATTTGCAATGTTTAATAAGTTAAGGGAAAACAAACTTCCTGACATAGTTTCTGTCGTTGTTGAGGCACTTCTCAGAGCGTTGCACCAGGTGGAAAGCTTCCTCTTGTGTTGTAAATTACATTTTGTCAGTTTTCCTAACCTGGTCTACTTGGAAATACCGGTCAGTAAGGAAGTATTTCAGATGTTAGACATGATTACTTAATACGAGGCCTAAACTGTAGGGGACGATAGAATTGTTCCCCAGACAAAAATCATGAGGAGATGATCATTAATCAATATCAGTGTAAAAACGCTGTTTAAATAATAAAAAAATTAAAGAAAACATCCCTATATGAGGATACGTGGTTCATTGGGTGCAGAAAAGTTTTTGTAATAAGTAGGCCTATATTATACATTCACGTATAATAGTACAGTACGTTAAAAAAATTTAAATACAATTATTTCGTAAAAACATAATTAACAAACATTACTGACTGTATCAACACACATACTTAAAGATCTAAATCTCAAAAAAAACTGTCTACCTATAGAGTGTTCCAAAATTATTCTTTTATACAATTATTCTTTACAAAGACAAAGTTTATATAATTGAAATTAGATGCAAGGATTTTGTTATTGTTATTAAAAATTGTCAGAATTGTAAAAAAAAAAAAAAAAGTTTTAACCTAATATTTGGTGTTGTAGACAATTACCAAGAATTGTTTTTTATAAAGCGATGATGATTGTAAGTTTTTACGTCTTTAAGATCAAGAAACCCTTAGGGGGAGGGTTCTTATAGTGAGTACGGACGTGACTTCCGGAGGGATTTACGCTGGTGTTTCACCTTTTTTTCATGTAGTTTTGGGTTAGATCCCTCTCTTACTTCATCTCTCTTGACCTTACCAACTATTGTTTTCTTACTACCCTGATGCTATTCAAGGGGTCTTTATTTTATGTTCTTGCTCGCTTTTTTATAAGGCGATGATGACTGGGAGGTTTTACGTCAACAAATCGATTCAAATTATATGTCTCGTCCTGACTATACAATCACTGTCGACTTAATGTATCTTGTCAAAGTTAAATGCCCTGCTGTTACGCAAGGATCCCATCGTGCACACCAATTCTGAATAATGAAGTTTCTAAATCACAGTGAAAAGCAAATCTTTCTGAGAAACAGTAACAAAAATACTCAGCTTTCTTTTTTAATTATATCTAGAAAATAATAGCAAAGAATACAACACCACATGCATATAGAAATAAATATATTACATGCGTTTAACTGTAACTCTGCAACAAGAATATCTGAGGAAAATTCTGCCTCTCTGATCAGAAAGATATCCCGTATCCTTCTGGTGGTAGTTGTAGGAAGGATAAATATCCTTGGAGTATGTCTGTGAAGTGAGTCTAAAGCAACTCTGACCCATAACTTCAAAAAACATTCTGGTTTTTCAACTTGTATGATATACCTGTAACAATTAAAATGTAGTAACATATACAGGGTGCTTCAAAAAAGACTTTACAACTGTTTTTAAATTTATTTAGAGTACTTACAGAGCTGGTTTTGGCGGTATTTTGTAGCACAAAGATAAAGTAGTACAAAATCCAAGCGCTAGTGACAGTTGTAACAAAGATGGCTTTACTGCTTCCAAGCGCTGTGTGTTTTGGTTTGAAAAATTGTGCAACGCATCGAGTGTGACAGATATCCTCCCGTTTGGCCTACCGTTTAAGAAGTGTCAGAAGTGTTTTGTTGAAACCGGGGTGTTATGTAACCATCAGGGCGTCCCCGTGTGTCAAACGATGTCGTGTTAGCAGTTTTAAAAAATCAACCTGGCGAGCTGGGAGTCCACGAGTTTGGCGAGCTGGGAGTCCACGAGTTTGGCGAGCTGGGAGTCCACGAGTTTGGCGAGCTGGGGGTCCACGAGTTTGGCGAGCTGGGGTCCACGAGTTTGGCGAGCTGGGGGTCCACGAGTTTGGCGAGCTGGGGGTCCACGAGTTTAGCGTCTGTTGAGAAAACGTTTATAAAGACACTGATAGGGTTGTTCGTAAGTAGTTTTGTGCGGAAATGTTACATCGATTGGATGAAGACAAAGTGCCTAATTTGTTAAAAAGTGATGGGTATAAGTTAAATTGTAAAATTTGTAATTCAGTTTATGTTGGACAAACAGGTTGTAGTTTTAAAAATAAATTCCATGATTTTAGCCTTCGGATTAGTCTAAAACTAATTTACTAGTTATTTTTACCTTATTTGTTATATCAGACTAATCCTTGTTCCATTGTAGAAATAACTTTCTTACCACCGCGGTTTCGGGCTTTCGCCCATCTTCAAGTAACACTTAGGGTACGAACAGAACAAGTGGGTTTGCGGTGGTAGTGGAGGTCGCGGTGGATGCTACTAGTTAAGTCGCGGTCGATGTCGACAGCACATAGCAAAGAGGTTACCTGCGCTGCTCAGTCGAGCTAGGGACCAATGTCAAGTGAAGTAGTTTGATGAAATGTGAATGACAAAAGGATTGTGCTTTTGCGATGTAGTTTGAGTCAAAATGCATTAGAAATGTTAGTAATTAAGTGAATAATCAATAAGGATTGAAGTTTAGTTTTAAACGAACAATTAGATCTTGATTATGTTTTTGAGATGGAACGTCAACCTAAGCTTATTGTGCAACCCAGGGTCCTACTAGCAAGGCAAGCCGATATCTGTACCCTTAATGAGGCTCAAGAACTTCTGTCCTATGCTAGCGTCGAAATCATCACCCAGTCGTAGAGACCCAAAGTTGGCACTTCTTTTAGCCTCCAGCTCTTGAATTCCAGGATGATATGCTTAGCAGTCTCATCAGGCAGTTTACATAGTCTACTGAAGTGGCCGTATCCAATAACGCTATAACTGGTTTTAACTGGCCTTTAATTAGAGCTTAGTGAATCAACACTTTTGCAACCCCTGTCGAAGCCTTTCTAAACGATAGTACCTCTGTCCTCAGTCTAAACTAAAAACCAACTCAGACATAACCAACACAGGAAATTTTGTAAAACACGTCGGTTTTTTCAATTTTTTTTAATTATTCAATTTTTTGTTTTTTAATTTTTACGTCGGCTAAGCCCTGATGAACCACGTGGGTGTATATACAGGATGACAACTTTGGATTCTCATGTTAAATTGTGCTCGAGATAGATAGAGGGGAGACATACGAAGCTGAATTTTGTATGGAGTTTGTTAACTCTTGCCAAGGATGCCTTCTGATATTTTTAAAATTTAAACTCATATTGGAAGATCCAGGTTCTATTTTAGAGGTTTAAAAAAATAACATTTTTTCTTGTTTTCACTGATCACCGACGGTACTTGATAGAATTCCAAGTTTTACAAATAAATTGGCTAGACCAATAAATTGTAGAATTTAAGTAAAGAATTTGCGTGTTTTATTTGTATAACTTTTTTCATTAATTATCTGATTCGCACGAAAGTTTGCAGCGTACGATAGCGGTTTTGGGTTTTATATGGAAGGTTGTAGGCGTCGATATTTTAGAGTTTGTTTCGTGGGGGGGGGTAGTGCTCTCTAGTTGGGATTACGCAATTCCAACAGCTCAGTCAGCCAGCACCGATGGGCAACTTAAAACTTAATTTACATATTGATTGGACTTATGAGTTATAACTAACTTAAGGGGAAATGACTAATTAAATAGCGGTCATCGTAGAATTTGGCCAATTTGACCACTTTTCACATAATTAATTACTTGCGGAATTTCACGACGCACTGTCGCAAACTTTGGGTCAACTGAGACTCATCCCAATAGGCCCTAGTGTGATATTACTTTGGGGGTGAGCACAAGGCCATTTTACCTGAAGGAAATAAAATTCCAACGTTCGTCGTCACATCCAGTCTTACAAGCGGTTAGTGCACTACTTTACTCGTCCGATCCGTTATCGAGACGTCGCGTTGCTGAGAGTGGGGGAAGACTAACTAAACCTCAAAAGTTGATTGTTGACGCCTGCAAGCAAATACTAGGCAACCCGCAAGGCAACGCTGTCCGAAGGGCAGTCTCGGCCGGAAAAGCAGGGTACACGGTGGTGAATGGCACCACAACAATCAAAGTCATTGTGAGTTATTTCCATTTATGGTATTAAAAGTTTCAAAATGGGGCAAGAATGAAAACTTTAATATAGGAATCCCTATGTTGAATGATAAAATTGTCAACCTGTGAATGAAACAGATTCTATTCATTTCACTCTTAGGCTTCGGCCACACTAAGCGACCGGCGACCTGCGACAGCAAATGGAACGCGACAGGAGCGTTTTCTGGTCGCGGCGAAAAATACGCTCCCCACGTTATCAAATGTAGCCGGCCACGCTTGGCGACAGGTCGCTACATGTTTACTCTCCCACCCTTCTTTGCTTCACCAATTCCTGTTTTCTCTCTACGTGCTAAACAGTAGTGCTGTTAGCTGTGCTGTTGTGCAATATGCCGATTGACACAGATATGTTTATTAACGAGATAAGTGTGCGTAGACCTCTTTGGGATGTTTCCCTAAAGGACTACAGCAACAGGGATGTCAAATTAAAACTGTGGCTTGAAGTTGCTGTGATGGTTATTGAGAACTGGTAGCAATTTGCTAAATGAGGACAAAAACCGCATTGTATCCTTTTTCACTATGCCGTCTTTGATATATGATACGAGTTCGTCAAACGATGCTATGCTCATTCTAAAATAGGAGAAAAACTTTTCTCCGTCATCTCTCAGCAATGTCATTATGGTGTGAAACTGACCTTGTTTCAACGAAGCAGATTTAGCGGATGAACTCCAAATCTTCGTTTTCTCTTCCTTTTTAAGTAACATTGCACTGCAATGACTAGCAATAAGTCCTCCTACGGCCACGCTAGACGACCCGGTCGCCGCGACTTGGTAGCGGCGTCTTTTTTATTCGCGACTAGGTCGCACGAGTGTGCCACGCTAGGCGACAATTTGTCGCAGTCGTCAACATGACTCTGAGTAAGGACAATCACTACGCTAGTGTGGTGACTCGGCCTTGTGTCGGTGATTAGACAT
The DNA here is from genome assembly GCA_963513935.1 of Aphrophora alni. Classification (NCBI taxonomy): domain Eukaryota; kingdom Metazoa; phylum Arthropoda; class Insecta; order Hemiptera; family Aphrophoridae; genus Aphrophora; species Aphrophora alni. Next base: position 40,925,415 of record OY740777.1, on the reverse strand, counting down.
TTCATGATACGGTATCACATTTTTGGAGGTCAGTGTTTCAAAATACAGTTTTGACAATAACTTCGCTATTTGTCATCGTAGAGAGTTGGGGTAGGTACAGAATTGAAATCTACAAATTGTTACATGTATAATCTAGTGTGTTTTTGAATAGTACATGAGATAAAAGCAAAAATCTATTTGTAATGGATGCAATTTTCAGTTCAATATTTTGGCTGATTGGACAAGGTTCCCAACTTGACACGCACAACAAATTTTGCAACCAATCTGGAGGTATGGTTTGCAACTTTGGGGTTGCACCAAGAAGTCCAATATTAAAATTATTCATAACTTCCAAAACAAGGTGCTACGAGGAATTGTTAACGCCCCTTGGTATATTAGGAATGATGACATCCACAGTGATTTAAAGATGAACACGGTAAATGAGGAGATTAAAATCATGGCAATCAGGCATTCAAAGAAGCTCACTAATCATGAAAATCCAGTTGTGCTCCAGATCTTGAATACCAACAGTGTAATAAGGAGACTTAAGAGAACCAAGCCTGAAGATTTAGTGCAGTAATGATACTTATTTCCTGCAGTTCTACTGTGGATTTAATCAGTGGGCTAATTTCCGCCTAATAGTGAACTGTATATTATATATAAGCTACTAGATAAGTTTTATTACTTAGTTGTAGTATAAATAATAATAAAAATAAATAAATAAATAAAAAAATTTGAAATTTAATAGGGTTCTGTATGAACACTGTATACCAAAGTTTATGTTCCCATCTCCTTGGTTACTTACAGACGGTGACGACAATTATTGCGAGGTTCAGAAAACCTGCAACAACTGTTTTTCAACAAACTTACCCTACTGGATAAGACTTCTTAATCTAGCAATACAATTTAACATTCCCTACAAGGCCTAAGAGACTAACTTTTAAGTACTGCATTTAGCGGATCAGATTGTACTATAATGGGACTGGGCAGTACCATAATGGCGCCCATCTACTTGTTTAAGTAATGATATTGCTTACCCTTCACAATGTTCAGTAAAACTCTTAGCCAAAACATTGTAAGCGACATCATCCCGACATTCTTCTGTGAAGTATGGCGATATTCGAAACAAAGACATGCCGTTAACATGTGTCAAATAGCCTTCATCTCCGACCAGGAATACACATCTGTACTGTGACATATAGTTATCCAAAACGTGGTTGGCCAGCTGGCTAGTTGTTAGTTTGATTTTAGCTTCCACATCCAGTAATAATTTTAAATCACTTTTCACTGAGTTAAAAGTCAAAATGAAAATATAGGTTAGGAGTATGTTCATTGTTTAAATCTTTAAATAGTCGAAATTGGTTTTGGAATAGCTGCCTTAAGAAAATAAAATATAAAATAATAAAACACCACGATTTTTTATTTTGTAACTTCCACTTTTTATTAGAGACTGGTCAACAGTAATGAAAAAAAAAAAAAAAAGAAAAGAAAGAAAGAAAGAAGTTAATAAATAAATAAAAGGGTGAAGTTTTTGCTCAAAAACCATACGATTAGTAGATATACAAGGACAGTTATTTTTATAAAATCGAAATCTTTTAAGGGCAGTTTTAATTGTACAGACACGCGCTTGAAATTATAAGTGTCCTTGTTTTTATCTATAGACCCTAATAAAGAAAAATAAACGAAAATCCAATCCATCTTTAAATGGCTGTTGAATTGTTTGTCTCACATCTCACAAAAACTGCTTTTCATACTTACACGCTACATATTTCTCATTGTTTCGTTAAATTAAGTTGTATTCGTCGTACAAAAAACTATAATATATGATTTCACTGCAATTTAATTTCAAATCCAAATAATTTTTCTTCAGATTTACAGGTCGTGCCGTCTTCAAGTTAGAAGGGGGGGGGGGACTTGGTTGATATATTATACTTTAAATTTGGTCTACCACCAACATATAAATTTTTCGTCAAATAAACATAAATATTCGTAATTAAAATAACGTCCGTTTTATTTGAAACCCCACATGTAATGTTTCCAAAAAAACTTTTCAACTTTATAGTTTTTGCCCCTTAATTACCCACAAGGTAATTGTTTTGTTTCTATATGTGAGACAATTCAGGGTGGAAAAAAGTCTTGGAACCCCCTAGGTTTTGAATGAATAGAGATGAAAATTTCTAACTTTCGTCAAACCTCATATGGGGTTAAAAAGGGGGGGGGGCCTTATTATTTTCACATAGGAACTCCCATCGTGTGACATCGTTTTGAAAGAGCGTAAAAAAAAATGTTTAGTTTTGTGGAAAAGTTTCTATAATATCTCTAACCGTAATTATGGGGGGTTAGAAGTAGAATTTTGAATTTTCTATTTGTAATGGATTTATTTATAATAAATAAAAAATTTCCAATTATATTTTTTTCACTAAATGGACTTATTTTACTAAGTGAACACTTTTTTACGTACTTTTCTTATTTTGGCAAAGCGACCGCAATTTTTTTGAAAAGGGGAGTCGATGGGGAAATGTTTTCCCCATCAAGTGCCATAAAGGGAAATGTCAGAAGAAACCGATGACGTATAGAATAATTCTACACAATTTCTTTAAATTAATTAATTTTAATTTTGTTCTTACTTGTGCCTCCTTTATCGTTGGGGTCCTCTTGTTTCTAGTTCATTATTTCAACCAAAATAGCAAAGTTTATATTTAAACGTCATCACTCTCGTTTTGCGTTTAAAATGATATGTCACATGATGGGGAAACAATTGTTCCAATTGGTTCCACAATTCAAAAATTAAGGCCTATTTGCTAAAAACGGATAAATACATGAAAATATGTGCATTTAGTTAAATAAGTTCGCTGTTAAACAATTTAATCGGTAGGTTTTTTTTTAAAATTATCCAACTAGAATAGAAAACAAATAAAAAAATCTCAAAAATTGACTTCTAGCCCCCGAAATTTCGGTTGAGATATCGTAGAGACTTTTTCACGACATTAAAATATTCTTTTTTTATAAACTTCAAAATAATATCACACGATGATGGTTGCTATTTGAAAAAAATTAAAGTCTTCTTTTAAAACGGGGGCAAAACTGTGTTTATCCCATTAAAAGTGAAAAGACTTACCCTATAAGGTTTGAGAAAGGTTAGAAGTTTTCCATCTCTACTTGTTTTGAAATTACTTAGGGGTTACAATACTTTTAGCCACCCCTGTATATGTAAATTTTGAAATATATAGGATTCATCGTCATGTATGTATAGACAGGTTGCGACTTACAGATATGCAAGTGAAATTAAATGGGTTCTTGGTTTTTATGTATAAAACACAAAATTATTTCCTTATTAGCTACGATTGCAGTCAAATTTCGTTCAAGTGTTGCTTTTAAGGACCCAATCAAAACGTATTGGTAGCCATTTCTAAAATCGAGGTTCATCTTATTCTATTAAACGAGAAAGGAATTGTTTGTATGTATGTATGTATGTACCTATTTCCATTCATTTTATCTCAAAAACGACTCTAACGATTTTCTCCATATTTTGTATATAAAGGGTTTTCAACATCAGGAACCCAATGGACTTGGTCAAAATTTCGAGAAAAATCATATTCTATGAGTTTTCACGATTCGAAAAATACACAGTAAAAATATATAGGAGAAATATTAGCTACGCCTGATTCTATTAAACGAGCAAGGAATTGTTTGTATGTATTGTAACGTTGAGAAGCCCTAAGTAAAAGCTTTGTCCAATTCAAAATGTTTAAACCTTGTCAGTTAGAAATAAATGTCAAACATAAACGTCACTCCAACACATAATAAATTTTGTTAAAGGATTTCTAAGGAAACAATACTTCGAAACTACAAAATTATTGAAAGGGCGAGGGCAGCGTGACAAATTAAATAGGAAGAGTTGAGTTATGTAATGTGACAACATGGGAAATTAGAAAGTTTGTGTACGCCCAAGTTAACAAAAGAAAAAGAGACAAAAAACTAGGCAGAGGTACGTTGAACTCAGCTAAGAAACAAGATTTAACGAACTTTGAAAGACGGTTAGAGTTTGAAAAATCAAATCCAACCAACCAAAAAGAAGCGTCATCCAGAAATAAGCGAAGAAGGGGTAAAACGGGAAAACTCTGCGTAAGAATTCAAAAATCAAAAAAAAGCAGTGAAGAACGAGCGTCGCAAGGGAGAGGAACTAGGAACAGGGCGAAGTTCGCCAAATCGTCGTAAAGTTGAAGAAAAGTTTTAAGTCATCGAATTATATTAAAATCATCGTAAAGTTAAAGAAGAGTTTTGATTAATTGACCAAGAATTCAAGCAACAGAGTGAGGTAGTTCAAGCTTCGAGATCGTCAAAGTGCCTATAAATTGGATTAAGTTTCTTGTGATATCTGCCATAAGTTCGAGGGATCATCTCACCTGTAAAACTCCAAGAAGACATCATTCCATGCTACTGAACCACGATAAGTTATCTGATTAGTTATTGTAGTTTTTACTTCAGGTTACCAAAGAAACCACGCCCCACTTTAAATAAAATCTGAGCTAGGCCGAGAGCCATTTAAACTTAAATTTTCAAAGAGCAATCAAAGTAACTTCATTATATAATTGGTAAATTATACCTGGCGCCCAACAAATCAATAAAACAATTGAGATATTAAAATATAAAGACTAAATTAAAATTACAATTAATGATACGATTTTGATGCACCTAATAATAATAATAAAATTGCTATGTTCTAGAATTAAGTATTTCATTGTGTTATAAATGTTTATGTCTAGTTTAAGTTGAATGGATGAGATTTAGTGATAAGATGAATAAATTTGAATACTCATATGTGCATCAATTAATTTGAAGATTTAATTAATTCAACTGTTATATATTGGCACCCAACTTTAGGTGCAAATTGTATTTTAAAGAATAAATAATTTAAATATGATAACGTAGTTGTGTTTTAATCAAAGTAATTAATTAAAAATAAATAATAAAGGTTATAATTGGCGTCCAACTCGTGGTTTAATTAAAATTAAAATTTAGTTCACGTGGTGTAACCTGAAGGTAGCATTATAAGATAAGAGACAGAAAGACTATTAGATATAATTAATTTAATGTTAAGACGTAGTAATAGGATAAAAAATTATAAAAAGATGGCAAATAACCAAATAACAATGGGGTTTGATGAGGAGATTAATAATCAAATGGGGATAGAATCAGAAATGGATAGAGCTATAGGGATTAATAATAGTGAAAGTAATACTAATGAGGGTAATAATTCAGGGGAGAGTGAAAATTTAAAGGTGTATGGGACCCCAACGGTAGGATTAAACGAATTAATCGAAATCCTTAATAAAAAATTTGATGAAAGTAATAAAAATGCGGAAATCCTAAAAACAAGCATCGATAAAAAATTTGAAGAAAGTAGTAAAAATGCGGAAGCCCTTAATAAAAAGAATTTCGAAGAAATTAATAAAAATGCGGAAATTCTAAAAGCAAGCATCGATAAAAAATTCGCAGAACAAAATAAAAAGCTCGAGGAAAATAATAAAAAATTAGAAGAACTTAGTGGCAATGTTAGTCAAAATGCGGAGACAATGGACCGAAAATTTAATGAATTTGCGGAGAGATTCGAGAACAAGCTCGAAGAAATTAAATTAAGATCGGATACCACAGCCGAGACAATTAGGACGGAAATGAATGATAAATTAAATAAAATTGAAGAAAATTTCACCGATAAATTAGGTAATAGGTGCGAAGATTTAAGAGAAAATTTAAAAGAAATTGCAAGTAAAGTCGTGGAAGTAGAAAAGGATGTGCAAGAGAGCATTAAAGAAATCGAAATCACCGTAAACAAAAATTTAACTGAAAATCAAATTAACGTAGACGCTCAGATTGATAAGGTAAAGGAAAGTCAAGCTAGATCTAATAATAAAATTCTAGAAATCGAATCACAATGCCAAGAAAATTCACAAAAAATTAACCAATATCAGAAACAAACGGACGAAATGAAAAATAAAGTGACAGAAGTAGATGAAAGACTAAGTAATTTAAAAACAAGGGATGGTATCATAATAAGGGAACCAGAGATAAGGGATATTAGTTTTACAGGAAAAGAAAGATTCCCAATGCAATTTTTAAGGATCATAAAAGAAGTTAGCGTTAGTTACACACATCAAGGGAACATGTATTGGTTAGATAGATATTTAAAAGATGAAGCATGTGTATGGTGGTTTCTACACCGTAGGGAAGTTAAAAACTTCGAAGATTTTGAAAAAATATTTATGGATAAATATTTTAACGAAATGATACAAGCAAACATCCGAGACAGGTTGGAATTCGGAAAGTTTAAAGGAAAAATTGGGGATGAAGCTATCACATATGTGGAGAACATGATGTTGGAATGTTCAGAGTTAGAACCGCCGATTTTAGAAGCCCAGTTAGTCCAAAAAATCGCTAAGCACTTTCACCCAACTACACTAATTGCTGTTATCACCAGGGGTGTGAAAACAAAGCAGGAATTTGTAAAACTATTGATGGAATTCCGACAGGCAGATGTACGACACATTAATAGTTACGAAGAAAGAAATGGTAATTATAAGGCATCCTATCCACGCGACGAGAGAGAGGGAGAAGTTGTAAACAGGCCTTGGGGACAAATGAATGGGTACAACAGTAGACATTTACCGTTACGTCAGAATAGGGATGTTTACAGAAAACCAGATGTGCGTGCCGACATAAAAAATGGACCAGGGAACCGTTGGGAAGGTCGACAACCTGCAGACAGGGACGGAAGAGGGCAAAAGTGAAAGTTGGAATGGAATGTAGACCTAGCGGATAAGAACAAGGCAACCATAAATACCTTATTCACCGATTTAAAAGATTATTTAGAGGACAATCACGACACAAGCGATATAATTAATGACATTAATAAATGTCCAGAAATTAAGTTAGTTTTTAATGAGTGTGTACAGGTCAGAGCGTTAATCGATACAGGTTGTGAGGTAAATTCGATATCTGAATCTTTCTACAACACAAATAAATTAAATTTAGGAGTTTTTGAAGAATTACCGGTAGCAGGAGTAAAAGTTATTGGAGCATTAGGTCTGCGTTCCAAAAGTGTTAAAAAACAAATTTTCATTAAAGTTAAGTTAGGAACAGAATTAATCGCCGTGCATTTTATAATAGTACCAGAACTAATTCGAGATTGTATACTTGGGTTAGAGTTTTTATCAAGAAATCATGCAATCGTCAATTTTATTAATAATAAGTTAGAAATAGGAAATAAATTAAACTATGGAGTTGGTAGAAAGGAAATTAAATTCGAGGATTCGTCAGAAGTTAATATTGAAAGTTTGAATAATTGCCTACAAATTGAAGAGGATAAATATGAATTTGATATAAACAAAATAAGCAATTTGGAACATGTACCACTTGAGAATAGGCAGCGGTTATACAGCATATTTAATAAATATAAAACAGTTTTCAGCAAAAAACCAGGATTAATTTCAACTTATTACCATAAATTTCAAGTAACTGATAGAACACCATACTGTCAGAGGAGTTGGCCAGTAGCAACTAAGTTTAGAGAAGCCGTTGATGCAGAGATTCAGAGAATGCTAAGTTATGGGATCATCGAGAGAGCAAACAGCGCATACATTAATCCTATAGTACCTGTATGTAAGAAAGATGGGAGCGTAAGGATCTGTTTAGACGCCAGGACTATAAATGCGAGAACCATACCGGATTACGAAGGGATTCGACCAATCCAAGAGTTATTGACAATCGGTAAGAAGATCAGTTGGATGAGTAGTTTAGACCTAACTAGCAGTTTTTGGCAAATCCCGTTGCACGAAGATTGCAAGGATTTCACGGCATTTCTGTACAAAGGATTGTGCTACAGGTACAAAACCGTTCCGTTTGGGTTGAGCACAAGCTTAGCAAGTTTAACGCGAGGTTTGGACTCAATTCTGACGGAAGAAGTTAAAAGGAATTTAATTATGTATGTGGACGACTGTTTATGTATTTCGCAAAACTGGGAAGATCATGTGGACCAATTAGAAAAAATATTAAAGGTATTTCAAGACGCCAACTTAACAGTAAATTTTGAGAAATCTATGTTCTGCAGGAAAGAAATAGATTATCTAGGTTTTGTTATCACCACAGATGGTATCAAACCGCAAGAGCAAAAAATGATGGCAATTCAAAATTTTCCGCGTCCTAAGACACCAAAACAATTAAAAAGCTTTTTAGGATTAACAAATTTCTACCACCGGTTTTCAAAAAATTACGCACAAACAACAGCTCCATTACAAGGACTACTGAAGAAAGGAACAAAATTTAAATGGACAAATAGTATTAACCAGAGTTTTTTAGCTGTAAAGGAGGAATTTATTGAGGCTGTAACGTTAAAGCACCCAAATATGGAAAGGATGTTTTACTTACAGACAGATGCGTCCGATATTGCGTCAGGAGCACAACTGTACCAACTCGATGACCAGAATAACATTGCTGTAGTAGGATTTACAAGCAGAACATTTAAAGGGGCTGAGAGATTTTATAGCACTGCCGAAAAAGAATTGTATAGTGTAGTATTAGGATTAAGGAAATTTAGGAATTATTTATTAGGGAGAAAAATAACCGTTATAACTGACAATAAGGCGATCACTTTCATTAACCAATGCAAACTACTTAACGCTAGAATGACGAGGTGGATCTTATTAATTCAGGAGTATAACATCCAAATTCGACACTGCAAGGGAAAAGAAAATATTGTTGCAGATACATTGAGCAGATTCCCAGAGGATGGAGAATGTTCACAAGAAAATGGGGAGGACCGACTTGTACAAATCCAATTAGTGTTACAGAAGTTTAATCCAGAAGTGGGCGAACAGTTACAAAATATAGAAGTTTTACAGAAGAAGGATACAAAATTTAGGAATATAGTAGGTAAATTAGAAGAAAATGATCCAAAAATTTTAGAATGTTATAAATTGTTTGAAAAAAAATTATTTCGCAAGGAAAGAGGAATGTGGAAATTAATGATTCCAGAAAAATTCATTGAAGTATTAATTAAGGAAATTCATGAAATTTGCGGACATATAGGAATAAGCAAATGTTACCATAATTTTAAGGAAGATTTCACGGGAGACAAAGTCGCTAAAAAGGTCAGGGATATAATAATTAAATGTTTACGATGTCAAAAATGTAAACATGACAACAAAGGTAGAAACGCAGAACTTACGCCTATTATACCAAAAGGTAAGGGTGAACTAGTGTGTGTAGACTATTACGGACCATTGCCTCGGTCAGTCTACGGGTCAAGGTACATCTTAGTAGTGATTGACGCATTTTCTAAATACACAAAATTGTATAAGGTAAAAAACACAACAACCGTAACAACATTAAATCAAATCAGGAAATACATTAAAGAAGTCCAATTACCAAAATACATACTTTCGGATAATGGTACACAATTTACATCCAAAAAATGGACAGAAGGGTTACAAGAACTGGGAATTAGACAAAGAACCGTTGCAATACGAAATCCACAAAGCAACTTGGCGGAGAGAGTAATGCGAAATCTAGGTCAACTTTTCAGGATCCTGTTACCTGACAATCACCAAGAATGGGGAAGGCTACTTGAAACTGTGGAAAGTTTCATGAACGAATCATACCATGATACAATTGAGTCAACACCATTAGAAGTACAATTTAATACACGTCCGACACGAATTTGGAAAAAATATTTAATTAATCCAGGCAACACAGAAACAAACGACATTGACCACGGAGAAATATACTTACGAATTAAAAATAAAAGGGAAAAATTCGCTAAGAAGTTCAATGAACTGCATCCACCAACCGAATATCAGATAAATGATTTAGTACTAGTAAGAGCTTGTATTCCGTCAAGCACAATTGAAAAACGATATCACAAGTTCTGTGAACTATATGAAGGACCATACACCGTAATCTCTAAGATAGGAAAAACTACTTATAAGTTAGCTAGTATTAAAAATAATAAAACTCACATCCGAGGTATATTTAATTGTAGATTATTAAAAAGGTTTCATAATTAATTAGAGAGTTAAGTAAACAAAAATAAATGAATTTAACTGTAAAATAAAATGTAAACAAACACATGTCCTACAGTTGAAGAGGGTCAAGGGAACAATGTTAATTGGGGTTTACAAGAAGGGTTTGTTGACGTGGGATTCTAGACAATGCCATTGTTAAGAAAAAAGGTTGACCGCAGTTTAGGTCATAAAGTCATTTAAAGGGACAGTAATTCTAGTGGGTTTTTAAATGAGAGTAAGAGTAGGTCATAGTCCATGTTACGATATGTATATGTGTATTATTAAAATAAGTTTAGTGTAAAGGTGTATCAAAAGCAAATTTTATCATTAATTATGCAATTAACATAAAATTTCTTGGGACTTATGTAACGTTGAGAAGCCCTAAGTAAAAGCTTTGTCCAATTCAAAATGTTTAAACCTTGTCAGTTAGAAATAAATGTCAAACATAAACGTCACTCCAACACATAATAAATTTTGTTAAAGGATTTCTAAGGAAACAATACTTCGAAACTACAAAATTATTGAAAGGGCGAGGGCAGCGTGACAAATTAAATAGGAAGAGTTGAGTTATGTAATGTGACAACATGGGAAATTAGAAAGTTTGTGTACGCCCAAGTTAACAAAAGAAAAAGAGACAAAAAACTAGGCAGAGGTACGTTGAACTCAGCTAAGAAACAAGATTTAACGAACTTTGAAAGACGGTTAGAGTTTGAAAAATCAAATCCAACCAACCAAAAAGAAGCGTCATCCAGAAATAAGCGAAGAAGGGGTAAAACGGGAAAACTCTGCGTAAGAATTCAAAAATCAAAAAAAAGCAGTGAAGAACGAGCGTCGCAAGGGAGAGGAACTAGGAACAGGGCGAAGTTCGCCAAATCGTCGTAAAGTTGAAGAAAAGTTTTAAGTCATCGAATTATATTAAAATCATCGTAAAGTTAAAGAAGAGTTTTGATTAATTGACCAAGAATTCAAGCAACAGAGTGAGGTAGTTCAAGCTTCGAGATCGTCAAAGTGCCTATAAATTGGATTAAGTTTCTTGTGATATCTGCCATAAGTTCGAGGGATCATCTCACCTGTAAAACTCCAAGAAGACATCATTCCATGCTACTGAACCACGATAAGTTATCTGATTAGTTATTGTAGTTTTTACTTCAGGTTACCAAAGAAACCACGCCCCACTTTAAATAAAATCTGAGCTAGGCCGAGAGCCATTTAAACTTAAATTTTCAAAGAGCAATCAAAGTAACTTCATTATATAATTGGTAAATTATACCTGGCGCCCAACAAATCAATAAAACAATTGAGATATTAAAATATAAAGACTAAATTAAAATTACAATTAATGATACGATTTTGATGCACCTAATAATAATAATAAAATTGCTATGTTCTAGAATTAAGTATTTCATTGTGTTATAAATGTTTATGTCTAGTTTAAGTTGAATGGATGAGATTTAGTGATAAGATGAATAAATTTGAATACTCATATGTGCATCAATTAATTTGAAGATTTAATTAATTCAACTGTTATATATTGGCACCCAACTTTAGGTGCAAATTGTATTTTAAAGAATAAATAATTTAAATATGATAACGTAGTTGTGTTTTAATCAAAGTAATTAATTAAAAATAAATAATAAAGGTTATAGTATGTATGTATGTATGTATGTATGTATGTACCTATTTCCAGTCATTTTATCTCAAAAACGGCTCTAACAATTTTCTCCATATTTTTTTATACAAAGGGGTTTATATAAAGCAATCCAATGGACTTGATCAAAATTTCGAGAATTAATAGAAGCAAGTCTACTAAACAAATTAAGTTTACGAAATTTTCACCTAAATTTCCTAAATTTTCCGATCGGAGACGGCTTTCCTGGTACTGAGTTATAAATCGACCATGGAGGGGGGGATGTTATAAAACGCGAATTTTCTCAAAATCGTCTATACCTATTTCGTTCAAATTTTAATGAAATGTGAGCTTAATGATCCCAACTAGTGTGCGAATCCGCAAGTAAAAACATATTGCGTTTTGGCCGATTTTTAAATTAAAAATCGATTTTGAAATTTAAAAATCGATTTTGTAAACAAAATCGTAATTTTGTGTGTTTTTCTTATATTAGCTACTCCCAGATTTTGTAAAAATAATTTTTCAAAAAGTCCCGGGATTGACCAAAATGTGGCCGAAGGTCTACTAAATTTTATTAAAATGTGCCACGCCATTGGTACAACAGACCTAAACCAGTTTTTTAAGACTAAGATAACCACAAAACGGATGTATATATAAAAAACTGGAAGTCGATTTTCGAAGTATCACGGAATATTCTCTATACTACGTATTTACCAACTTTACTACAACCAAACTAAATTATATAATTCTGCAACTAAAAGTTGGTAAAACTCTGTTAGAAAACACAGTTAGAAATGTGAGCAAACACTAAATAAAATATGAAACTAAAAAGTCTCTCCACTTTGCGGTTTTATCCAGATAAAATATAAAAAAAAAAACACAAAATTCTTTGAAACTATACTTAGTTTTAATTGTGTACAAAAACAATTTACAACTTTGTTTTGAGCATCGACGAAACAATACTTCTTGTTCACTTTTAGGTTAAATACCAACTTTACAACCTTGGGTAAATATCATGTCGCCAATGTTTTTAATACCTAAACAAGTCTGATTGAAGTGAGGTTATGTTTGTTTAGCAACAAAGGATGAGGACAATATTGAACAAATAAGTCTAGTAAACCGAAACCAAACAAACAAGACTTTTTATTTGCTAAAAGTCAAACATACGGAGTTTGGAGTGAAAGAGGAAGTACAAGGATATATAAATAGAATTAAAATGACTGCCTTAACAGGGCTATGTTTATAAAGAGTAAATATTTAAATAATATGTTACGCCTGTGTCATAGCAGTCAGTCGCTTGAATTTATTTTATTTTATATTTTAAGGTGAAAACCTCGCGGTCATCATCACCTTATTTAAAAAAAAAATTGAAACCTTTCCAATACTGTAATAGCATCAAGGTCGGAAAAGGTCAAGAAAGACCTAATAGATGAAAGAAAGGGATCTAACCCAAGACTACATGAAGAGAAATATTGTTGCAGCTAGAGAGTTCACACCTTACTCATTATAGAAAACCCCTAAAGGAAAACTAGTTGTTGGCCGCCATCATGGTACTTACCCAGTCCCGTCGTACAATGTAAAACAAGCAGATCCTCTAAAAGTAATGCCCCAAAGTTGGTGTCTCGGTCCTTGTAGGAAATCAAATTTGGTGTAGGGCATATTTTGGCTATAGCCTATCTCTTGACTTTTGTTAATAACTCAAAATTTGGGCATAGCTGTTATAAGAAACATAAAATTACGTTTTTATCAAAATCGCCAGCGGCGATTTTGACCAAATTTTTGTAATTTTAGGCTTTAGGGACTCAAACGTATTGATCGCCATGACCCCTATATTTCTGTTTGTGTGTTAAAAGGGAGGGGGGGGGGTAAAAATCTATAAAATAAGTAATTTCTCAAAATCAGTTCTACCAATTTCGTACAAATTTTTGGTGAAATGTGAAAATTCATCCCACAAACCTGTATACAAAGTTACTGTTGAAGAATAATTTGCAAAACACAAGTTTATGCCTTTACATAATTTTATTTTTCAAAGATGGCTTCCATGTTTATTTTCAGATTTTGATTGATAATTCCCGAACTGAATTTTTTTGTCACGATTGGTTTTGGTGAAACCGATTATTTTATTAGTATAAATATAGAAGGACAAATAAAATTGACAACATTTTAAAAATTTAATCAAATCATTTTTACACAATTGTAAAACAGGATGTTTATTTTTAATAAGGTCTAATTATTATTTTTAAACTAAAAGTAAACATTTATTTTTTTTAACATTTAACAAAAATTATTTTTTCAGCTGTTTTTAAACGTCCCCCAGTTCAATTATAGTGCATTGGGTTAAAAACTGATAATATAACCACTTTACAGTAGAGCGTCGATTATCCGAACGCTGATTATTTGAACCTATTAAGTCTTACAGACAGGGTGTTTCAAAATATCCGTTCGGGAAGTGATTTATGGGAACAAAATTAAGAAAAAACTTCCTAAACATATGTCCAGAAAGTTTCGTTGTCCATCTGTCGACCATTTTGTGTTTTTTTGAAAATATTTGATAAGTTTACAAATTATTATGATTTCGAGTCGAAATTTAGTGTAGATATTTTGCATATTACATTTTACCAGTTTACTAAGAATCAAAACTTTATTTTGTACATTTTCAAAATGGCGGTAGTTTGAAATTTTTCATATGAATGTCTAAAACAAACGTCCGCCATTTTGAAAATGTACAAAATAAAGTTTTGATTCTTAGTAAACTGGTAAAATGTAATATGCAAAATAAGTACACCAAATTTTGACTTGAGATCTTTCATTATTTTTATTAAATAATACAAATGGCGACAGACGGACAACATGTTTACAGAAATTCTTTCTTTATTTGACGCACTGAAACACTTTCTAAAGGTAGGACACATATTTTGAAACGCCCTGTATAAATGATGATCAAAATGGCTCACACTATACCACACGGTTTTTCGTTTCAACCTTCTGTGGACTAGGTTAACATAACCTCAATTTTCTCTTCAACCAGAACTCTTTCATCCTCTGGCTTCGTGTCTGTTATCGCCTATTTTCTTTTGCATCAAATTCTTCTCCTCTGCTACTTTTCCCTAGAAGCGTTTCCTCTTCTCTAACTCCCACTTTTTCTAGGTCTCGATCCACTTCCTTTACTCACATTATTTGTATCGTTTCTGTCTTGCTGGTAGTCCAGTGTTTTCTTTGCTAGCCTATTTATCCATTCTTTTCAGGTGTCAGTGAACGTATTTTCTTTCTCTTTGGCTTTTCTATATTTTCCTACTTCTCCATGGTGTTTCTTAGTCTGTATGCTTCTTCTCAGGAACACGACATTTTTTCTCGACCGTTTCTTTGCAGTTCTCTCAGAGGTACATTCCTGTTCGGCTACCTTGTTGTAATGTCAGAACTTGGTATTCTGTGACAGGGATTTGGGTTTGTAGATTTTCCGACATCTAAAGGCACTTTCTCAGATATTTAGAAACCCGTTGATTCTTCTGGTTTTCCCATACTTGGTTTCCACCTTGTGGTCTTTGCTTATTTTGTCCAACGTCAAATATTCCAATTTTTCGAAAATTTGTAGTCCTGTTTTTATTTCTCCTTCTTCTATTTGTTGTTTATTATTAAAGCTTCTCATTTTATAACTTTACTTACTCATACATTTATTAATTCAAACGCGTTTCAACGATAATGTCGCCATCTTCAGTGCATGAACTACAATAATCAATCTAACAGAGTTTTATTTTAATCATTTCATTGTTGTTCTTTTCTAGTTTTCTGTGTTGGAATGTTTTTTACTACTGTATTTATAATAAATAAATATGCAAGCACAGCAGTGTATTAATGTTTTTTTTTAAACCCCCTCTTTTTTATCCGAACCCGTCCGTCAAAATTAGTTCGGATAATTGACGTTCTACTGTATATCGTCCATATAAATCAATTATTGTAATATTAAAAATCTAAAATACTTAAAATTAAATGTACGTAATAAATATTCTACAAAACATTAAACAAACAATCAATGATAAAGGATATACACAAAAATATACAATATAATATTTACAAATTGAACGGTCAATCTTGTCTGTCCACTCATTATTGGTTTCGTCGTTGTTACAACGGGTGCTTGCGTTGTCGTCGTATTTGGAACTGTCAGCTGATCAGCCAACCAATTGTAAATGGTTGAATGGTTCTCCTCCTGCCATTGGATTATCTTGTACCCTTTATATACCAAACTTTGAATTTGTTGAACAGAATTGTTTGATAGACAAGTGCCATTCACGGCGTATGAATCCAACTGTTAAATCAAAACAAAAGGAAGATTAACCGGTGAGAAAATTAACGTGACGTTTATAATGGATTGAGAACATTGTAAAACGTTTCAATTTCAAACCGTTTATTTTACACTGTGTAATTTTTTTCCATTTTAAAATTAAATATGATATTTTAAAATGTGCCCTTGCGTGTGTTATATCTAAACATAAGTGAATTTTGTAAAGGTGAAATTTATTTCAAATAAACTACTATATAGAGCACAAGAAATAGTTGTAAGATAAAATTAATATTTTTGTAGATGAGACCCAAATTTGTATTTAAAAAAATTGAGACGAGCTAATGAGAAATAATATGTATTTTCACAAATATTCCATGCTACCTTATCAGAAATGTTAGGTAAAATTTTGATTTTGAGAATAAAATCGTGTTAGTAAATAAAAACCGTAAGTTTAGGGCCGCCATCTTGAAACGGGATAAAATAAGTTAATTTTTTTATTTTTAAAATGTTTACTGTTAAAATCATATATTACATAGCCTGTGTTTATATTTAAAATTTCTTTGAAAACTAACTGTTTAGTAAAAACATATTCATCCATCCTCAACGCACAACCTTCCATACAGTTCTTGATTGATCAAAATTTCGCGCTCTGAATTTGGCCCCGGCAGGTAGAGTACGCTTTTAATTATTAACCCAGCCGAAAAAAACGTTAGAACGGAAATGTAATCAGATGCTATTACACGCTTTCTCGCTCGCCGGTCTCATGCTCGCTTAATTTTAGAAATTAAATTGTTTCCAATTAAACAATTGTGATGTATATTAAATGTTGAGCTTGACTTATGAGAAAAATTATACAGTATAACAAACACACAGAACACAATTCTCACAAAAAATACGCCTAAGTATCAGACGCGTTTCAACGACAAGGTCGTCCTCTTCAGTGATACATGAGCTACACTAATCAAATATAACTGAGTGTAACTATAACTTGATTGGTGTAGCTCGTGTATCACTGTAGAGGACGACCTTGTCGTTGAAACGCGTCTGATACTTAGGCATATTTTTTGTGAAAATTGTGTTCTGTGTGTTTGTTATACTGTATAATTGTGATGTATTTCCACATGATTAAATCAGTTGTTAATTATATCTAATTAACTGGTCCTACTTTATTAAATTCTAAATTCAACCATCAGGTTTCAGTCAGAACCAAGTGTCTGAATTGATTTGTTTTCGCTCAGAAACTGTACTTTTAGGACATCTGTACACTTTACGTCACGTAAGCACTGAACTGCACGTTTATAATATAAAAGCTGACACACATACAAAACTTTTTTTAAACAGTTGGCAAAGCCGTCCCGGGACTTATTTACACGGTGTATATTATTCTACAGCTGTATTTAAAATTTCTCAGTTATACAAATGATTTGTTTTATTATTTTGTAAAAAAAAGAAAAGAAAATAGGAAAATGTTTGACAATATGATGTTAAAATTTAAAAAATATAATTAATAACTATTTTCTTTTCTTTTTTTTTTTCAAAACATTAAATTTGAAAGATCTCCAATTTCGATACATTTCATGTTTTGAGTGTCTATTATATTCCTAAAAGTAATTTTAAAATACAAAAATAAATTACATTACAAACATAAAAATATGTTTTTTGTAAAAATATGTTATATGTTTTTTGATCGATTGAAAATTTTGAAATCTAACGTAACGCCTGCAAACGGCCAGCAGGACAGTGGATACAACCCTCTTGTCAGCGCAGTTGATGTTTTTACTCAGTGTAGTAGCGCTCAAAAAATACATTGCTTATGGACTTTCAAGTGAAATAGACAATCTAACACATTGCTTTGCATTAAGGACGAACCATGTTCTTTCAATATATTTCACAGTGTGTAAGTTGAAAATCTGAACGGTGATTGAATTCCAAATGATTCAACGTTTTTACAGCTCCAGGATTCCTTCAAGTTTCTCATAACTTAAATTTATTGCCATTATAGAGTTTTTGAACTGTAATTTCTAAAATAGGGTTAGAATATACGCGAAAAACTAAACCAGCTGTTAAATATTTCATATATATAAGTATCTGTGTTTATGTGTAAATGTTTTTAACGATCTCAGAAAAGTGATAATTATCTGAAGATGGGGTAAATATCCGAAACGCGTCAAAAATAGAAAAGGAAGTCACGTGACGGAAAAAACAAAAATAAGTAAACTAAATGTTATTCCTTGACTTGGATAATAAAGTAAACCAGCTGTTATACTAGTGGGACCATTTGTCTGTGCGCGCGGCTCTGACCCTACTAGCCGTCCTGTAAAAGTAGGGCTCGCTCACCCAACTATGTTTGTCTACCTTTCGCGAGACATAATTACAGTTTACAAGAATTGTAGTGCACATAGAAACATTATGTTTACAAAATCTTCTGCGTTTAATGAGGAAGGTTGTGACGTTAATTGTTGATAAAAATAATAAACATTATTGTTCCTTTTAATTTAATTTGTGTTTGAAGTTGTTATGTTAGAATTTTTTCGGCAAAACTAATTTGGTGTATTGGTCAAATTTATTTTTACCTTGATGAAAACGAAAAAATAAAGGTACGCTATTTAGGAAAACTGGTAACCTGTTTACATGGAAATAAAAAAAAAACTTTAAACTAATAAACTGAAACAAAAAATTCCTTTCTTATCTGGGGAGGGAAAAAAAACAAATTTTATTGTTTTACGTCCTTTAAAATATCAGTACTAGCAAAGTTTTTACTACGTGTTTTTTGTAAATGAGCGATAACCACTCCCCTCTCCTCCCCCGCGTCATAGCCAGCCGCGCGCACAGACAAATGGTCCCATCAGTACTTACAGTAACATCAGACTAGGATTGTGTCTGGTGTAAGGGGCGTGTTCTCCCTTCTACTTGCTTCCCTAGCCTGACTTGACGGTACAACCAACTCCAAGAAAACTAGGTACACAAATTACTTCTTAGCTACATGTAATTCCTAAAGTTACAACTTCATGACAGACTTTTGTAAACGTTTTATTCTTATTTACACCGATAAAAGAAACGAAAGTAGGGCACGCGTTTACACAGAAGCATTTGAGGTTTTTTTTTATTGGGGTTGTACCGCTGAAAGTAAACGCAACAAACAAAGTGTGTGTCTTTTTCTCTCCACCTCAGACACATTCCTAGCTTGAGGATACTGTAATTGTTGATCCATTAATTGTTAGCCTACATATGAGCATCCACTTTTATCACACACTTACCTTCATAATATCTTTTCTAGCTGAGAGTTGAGGCATGATCTGCGACAGGACTCCGAGCAGTACTTCCTCCTCGTAATCGCTGGGTACAGACAAGGTGTTATTCTTACAGCTGTGAGACAGATAGACAGGCACAAGAATAAACACGACATGCAGACATGCACAACAAACCAACATTACAAGCAATACAATACATGTAGTACAACCAGTGCAACTATATCTATATGTGGGTCGAGCGTTTGAAGTTTTGTCGGTTTAGGTTCAGACTGCGCTAATGTGGGAGGAGGCAATACAGCGAGCTTACTTTGAAGTTACCAGAAGTGGACCGTTGGATGGCAGCACTAGACCTTCTAATTTCTGAGCTTCAAAGCGTACCATGGAGATTGGTATGTAAAATCAATTGTCTAATGTAATAGATAAATTCAATGATCCAACTAAAATCTATGTAATAATGCTACGCCATATTATGTTTTGAAAGCGTTTTTTATACAATCTATTAAAATTCTTTAGTAATTGTCTAAAACGTCTATGATTAGTCTAAAATAAAAATATTTTTCTATTGTGATAATTTTATTTCCGAATCTTTTTATTTTAGGCTTCTTAGAGTGAAGATACAGATATTTGAAAATGACAAACCAAACCAAAAATTGCTTTAATTTAAGAAAAATAATTTTATTCTTACCAAGAAATTAAATATTAATTTTTTTCTTGATAATTTGGTTACAAAAAAATGGCACTTGTGGTAAAGACCCCTCCCTTTTTTGCACATCAAGCTGTGATTAATTAAAATAATACTACAATTTTAGTATCTATATAATTACCTAACCTAACTTATTTTTGGTGATTCTTGCTACCACAAATCTGATCTACAATTTTGTTTTACCAAAAACTCGAATAGGTTAGATTAGGTCAGGTTAGGTTAGGTTAGGTTAGGTGAGGTTAGATTAGGTCAGGTTGTGTTACACTTATGAATTATTCAGTTTAAAACCAACATAATTTAATAAATCAGCATAACAACGCAAACAACACACACATCCTATTATATTTCATACTTTATCTAGGCATTGTATAAATTTCCCGCTGCACTTCAGGCGTAGTTTGGAATACCATTTTGGCTTTCAGGTTAGGTTAGGTTAGATTCATTTACTACACACAAATCCTACTATATTGCATTGTTTTACTAGGCATTCTATTGAATGCCCGCTGCACTTTAGGCAGAGTTTGTAATACCGATTTTTCCATGGTTTTCAGATTAGGTTTGGTTAGGTTCTTTACTTCAGTGAATATTTAGTACACGCATCCTATTTTTTTTTTCATTTCATATGTTCTATATTGTAAATAAATATTTTCTAAACAAATCTGTTCATTTAATACTTTGCCTGGAAAAACGTAGGGATTTTACAAAATGCCTAGGTATTATATAGAATGCCTGAGTAAAGTGAGTAAAAATGTAACAAAATTACTTTATTTAATACTTTGCCGAAAATGGTTAGGCAATGGAAAGAATGTCAGGATTTTTATACATTGCCAGTAACATATATATTGTAAAATTAAAAAAATATATATATTTAGCTATAACATATACAAACCCATCTAAATACAAGCCCACGGCAGTCCACCATACATGCTTACTGATACAAAACATGGAATAATTTGCACACTGGCAATACTCATGTAATAATTACAACACTACTGACACAACCATGCATACGTTCTACACAAATAGATCACTTATAGCTACGCTGAAAAATTATTAATTATTACAAAATAAAAGTTATCAATTTCTTGCTCGAATAGAAGGTTACACAATTTATATTTGCTAATATATTTTTGGATATTTTCTTTCATAGGATTTTAAAAATTGGGTGATTAATAGGCATATGTTTTCAAAAAATAGTCAAATTTTATCGACATGCTACATCATACACAAAGACAGATAACAAAAACTACACAAAACAAATAATAATATATCTATACTTTCTAGTAAAGTACAAATATACTTTTTGTAAAAAAAAAAAAGAAAAGCTCAGAAAAAAAAACTAAGGAAATTGATTTATATTACCTTTTTGACAACTCTCAAATTCTTCAGAGTTGCTTTTTAATGAGACGGGAGTCGAAAAATTGATTTTGTGCGTTTATCTCTTAAAGTAACATTTTTACACAGAAATGTTTTAAGGATCATAAAAATCTCAACAATTTGGTTTTTTACTATTGATGTAATTAAAATTAAGCCAGTTATGGTCTTTTAGAGGCCCAGTTATCCTCTTTTAAAGGCCCAGTTATGGTCTTTTAAAGGCCCAGTTATGGTCTTTAAAAGGCCCAGTTATGGTCTTTATGTGGCCCAGTTATGGGTTTTTAAAGGCTCAGTTATTGTCTTTTAAAGGTCCAGTTATGGTCTTTATGAGGCCCAGTTATGGTCTTTAAAAGGCCCAGTTATGGGTTTTTAAAGGCTCAGTTATGGTATTTTCAAGGCTCAGTTATGGTCTTTTAAATGCCCAGTTATGGTCTTTAAAAGGCCCAGTTATGGTACTTTAAAGGCCCAGTTATGGTCTTTAAAAGACCCAGTTATGGTCTTAAAAGACCCAGTTATGGTCTTAAAAGGCCCAGTTATCTTCTTTCAAAGGCTCAGTTATGGTATTTTCAAGGCTCAGTTATGGTATTTTCAAGGTCCCGGTTATGGTCTTTAAAAGGCTCAGTTATGGTCTTTTAAAGGCCCAGTTATGGTCTTTTAAAGGCTCAGTTTTGGTCTTTTAAAGGTGACGCTGACACTACTATTTTCATGCGCTTTAAATGTTAATAACTTGAGAACCATAAATACTATCAAAATTCTAAATATACAAGTTTTAGGCATCTTAATTTCCTTTATTTTGAGTCTACGATGAATATTTACCAAATTATAATTGAAATGAGAAAAATTACATTTATACCTCCGACCTCCTGTAAAAAGCGTCTGTCCAGAGAACTAGGAGTCAGATTTCTTAAAACTTAAGCATTTTAAAGCAACTTCTTTGTTATTTAGTGTGTTACAAGTTGAATAAGACACAAGATACGAACAAAAAATGGCCGCTAATACGACATTTTCAATTCGATTTTTCTCAATTTCTAAATGAACACGCTACAGTCAGACAAAATGTAATTTTTCTATATTAATGTGTACGCTAACCTCCTTACATACCCACGACAACAAAGGATTTTTACGGCGTGTTGAAAACCACGTTTCCTTTTTAGCTGAGGTCTTGAGGACACCAATAAAGATTCATAAAATGTTAACAGAGCTTTCTGTTGGATTCATTACTGGACAGTTATAAATAATACTTACTAATCTCTGCCCAAGAGGTAGTCAAGAAGAAGCACTGCTCCGACAGGTTTAGAAGACAGTGACTTCATAATAGATGTGAACTCTTTACTGCTGACGACACTGTTGTTGGTGATAATGGAATCTAGGAACCTGTAATAAAATAATACATGAGTCAGGTCACATTGCCTTAATTTGTACCGAATTCAAAGTTAATAAATGTCGTGTAATAACACTGCTCAAAGTTTCTCACTCATCCATCTCTCCCCCCCAAATAGAAATCAAACATTCAAACACAAATAAACAGGGTTAATTTTTGAAATATGACTGTACTAAGATACATACTTACGTATTCAACTTTGTAGCATTCTCTGAACACGTGAGAGAAGACAAGATGACCGACTTCTGTGTAGGAACTGTTGAGGACAAATATTGACTAAATAAAAAGTCCCAGACTGTAGAATTACCATGTTTAACGGCAGTACACAACAGTGCACTCTGGATATCTGCGCTTGTACTAAACATACAATTGTAGGTTAATTTTCAACATATTATGTCAACAAATTTTATAATTTAAATTAGCATTGAATTTATATTTAAGAAGTCCCGTACTAGATAAGGGAGGTATCAGTATGGGTTAAATTAGTTTCATAGGTATAGGTTTAGAATGCGCTAGTGTGGGGAGAATGTTGTGTTTGAAGTTACCAGACGTGGACCGTTAGATAGCAGCACTAGAGTTTATATTTTTTGTGCTTCAAACCATACTATGGAGTTGGGCAATATATTTAGTATGTAAAATCTATGATTTGCAAATAGTTTGGTGGTATGAAAATTTAAATAACACATTTTAAGTACGTTAATCTTCTAGGAATGAATGTTTTAAATCGTTGTGAGAATTCTTTGTGATTTTTTTGCTATTATTGTCTCAAGTTTATTTGGCAAAGAGAATCTCATTATTTTTTTCACACAAACCTGTCTACAAAACCAAAAATAATATTCAGCGTTACCTCCCAAAATTTCTACCCACGACCGATTTTTTCCCCCTTACCGATAATTTTTGAAAAGATGGCACACCAATTATACAACTGGTACCTGCGGTTTAAGAAAATCGGTGTTTTATTAATGTAGAAAGTGTCGCCTATTGTTATGAAGTAATGGACTCGTCCAATTGCCTAAAGACGATTTTACAGTTAAAGTATTTTAAGCCTTGGTCATGGGAATGAACATGAAAAGATAACCTAACCTAGCAGTAACAGCTAACTAAATATTGTAGTAGTTCAACATTTTTTCTGTTACTTGCTATTAATTATAAATATTACAGGGGGGGGGGACTTAATAGCTTGATAAAAGTCATGAAATAAGTCCTGGTTAGGTTAGGTACATTTTTCCATTGCACTTGTAACAATCAACCGATTTAACTACTAACTTACATTCTAACACAACATATTTTAAACTCTTTTCTGAAATGATATTCGTAAAAGATCTTATACTACTGATATCCATGTTGATAGTTGAACTTACAAACAAGAAATGACTCTTAGACAACTTTACGAGACCATCGTTACAGATAGTTTAAAGACCGCACGTGTTACAAATGTGTTGAGCAGAACAATAGGCGACCCTTTCGTAACATAGAACAAGGTGGGTGATGTCGAATTGGGCCCTCGGTCTGTTAGGGTCGTAAAAACGACGGTTGAATTGGGCCCATACCTCTACAATCATGACATCCACCTTAGTTTTAAATACATTAACATCTAAAATAGATGTTTGGTTAGGTTAGGTTAGGTTAGGTTAGGTTAGGTAAGGTTAGGTTAGGTTAGGTTAGGTTAGGTTAGGCTAGGTTAGGTTAGGTTTCTGTCTGATCACTTAACAAAACTAATGATAAATGTTGCCCGACTGACCGGGGGCCCAATTCAACCCCTACCCTTCGAGGGTTGACGGTAATCCGCCTAGGTAATGTTTTGACCGTGTGCCCAGTTCGACCATATCTAACAAGGTTTACTAGTACCCTTACAGTCTAATCTGACGATGCCGCACTCTACTGTACTTTTCAGACTTCTGAAAAGTTTATTATTTGCAATTAAATAGGACATTTTTCTCGTGAGATATTGGTTTGACTAGAACAATATTTACCTCAATGCTGCTACAAATGATGTCTTAAAACTCGGGGTTGAGGGACTAATAGTAATTTTACAAAACTAACCTCACAATCCCATTTTTCCAGTCGTTCACACTTTGTACAGCGTTGGTGATGCAGTCAGGATGTCCTAGTGCGCAGGCCTGTTCCAGGACTAGAGTTCGTTTCAACTTCTGTAAATGTCCTTCAGAAGCGGAATCGTTGAAACCCACGTCAGAAATCACATTCTTCATTAAACTCAGAATATATTTCTACAACAAATAAAGTATTTTCAAAATAAAAATTGTTCAAATTTTCTCACTCGCAGATTTCGAAAACAAAATCCAAATAAAACTAAATTTCAGCTCGGTAGTTGTAAATAAAAAAAAATGTAAACAAGACATGGGCGTAGTCTTTGAAAAAAATATTTATAACGAGTTAATTTACTTTACGTATATCATAAACACATCCTCACTGTTGAAGAGAAATGTTCCTCATGCGGGGGGGTATTTCATTAATTATAGTTTGGGGGGGTTAGAAGCACGTCCGACCTGTGCTGGCCAGCTACCCAGAGTTCCGTGAATCATTTGTTTATCGCTCTTTCCATGCTTATTCTCTTGACCAAACGCCAATCATAACACAAAACATTTTTGTCGAGTTACACTAAAACTAATTAGTCTAAAATATATTTAACTACAATGGTGCACTTCTAAGTAGTGAGGTAGGTCACGTTGCGAACTCAGTTTAACTAACGGCCCTAAATAACGGATTTCCCGTAAAATTTCCCTTTCGTGAGTGCATCGAAAAACGGACTCCCTTTAGGTCTTGTGATCCCACCAAAGGGAATTATCCTAACTTATAACAATGTAATACAAAAATGAAACATAAATCTCCAAACAAAACTGGTCCCTCCGACTTCGTAACTGCACTGCAAGTCCTGCGCGCAGAACTTTCGCGCATCTCAGCTCGTGTTAAATTCGTGGGGACAACCACCGCAACCCGCAATGCATCAATGTAGAATTAGAAACATATGAGCCACGGGTGGGAAATAGTTGTAAATCGTGAAGTTGTACTTGTAATGACGATTTTACTACCGTAATATTTTTACCTCTAGTGTGTTAACAAGAATCCCGGTAGGCCTAAATAACATTCAATTGAAAAATACTTTGTAATACTAATTACAACTCATAAGACGTGTAATGCGCATGCGTCATTCGATAAAGTGAATCTTGATGTCAGGTGTTGTTTGTTGGTTAAAATCTAGTCTTGTAACTTTTAAAAATTATATTCTTTTTTTCATTTTTATAATGAAATTTCACTGTTAAATCATTTAATATCTTTTAAAATAGGCTTTTAAAGTCACCTTTTTAGAAGTGAATTTCTAACTTAGGAATTCCCATTGTTTCGTGTACATAACCTATCAACACGTGAATTTGGTAATTTTTCAGTTAAAAAATGAATTCCGCGTTAAAATTAAATTTTTAATTTTCAAATTAATGTACGTAGAAAACGAATTAGACATTTTTTAAAAACTAATTTGTATATAGACTTAGTAAACTTTTACCAAAAAGAAATCAAAAATAGTTCACACTTCACGTGAGTGGTTAACGGTAGATAACAGCTGTTTAGCGATTAACGAATAGTCAGCAAAGCGGATTATTAATCTGATTGGTTCTTATTGATGACGTAACTGATATTTATGACGTAGAAACTTTAATTCCTTCTTTATAAAGGATAACCTTTTAAAGGAAGGAAAATGTTAAACAGTGTTCATAAATGGTGATTTTGGTTGAGGGATGATTTAATGTAAAGGAACAACGTTCCTGAAGTGTTAGATTAGGTGATATTAGGTTAGATTAGTTTAAGTTTGGTTAGGTTAGGTATTAATACATTTCTATGTACTTAAAACTATTATTAATTCCAGGATGTTCTTATTTACACAAATAAAAACAAAGCTAAAATATTTACCGTAAGCAAACTATAAGCAGGCTGTGTGGAGTATCTTCTTAGAAGGAAACCAAAGTTCCTGAAAGCAGTGACCCACGGGATGTAGTCGACTTCTTTTTGAAGGAAAGTGGAGAAGGACAAAACATCGGGGTACGATACGATTCCAGCTCTGGCAAAGTTGAACAAATCGTCCAATAATTGAGCTCTATTGATTCTAGGTATTTGTGTTAAATCCGATTGCAGTTGTTTACCAAGAAGTTTCCAGTTGTCGGCGTCATAGTTCACTCTGTAGAAACCTATAAACAATTATCAATTAATATTTAAACTTTCCAATACGATTTACACACCCAGTGTAGGAAATATATGAGTTTTGTCCGAAAAGAAATTTTTGATCTACATTTTTTTGACTGATTTCACGGAAAACATTATTGCATTTCTTTGTCGTTGCCACTAACACAACACTAACCCCCAAATAACAAAATGTGTTGTTGGGTTTAAATTACACGGAGTATTATTTTTCCCTCCGATGTTGGTAACTTGGTTACCCGAAATGTACATCAGGGAACTATTATAACATCAGGCAAATAAATATTTTATTTTATTTGTGTGTTATTTGTACCAAACTTGTGGTAGGGGTTTCAGTGTTTTATACGGTTACGTTATACCAATGACTACATAAATACTATAAGACACGACATAGGATAGGGAAATAGTCTACGCTTTACGGGTGCTGTTCGTCACAAGTTTGACACACAGCTATCAGAAAGCGCTAGCAGCAGGTGCTTGACTGTACGCATCCCACTTGGTTGAGACTGTACAACTGTTGACCTCTCTCTCACAAACCTTCTCACTTACTTCCGTCAGCATAGCCAGTGTTGTCAGTTCGTGCGCTGAGATAAGCGATTCTCGACCTTCCCTCGCATCTCTGGTCCCATATGTGGCATCAGTGCGTTTTCTCTTACCCGCCTGAAACATTGTTTGACCGTAGAGCCACCTAGCGCCAGTCACATCAACTTCAGATTCTCTAGCAGAGCGACCTAGCGGGTATTGGTCAACTCAAGAATAAGCGTAGAATATTTAACATGGCCATGTCGTGTCTTATAGTATTTATGTAGTCATTGGTTATACAGGGTGTCCAAAAAGTAACAGAACGGCGTCATATTTCTTGAACCATTGCAGATTAAGCAATAAAACTTAGCACATCAATACCATACTTCTAAATCTACTTTTTGAAGCAACTATGAAATTTTCATCACCTTATGGGGTCGGTCAGAAGAAAATCTTATCTGATACAGGTCTCTGTTGGGAGAATATAATTTCGCAAATCCAATTTCGAAAGTTTCACCCTATACAAAATGTCGGCGATTTAAAGTTCATTTGAAGAAAGTGTTTTTAATGATTTTATATACAAATTTAGTTATCATAGCAACCAAATAGTATTCCATACATAAAACAGCTAACTGGTCTATTACTTTTATAATTCAACATAAAAATATATTAGGCAATAGCATAGACCAATGGGAAGCAATTAGTAGTGTTTTAATACTTGATTTTGTCATTTTACATACAAATTAAATTACCATAGCAACCAATATAACAATGCATACTTAGAACAGCTGATTAAGTCCATTTGTAAAAGATGTTATAATGTGTGTTTAAAAAAAAGTTTTTAAATATAAAAACTTAATAAAATTTAAATTTCATAATTTTTTTACAAATCTTGTGAAAATGTGCTTTCATTTGAAACAAACCGCATGAAAATCGGTACGGTAGAACTCCAGAAATCGGTATTAATATGGTGTAGCGAAAACGCATTTAACCCCCCCCCCCCCGCCCCCATAAGCGCCCTTGTGACTTTGGGACAGGTCACACGGTCACGTTTTACCTACATATATATATATATATATTTATATTAAAAAATCTAATGGTATTTGTGTGTGGGGGGTGTCTGTGTGTGTGTTACTCAATCACGTAAAGACTACTGGACCAATTGAGCTGAAATTGTACATGGACATTCTTAGGGTCCCTGGTTAACACATAGGTCTATTTTTATTTAGAAATTCCATCAGGGCACCGCCCCACTGGCCTTGAAAACTCCCTTCACACTCAATACAAATATACGTCAACCCCGTACGAAGGACGGGTACTCTGCTAGTAATATATATACTATTAATCTTCAGACCCTAAGCTTTCCAGTAAGACCATTTCCATCTCCGTTAGTCGAGGAGGAGCGGAGGTAGCGAACACATTTAGGCTCTGATGCATTACATATAAGATGGTGCCATTCCTTAACAAATAACACGTTAATTTAATAACAGTTGCTACAAGTTCAGAATCCACTATTGTAATACGACATATTGTTCTTGACATTTCATAAATGCACTGTTAGATTGCAGCACTACCTCTATTGTCTGAGCTTCAAAGCATACCATGGAAATTGGCAGTCTATTTAGTACGTCAAATCGATGATTTTGATTTGTTTGTATTTGGCTTGGGGGATATGTGAGTGTTAGAAAGTTTGTGCTGTATTTTTGCACCATTTAATGATAAAAAAAAATATTATTAACTTATTTAAATATTTGATTTTATTAAAATGTTTTGAATATTAACACAAGTTAACTAAATAACATAGACCCTACCTGTTTGGTTGATGTTGAACAGGACCCATCCACTGTTGCTGTTGGTAATGTTGGCGAGAAGTACAGAGTTATTTGGTAGGAACATTTTTGTGACGACACCCTTTGTAGCTTGAGTTGTAAAGGTCAAGGGTATAAACCATGAACTTTCTACTGTACCACTGTACAGGAATCTCTTCTGCGAACATCATTAGGTAGAAAATAATATTAGTTTGTGTAGAAACTAGCAAATGAGCCGTTGAAAATCAACAGAACATAATTCAGGGTTTTAAAAAATATATAGAGTTAATAACATAGTTTGGTGTCTCATCAATATATAAATTTTTTATTAAATTCGTTTATTAAAAAAAAAAATAGATTTAATTCAACGCATTAATATAGGGTGTCCCATGAAGAAGTGCACGTTTTTGATTTTCTATTAATTGCTTATTCCTCAATCGATTCTTTTGAAACTTTACATACTTTTTAATAAAAATCCCCAAAAATGTGTGAAAATTTCAATACACTGGTGTTTATAAATACAAAATGGCGGACACACACAAAAACACCCGTTGAAACGAAGTTAGGAAAAAAATTATTACAAAAAAGTAATTTTACTGCTAACGTAATTTGATACAAACATAATTTTCTTTAAAAACTAATTATTTGTTTTAAAAACAATACCAATGATATGCACATCAAAAGATGCAGAATTCAATAGAGAGTGAACCCTGAAAAAAACACTTTGAAATCTCTAAGGGTTTACGAGTAATTGCAGTGTAAAGTTTTTTCAAAAAAGATCAAATTTTTTTAAACAATGATATGGGTATCACAAGATGCAGAATCGAAAGGAGAGTAAACCCTGAAAAATTCACTTCAAAATCTCAAATCGTTTAAGAGTTATTACAATTTATATGTCAATAAAAATACCAGATTTTAACATTTCACGTTTCCCCACTTGCAATACCTTTTTAAAACGCCTATAGCTCCCTAACTATATATCGTAATGATATGAACTTCTACATGAGGAAAGAGGAAAGTTCAAATTTTACTATGGTGTTTTCAATTCGAAAATATCTCTTATAGTTTTTGAGTAATTTACTCGAGAAAACGGGCAATTTTCAAACTTTTAAAAATCATAATCGCATCTTCCAATACCTTTTTAAAACGCCTATAGCTCCCTAAATACATCGTAATGATAACTTCTACATGAGGAAAGAAGAAAGTTCAAATTATACTATGGTGTTTTCAATTAGAAAATATCTCCTATCGTTTTTGAGTAATTAATTCGAGAAAACAGGCAATATTCAAACTTTTAAAAGTCATAAGGGTTCCCCTTTACAGTTTTTTTAGGTGAAAAAGTGAGTTTTTGTTTTTTAATTGTTTTTAAAGTATAATAGAAGTAGAATTTAATTTGGAGTCGATGGGTGCTATTGAAAATTCAAAATTTTTTATATTTTTATTTTTTATCTATTTTTTTGTAAAAATTTCAACATTTAACAATACCAATGATATGCACATCGAAAGATGCAGAATTGAATAGAGAGTGAACCCTGGAAAAAAACACTTTGAAATCTCTAAGGGTTTACGAGTAATTGCAGTTTAAAATTTTTTCAAAAAAGATCAAATTTTTTTAAACAATGATATGGGTATCAAAAGATGCAGAATCGAAAGGAGAGTAAACCCTGAAAAATTCACTTCAAAATCTCAAATCGTTTAAGAGTTGTTACAATTTTATATGTCAATAAAAATACCAGATTTTAACATTCCACGTTTCCCCACTTGCAATACCTTTTTAAAACGCCTATAGCTCCCTAACTATACATCGTAATGATATGAACTTCTACATGAGGAAAGAGGAAAGTTCAAATTTAACCATGGTGTTTTCAATTCGAAAATATCTCTTATAGTTTTTGAGTAATTAACTCGAGAAAACGGCAATTTTCAAACTTTTAAAAATCATAAGGGTCCGCCCTTACAGTTTTTTTAGGCGAAAAAGTGAGTTTTTGATTTTTGATTGTTTTTATGGCATAATAGAAGTAGAATTTAATTAAAAACCAATGAAAATCAAATGAAAATGCCTAACAAATGTCTTGTACGCCCTTGTAAAATGGGATCTGTAGAAGTTCCTATTCGATAACGCTCTTCAAATCCTCATCATTGTTGAAAACATGGGAGAATACTTGATCCTCCTTAAGTAAAAGTCAGATACAATTAAATCAGGAGAACTTCGGAATTACCACCCTGTGAACCACTTTCCTTATAATCAATAACGAGTCAGTGAAAGAAGCTCAGATACAACTTGCTTAGAGGAGACAAGAAGTAAAAGTTTTACTTATCTCCTGATACATATCCTCCATCTTATCTCGTTTTCTCTCTTAGCGTAAGATCCTCTTAGATATACCACAGAACAGCTTGGGGACTTAAATTCTGCCTCAGTAAATATTTTGCTTTTTGTTTTTTCAAATCCAATCTACAGATTTTGGTATATTTTTAGTGCAATATAAACCCTATCACATACCATACTAATATTTGAAAGACAATTTAAAATTTTCTAAAAAGCAAATCTTACTTGTGTGATATTGTAGATTCCACTAGCGGTCTTCACTACTGATACTACAGGGTGTCCTGGATTGTCTGTCCATCCTGCCATGATCTTGTCCAGATTCTCTCCGTTGAGGTTCACCTTTTTGTTAGTTGCAGCTCGCTTCATGTTAGTCCACAGACTCCCTGGATTAGTCACTCCGGATCGACTGGAATTATATAAAACATGAATATATCTATAGCTTGTTAGACATCTTGTAACATCTTGGACGTAATCAAAAAAGAAGAAAGGAAGGTGAAGACCATTCGAATTTAAATTTGAATTTTTCTTTTATTCAGTGTTTTAAGTTGAATAACACGCGGGGTTAATTTGTTTTCTTCCTTGTTTCTTAAAGGCCTTGTTGATGCTTCCTGCCGGTGATTATAGATTTATAAAAAAAAAGTGAGAAAAGAACTCAAAATAAAGAATACCCTTCGAATAGTGTCGGAAAATAACAAAAGAGACCTAATATAGTTAATTACCTTAGAGGTTGTCCTCAGTCCGTATATTGGTTTTAGCTACAGCGCTGTTTCGCCGAACACTGTCGGCTTCATCAGGCCCGCACTAACACATAGACACGTAACACAAAACACTAACACATATAAAATCGGAGTATGACTCGTCGTACATAAATAATAAATAATAACATCAGTTAGTACGGGCCTGATGAAGCCGACAGTGTTCGGCGAAACAGCGCTGTAGCTAAAACCAATATACGGACTGAGGACAACCTCTAAGGTAATTAACTATATTATATATTAAACAGTCCAAGGCAACACATTATACTTTATAAAAAGAGACCTAATAGGAAAGATGAAAGAGAGGGATTTAACCCAAGACTAGATGAGAAAATGTAGATCCAGCTAATATCCTTTGTGATTTCCACGTAAGCACTCGCTAAAGATGAGCCTCTGAGATTGCTTTAGGATTCTTATCACTATGTACAACTAATATTTATATATTTTACATAATATATTTCTATAACTTTTCAAACATTTTGGATAAACAAGATTTAAAACGAGCTATTTTGAAACACGGTAACATTATGATTAACTTGTTTAAAATGTTACTTTTAGAATGGCTAGCTAATGAGAGAGTTTATTTGAACATTTGTGTTTAGGTCATACCAAGTAATACCCACAAGTGTTTACTACAGACTTGGCAATTCTGTACCTAGCTGGATCTACACTTTTTTTTTATAGTTTTGAGTTTAGATCCTTGATTTGCATCTTTCCTCTCGGGCAGTGGCGGCGAACCGGCGATAAGGACCCGCGGCCCCCCCCCGCAAGTTTGTTCTTCGGGCCCCCCTCTCCCAATAATCTTTTCCAGGATGTTTATCTTTTCGCCGGCCGGCGCCGATGAGTCACCGCGATGCGCGACGTAGCGATAGCTGCATTACTTATCGGCCAACGGTAAACAATACACATACTTCGTATCATGACATTAAAAAATAAATACTGCTCTCTAAAAAATAATGATTATTGTCGTTTTGGATGCACGATGCACAATCTTGTCTGAAGACATTTTACCATATTTTAGTAATTTCTTGACAATACTCATAAAAATATTGTTGTGATAGGAGGGGGCCCGTGTGGCAGGGCCCGTCGCGGGTCCGGGTCCCGGAAAATTTTCACGAAAAATCCCGGTCAAGGCTCGCGAGCCCCCCCCCGCACCGCGGGCCCTGCTCTCGGGTTCTTGAACTCTTCTTCATTTCTGACCATGACGCTATTAGACTACTCGAGAGCTAGGAGTTTATTTTACGTTATGTTCTTCTAAGGTGATGATGAAACAAGAGCTTTTAATATAGAAACTAATGTTTGTGGGTTTTCCTGATTATGTTATAGTTTTAGTTATTTTACAAACTAAGCTGAGGTTTTTTCTTCAATTTATTAGTTATACTTTTAGTTTCCAACATGGCTCTAAGTAATTTTAACGTAATAGCAGATTTATCAACAAATAGAAGGGTTGGCAATGGGTTCACCTTTGTCACCTCTTCTAGCAGAAATTTTCATGGCTGATTTCGAAAATAGTTTATTTGGTAAAGACAATCCTTTATTTAAAAATATAATTTATTGGTACCGTTATGTTGACGATGTTTTGTGTTTGTTTGGTGGCACTAATAGGCAGTTAGACTCTCTACTTAAAACGA
The DNA here is from genome assembly GCA_963513935.1 of Aphrophora alni. NCBI lineage: Eukaryota > Metazoa > Arthropoda > Insecta > Hemiptera > Aphrophoridae > Aphrophora > Aphrophora alni. Next base: position 40,891,509 of record OY740777.1, on the reverse strand, counting down.
TAAATTCTGTAAATAGCAACATTCAGTTCACTATGGAAGTGGGTATAAATAACAGCATTAATTTCATGGATCTTAACATTAATATCAGTGATAGTTATCATAAATTAAAAATTTTCAGAAAACCTACTTATACAGATACAGTAATACCTGCTGATTCTAACCATCCTATCAGCCATAAACATGCTGCTTTTCACAGCATGTTACATATACTTATTATTGTACCTCTTTCACTTAATGACTTCAATGATGAACTGAATGTCGTTAATCAAATTGCTGTTAATAATAAGTATGATGTTAGTTTAATAGATAATATTTTAAGAAAAAAGTTAAAGCGAAGAGCTGAAAATTTAATATACTCTTCCCATAACGAGAGCATTGAAATAGTTAGATATTGTAAACTATGTTATATCAACAGAACTTGTTATAAAATCCTTCTTGTTCAAAAGACAAAAACCTTTCGGATATCATCGCTTTTTAGATAAAAAGAGGGTAAAATAAAAACCCCAAGTCATCGAATAATAAAAGGACAAAAGCTGATCAATAGAGACCTTATACGAAAGAAGAAAGAGACTACATAAAAAGTTGTAACTCCAGCTGCGATCCCTTGGGATTGCTATAATTAATCCATGACGGATCTAATTGTTAAAATGAAAGATTTGGTTCACTTTCATGGTCCAGATTTTCTGACCGTAAAGAAAACTAAAAAGAGTTAATATATTAAAACATTTCAAACTCAACTCACCTATATCTGAAATGAATCTGCAGTCCTAATCTGAAAGCTTCCTCCCCAAACATGCTTTGTAACATGCGTACGATTCCAGCACCTAGATGGAAACAAATCATTAAATGGATGTAAGTTAACCAAGACAGCAAGTTAACCTAACCTAACCTAACCCTAACCTAACCTAACCTAACCAAACATGCATTGTAACATGCGTACGATTCCAGCACCTAGATGGAAACAAATCATTAAATGGATGTAAGTTAACCAAGACAGCAAGTTAACCTAACCTTACCTAACCTAACCTAACCTAACCAAACATGTTTTGTAACATGCGTACGATTCCAGGACCTAGATGGAAACAAATCATTAAATGGATGTAAGTTAACCAAGACAGCAAGTTAACCTAACCTTACCTAACCTAACCTAACCTAACCAAACATGTTTTGTAACATGCGTACGATTCCAGCACCTAGATGGAAAGAAATCATTAAATGGATGTAAGTTAACCAAGACAGCAAGTTAACCTAACCTTACCTAACCTAACCTAACCTAACCAAACATGTTTTGTAATATGCGTACGATTCCAGCACCTAGATGGAAAGAAATCATTAAATGGATGTAAGTTAACCAAGACAGCAAGTTAACCTAACCTTACCTAACCTAACCTAACCTAACCAAACATGTTTTGTAACATGCGTACGATTCCAGCACCTAGATGGAAACAAATCATTAAATGGATGTAAGTTAACCAAGACAGCAAGTTAACCTAACCTTACCTAACCTTACCTAACCTAACCTAACCTAACCAAACATGTTTTGTAACATGCGTACGATTCCAGCACCTAGATGGAAAGAAATCATTAAATGGATGTAAGTTAACCAAGACAGCAAGCCTAACCTTACCTAACCTAACCTAACCTAACCAAACATGTTTTGTAACATGCGTACGATTCCAGCACCTAGATGGAAACAAATCATTAAATGGATGTAAGTTAACCAAGACAGCAAGTTAACCTAACCTTACCTAACCTAACCTAACCTAACCAAACATGTTTTGTAACATGCGTACGATTCCAGCACCTAGATGGAAACAAATCATTAAATGGATGTAAGTTAACCAAGACAGCAAGTTAACCTAACCTAACCTAACCTAACCTAACCCTTTAAAGTTTTCGTTGTAGTAATCTTGGGTAAACTGTTGTGACAGAGTGACACATGTCGCCGCTTACTGGATGCTGCTCGCTACAGTTCAGAGACATTAAATTATCATTCTCGTTTCGTCTTTGTTAGATGAGAAAGTCAGAGAAAGATGAGTTCAGCGGAAAAGATAAAATATGACAGGAAGTTGAATGATGTGGATTATGAGTTTGGACGAAGCCTTGCATTCCTTACATAAGAGTTACAACTAGTCGCTCTCCTGTAGTTACTTACTGTTGAAGATTCACTCTTTTCTTTTCAAAACGGGATTTCAACCTGTTTCCGATTCAAAAGTTCCTTTAGACATTCTAGTATATTCAAAAAAAGTACCGTATTTCTTTAGCTGATATTCTCCAAACTAATGTCTGCTCATGTTTATGGGATGAACTCTGTACTGCCTTATTCTTACTTAAGACTAGCAGCTACCCAACAGGGCCGTCGCGTGGGTGGGGCGACCGAGGCGGTCGCCTTGGGCGCCGCAATCCAGGGGGCGCCACCGAGCGGGGGTAAAAAAAAAAATGCATGCACCGCATGCACGTGTTATCTACTTTTATTTATAAGCACTTTGACAACTGTTTTGAACTCTGTATTATAAAATTGATGCATTACTGAGTACGTAAAATTCTGTCTATGCATAACTGGTAATGTAATAGATTTATCAGTCTCAGCAACTGTGTATACCGACGAGCAGCGCTGCACTGCTAAACAAATCACTGATACGAATCCAAAGCTGTCATGACTCACCACACTCACAGCGGCTCGCGCCGCGCCGGCGCCCCCCCTCCCCTCAACTTATTACACTAAACTCAACCAGTCGTCACTTGTCAGTCAGTCGCTGGCTGCATTCAGTACGCGTCAGACACCGTTGTTGTGAACTTGTGAAGTGTATAAGCGTATAGTGTAATAGTGACAGTCCACACAGTGCGTGTGTATGGTGTGGTGCCTTTAGATTTAAGTTATGTGATATTAGTTGAAAACTCAAGCATTATTATGTCGAAAAAGTTGTCAGGGGCACAAAGGAGAAGGTTGAACAAGGAAAGTGAGTTAGCGAACGAGGCTTTGTTAAGTAAAGTGCCAAAACTAACAAATTTTTTTAAAACCAATACGACACAAAATGTTCCCGTTGTTGAGATCAGTACTACGTTTGTATCAAGCTGTAGTTCTTCCTCACAAAGTAGCATTCAAGAGCAAGAGGCCAAAGACACAGAATTTGTGCCTGTACTTTCCCATACTGGCCGTACTGCTGATGATACCGTTACAAGCGATCGTGACTACAGTGATTGTGATAGTTCTAGTGACAATAAAATAGTGATAACACTGTCAACAGACACTGAAATTGAATTAATATCTGAACCAGATCAGGTGCCGGTGATAACTTCAGATCCATCAACGTGGCCAGCGCGTGTTCTCCATGTTCACCGTGATGAACTTATTTTGAAAGGGCCGACTGAATATTTTAAAGAAGACCGTGATTACCCAAAAAATAACGACGGTAGGCACTTTTCAAACCAATCTCGATATCGGATTTTGGAAAACGGAGAAAGAATATCAAGGAGATGGCTGATTTATTCTGAAAAATCGGATGCTGTCTACTGTTTCTGTTGTAGGCTATTTAATCCATCATCAAAGTCAAATTTTGGACAAGCAATGGGTTTTAATAACTGGAAAAATTTGACAGACCGTTTAAAATCCCATGAGTTGTCACCAGATCATTTCAAAAATATGGCTGAATGGTTTGAAGCAGAAAAAAGAATTAAAGGAGACACTTCAATTAATCAGCACATCATAAGGCAAATTGAAACTGAGGCTCAGCGTTCAGCAGAAGTGTTGCGTCGGTTAGTAGAAATTACTTTATTTCTAGCAGAGCACAATATGGGGTTTCGTGGGTCATCTGCCAAAGTTTTTACCAAAAATAATGGGAACTTCCTTGGACTTGTACAACTTTTAGGGAAATTTGATACTGTACTAATGGAACACTTAAGACGTATAACTGAAAAAGAAACACAATTTCATTTATTAAGCGTGTCAATACAAAATGAACTACTAACTATACTAGGTGATTCAGTAAAGCAAAGCATCTTGACTAAAATAAAGGAAGCCAGATATTTTTCCGTTATCCTTGATTGTACTCCAGACATAAGTCACAAGGAGCAAGTTTCTTTAACGATTCGCTATGTCACTGAAGATGAAGATGGGAAAATCAAAATAGAAGAAAGTTTTATAGCCTATCGAGTTGCCGAAGGAACTACTGGAGAAGCTCTCGCTGACTTATTGTTCAAAGAAATTGAAGAGTGTGGTTTGAACATGACCAACTGTCGAGGTCAAGGATATGACAATGGCGCTAATATGGCAGGTGTACATAATGGAGTTCAAGCCCGAGTACTGGAAAAATTCCCTTCGGCTGTGTTTATTCCCTGTGGATGCCATAGCCTAAACCTAGTGATTGCTGATGGAGCAAAATCATCAGTTAAGTCTACGTCTTTATTTGGTATTCTACAACGACTCTTTACCATCTTTTCAAGTTCAACAAAGCGCTGGTGTATAATAAACGACCATACTAAAGCACTTACTTTAAAGCAAGTGTGTGAAACGCGTTGGGAAGCTCGCATAAGTGCTGTTCAAGCTGTCAGATACCAATATGTGGAAGTCAGAGATGCGTTGGTTGAGTTAGGCGACAAAATAGATGACCCCCAAACAGCCTCTGAAGCTCAATCTTTGATTAGTCAGATGGAAGACTTTTCGTTCATCGTAACTCTGATTTTGTGGAATGAAATTCTGTTTGAAGTTAATTTGATCAGTAAAAGCATTCAAGGTAAAGATGTAGATATCAGTGACTGTTCTGAGAAGTTCAACAAGTGTTTGGAGTTTTTAAACAGGTTTAGAGAGACTGGATATGTGGACGCAGTAATCTCAGCTAAAGAAATAGCAGCCGAACTTGGTATAGAACCTGTTTTCTCCGAGAAAAGGATTCGAAAAAGAAAACGCGTATTTTTGTATGAGTCTTCTGAGGAAGTGCAATCGTCATCTGAAGAAACCTTTACAAGAGAAGTTTTTTATCCATTAGTAGATAACGTTCTGGCCTCACTTGAGAAAAGATCATCTGCGTTGAAGGAACACCGAAAAATGTGGGGATTTTTGAGTAATGTTGATGATGCTCAACTTCCAGGAAAAGAAGATCTAAAAAAAAGTTGCTTGGACCTTGAAATACATTTAACAGACGAAATAACCAAAGTGTCAGATATAAACGGCATTGAGCTGTATCATGAACTTTTACATGTAAGTTCGATTTTGGATCATGGAAACCAAAAGAACATCAAAGTCTCACCAAAAGATCTATTGTGTAAGATAAAAACCACAAACAGTACAGATTTGTTCCCAAACTTGTGGGTCGCACTAAGAGTCTTACTAACAATACCCGTGACAGTTGCTAGTGCCGAACGGAGCTTTAGTAAACTTAAGCTCATAAAAACGTATTTGCGCTCTACAATGGCACAGGAAAGGCTGAACTCTCTCGCCATTCTTTCAATAGAGAATGACACAGCAAAAAACTTAGACTTCAAAGAAATTTTAAGAACTTTTGCTAATGCGAAAGCCAGGCGAATGCCTTTCAAAGTTTAAAGTTTGAATTTATGGACTACAAGAAAGAGCACTAAAGACATTAACGGAGAATGAAATATAAAATTATGTAAATAAATAAATCAAATGTAAATAAAAATGTATGTATATAAAATATGTAGGGGAGGGTGGGTGGTCCGTGATGATTTTATTTATATCTGCCGGTTTTTCCAGTCCGGAACACGGCGGGTCCATAGGTGGTGGATAATGGAATGGCTCTAAAGAGCTAGGGTTTATCCCCCCGAACCAAAACTGGAACGGACAAAATACGGGGGTTTTTAAGGGGGGGGGGCGCCGATTTCAACTTCGCCTTGGGCTCCCACAAACCACGCGACGGCCCTGCTACCCAACCTCTTCCTCTGATGTCATTTTGAAAACTGGGCGCAATTTATGTTTAAACTGCTGATCCATTGTAGCCGGCGGCGTTTTACTGCTCTGCCATTTATCACTGTGCTACGCCCTAACCTAACATAACCATTATCTACCCTAACCTAACCTCAACACATTTTCTAACCTAACCTTACCTAACCTAACTTAACATTACCTAACCTAACCTAACTTAACGTAACCTAACAATTTTCTAACCTAACCTAACCTTACCTAACCTAACCTTACCTCACCTAACCTAACCATTATCTACCCTAATCTAACCTAACCTAACCTAAATTAACGTAACCTTACCATTACCTAACCTAACCTAACCTAACCTAACCTAACCTTACCTAACCTAACCTTACCTAACCTAACCTAACCTTACCTATCCTAACATTACCTAACCTAACCTAAATTAACGTAACCTAACCATTACCTAACCTAACCTAACCATTACCTCACCTAACCTAACCATTATCTACCCTAATCTAACCTAACCTAACTTAACTTAACGTAACCTTACCATTACCTAACCTAACCTAACCAATACTCACTCGTATCGTATCCAAGGCCTAATCATGAATTATATCTACTAATTCCATAGCTTATGATAATGTAAAATTTCAATATTTGGGCAGTTAGGTTTAAGTTCAGATAGGATTAGTGTGGAACTGGAAGGAGTGACTGGATGCTGTCCTTAAGTTGCTAATAGTGAGCAGTTGCTAATAGTGTGCCGCTAGATAGCAGTACTACAACATTTAATATCTAAGCTTCAAAGCATACCATGGATATGGCTTATCTACATTATATCTAAAATAAATTGTATAGTTCAAGAATAATTCAAAAATCAAATTGACCTCCTCCATCTATTGAGTGTGCCAAAAATTAGGTATCATATACAGAATGTCACAAAAATTCATCAAATGTAATTTTTTCTGGCTTATCTTATTGAAAATATTTTGACGTTTTCTTTAAATAGAGTAAAAATATGTTTAATTTTTTGAAAATTATTCTCCCCCCCCCCCCCATTTATAGTGGTGTGGAACCTAACTTAACCTTGTTAGTTTTACAATAATACTCTGTTTCCCATCGTTGTTTGAACTAATTGATGTTATTTGACCTCGTTTTATTACTATTTTTTGATTAGATAAAAAAAAAACCAGTAATCTAAAGGGATTGATAACAGTACCCAACTCGCTTTACTTGCAACAATTGAAACATCCTTAGTTTAAATTAAGGATATAAACTTTCCAACTGGAACACTCTTGTCCAATGATGCTGATTATTGTTTAACAATTTTTATGTTTTCTTTTCAATTGTCCTTTTCTCATTACAATTTTAAACCACTATACTGTAAATATATACAAAAAGTCACATTTTATAAATTTTTGGAACACCCTGTATACGGCAACCTAATTTTCTGCTCACTCTGTAGATAAAAAAAAATTTAACGGTGATTTCTAAAAATTCTGTTTGTTACATTCCTCTATCTAAAATTAAAACCAGAGACATGAAGCCGTCCTGATATTTTTTGAACACTTGTAGTCAGATAATGTACACTTATATACAAAATTTACCTTTGTTATATGTGATATCATCAAACATGAGGGATATTTGTTTTTCAGAAGATATGCTGTAGTTATTCAACGCATGTTGAGGTGTCGAATCTAATTCTAAAACAGGTTGTATCAGATTTACAACTATCTGATCTGCTAGTTGCCAGCTTGGCTGCACCTGAAATCAGATATTAGGTCAAATTTAAATAATAATAAATATACCAACTCGTAGTGGATTTAAAATGAACGGTGTACAAAAATTGCACAAACTCTCTCAGTCCCGAAAAATCATCCAAAAACAACAATAACAAACCGACAAAATATAAACAAAAACAATAACAAACCGACAAAATGTAAACAACAACAATAACAAACTGACAAAATGTAAACAACAACAAAAACAAACCGACAAATGAAAACAACAACAATAACAAACCGTCAAAATATAAACAACAACAAAAACAAACCGACAAAATGAAAGCAAAAACAAACAGACAAAATGTAAACAACAACAAAAGCATACCGACTAACTGTAAACAACAACAATAACAAACCGTCAAAATATAAAACAACAACAAAAACAAACCGACAAAATGAAAACAAAAAAAAAAACAGACAACATGTAAACAACAACAAAAGCATACCGACTAACTGTAAACAACAACAATAACAAATTGAAAAATGTAAACAAAAACAATAACAAACTAACAAAATGTAAACAACAACAAAAACAAACCGACAAAATGTAAACAACAACAATAACAAACCGACAAAATGTAAAACAACAACAAAAAGAAACTCACCAAATGTAAACAACAACAATAACAAACCAACGACTGTAAACAACAACAAATACAAAATAAATAACAACAAAAACAAACCGACAAAATGTAAACAACAACAATAACAAACCGACCAACTGTAAACAACAACACAGTATCAGGAGAATATAATGTTAAAGGTGGTAGATGTCAACTGCGATTCCGTTTTTAATTCAGATAGACCTCCTATCAAATCATATTCACCTGATAACAGGATTTTGTCATTTTACCCTAGTATTAAGAGAATATAATCTTAGAGGAGGTGAACGTCACTAGAAACTGTAAACAACAACAAAAAATTCACCAAAGTTAAAGAACAACAATAACATACCAACGACTGTAAACAACAACAAATACAAAAACATTTAACTATACACAACAACAAAAACAAACCGTCAAAATATAAACAATCACAAAAACAAACGGACAAAATGAAAAGAAAAAAACAGACAACATGTAAACAACAACAAAAGCATACCGACTAACTCTAAACAACAACAATAACAAATTGACAAAATGTAAACAACAACAATAACAATCCTTCAAAATATAAACAACAACAAAAACAAACCGACAAAATGAAAACAACAACAATAACAAACCGTCAAAGTATAAACAACAACAAAAACAAAAGGAGTAACTGTAAAGAACAACAAAAACAAACCCACAAATGTAAACAACAACAATAACAAACCGTCAAAATATAAACAACAACAAAAACAAACCGACAAAATGAAAACAAAAACAACCAGACAAAATGTAAACAACAACAAAAGCATACCGACTAACTGTAAACAACAACAATAACAAACCGTCAAAATATAAAACAACAACAAAAACAAACCGACAAAATGAAAACAAAAAAAAACAGACATGTAAACAACAACAAAAGCATACCGACTAACTGTAAACAACAACAATAACAAATTGACAAAATGTAAACAAAAACAATAACAAACTAACAAAATGTAAACAACAACAAAAACAAACCGTCAAAATGTAAACAACAACATAAACAAAAGGAGTAACTAAAGAACAACAAAAACAAACCGACCAACTGTAAACAACAACACAGTATCAGGAGAATATAATGTTAAAGAAGGTAGTGTACTCTGCGATTCCGTTTTTAATTCATATAGACCTCCTATCAAATCCTGAAAACAAGATTTTGTCATTTTACCGCACTATCAGGAGAATATAATCTTAGAGGAGGTGATGTCACTAGTAACTGTAAACAACAACAAAAACAAACTCACAAAATGTAAACAACAATAATAACAAACCAACGACTAAAAACAACAACAAATACAAAATAAATAACTGTAAATAACAACAAAAACAAACCGACAAAATGTAAATAACCACAATAACAAGTCGTCTAAGTATAAACAACAACAAGAAAAGGAGTAACTGTAAAGAACAACAAAAACAAACCGATAAAATGAAAACAACAACAATAACAAACCGACAAAATGTGAACAACAACAATAACAAACCGTCAAATTGTAAACAACAACAATAACAATCCTTCAAAATATAAACAACAACAAAAACAAAACGACAAAATGAAAACAACAACAATAACAAATAGTCAAAGTATAAACAACAACAAAAACTAAAGGAGTAACTGTAAAGAACAACAAAAACAAACCGACAAATGTAAACAACAACAATAACAAACCGTCAAAATATAAACAACAACAAAACAAACCGACAAAATGAAAACAAAAACAAACAGACAAATTTAAACAACAACAAAAGCATACCGACTAACTGTAAACAACAACAATAACAAACCGTCAAAATATAAAACATCAACAAAAACAAACCGACAAAATGTAAACAACAACAATAACAAACCGACAAAATATAAACAACAACAATAACAAACCGACAAAATGTAAACAACAACAATAACAAACTGACAAAATGTAAACAACAACAAAGGCATACCGACTAACTGTAAACAACAACATTAACAAATCGACAAAATGTAAACAAAAACAAACAGACAAAATGTAAACAACAACAAAAGCATACCGACTAACTGTAAACAACAACAATAACAAACCGTCAAAATATAAAACAACAACAAAAACAAACCGACAAAATGTAAACAACAACAATAACAAACCGACAAAATATAAAAAACAACAATAACAAACCGACAAAATGTAAACAACAACAATAACAAACTGACAAAATGTAAACAACAACAAAGGCATACCGACTAACTGTAAACAACAACATTAACAAATCGACAAAATGTAAACAAAAACAATAACAAACCGTCAAAATATAAACAACAACAAAACAAACCGACAAAATGAAAACAAAAACAAACAGACAAATTTAAACAACAACAAAAGCATACCGACTAACTGTAAACAACAACAATAACAAACCGACAAAATGTAAACAACAACAATAACAAACTGACAAAAGGTAAACAACAACAAAAACAAACCGACAAATGTAAACAACAACAATAACAAACCGTCAAAATATAAACAACAACAAAAACAAACCGACAAAATGTAAACAACAACAATAACAAACTGACAAAATGTAAACAACAACAAAAACAAATTAAAAATCTGTAAACAATAACAAAAACAAACCGACCAACTGTAAACAACAACACAGTATCAGGAGAATTTAATGTTAAAGGAGGTAGATGTCAACTGCGATTCCGTTTTTAACTCATATAGACCTCCTATCAAATCATATTCACCTGATAACAGGTTTTGTCATTTTACCGCAGTATTATATGGGTATCACAAGTTGCAGAATTGAAAGGAGAGTAAACTCTGAAAAATTCACTTCAAAATCTCAAATCATTTAAGAGTTATTACAATTTATATGTCAATAAAATACCAGATTTTAACATTTCACGTTTCGCCACTTGCAATACCTTTTTAAAATGCCTATAGCTCCCTAACTATACTTGAGTAATTAACTCGAGAAAACAGGTTTATTTTCAAACTTTTAAAAATCATAAGGGTACCTACCTCCTTACAGTTTTTTTAGGCGAAAAAGTGAGTTTTTTTATTTTTGATTGTTTTTAAAGCATAATAGAATAGAAATTAATTTGGAGTCGATGGGTGCTATTGAAAGTTCAAAATTTTTATTATTTTTTTCATTTTTATCTATTTTTTTGTAAACATTTAAACATTTAACAATACCAATGATATTCACATCAAAAGATGCAGAATTGAATAGAGAGTGAACCCTGAAAAAGGCACTTTAAAATCTCTAAGGGTTTACGAGTAATTGCAGTATAAAGTTTTTTTCAAAAAAGATCAAAACTTTTTTTAAACCAATTATATGGGTATCACAAGATGCAGAATTGAAAGGAGAGTAAACCCTGAAAAATTCACTTCAATATCTCAAATCGTTTATGAGTTATTACAATTTATATGTCAATAAAAATACCAAATTTTAACATTTCACGTTTCGCCACTTGCAATACCTAATTAAAACGCCTATAGCTCCCTAACTATACATCGTAATGATATGAACTTCTACATGAGGAAAGAAGAAAGTTTAAATTTTACTATGGTGTTTTCAATTCGAAAATATCTCTTATAGTTTTTGAGTAATTAACTCGAGAAAACAGGCAATTTTCAAACTTTTAAAAATCATAAGGGTCATCAATTGTAATACCTTTTTAAAACGCCTGTTGCTCCATAACTATACATCGTAATGATATGAACTTCTACATGAGAAATATCGATTATTACATCTATATTTTGTAACCGAGCTTTACAATATCTGGCAGAGAAAATTTAGATCTTTCTGTTTGTGCTACGTCATAGAGTTAGTTTTAGGTTATTGTTTCTGACTTGCAAGTTACCGATTTACTCAGGCTTGTTTGTATTACATTTAGTGCAAGCCCAGCGGTTTCCTTACTTCGTAACTATCGTCGATGCTCTGCTACCTAATTTATACTTGTCTAATTTAAATCTGATCCTTATCATTAACAGCCTTAAGGATCTGTGCCTATCTGCACAGAATATGGGATATATGATCGGAACCCTGACTGTACTTTAGATAATGCAACCGCTGGCCACTTAAGATTCCATGTACTGCTTTCTTGAGCGCAAGCACATACTGAACTTTTAATCAGCGCATCATTATAATTTGTCGAAGGGACAACTAGTCTGGTAAATTATAACCAAAGTTGTAAAATATACCTTAAGAAGTTGCTGTGCTAATGGTCACAATCCCACTAACACTAAATCTAAATCTAACGGCAACCTCCATGATAGAGTGACATACACATGAGGTACTTACTGTTGCGGTAATATTGTACTGGAAATGTTGTGCAAACGCCTCCTTTAGCCATGGAAAACTCCAAGATTCCACTGTAAGCAGATCACCAAACCATTGATGAGAAAGTTCATGTGCCACTGCCAATGTGATTCTTTGAAGGTCTCTAGTCGTTGTCACTCCAGTCTTATACAAGAGACTTTCTTCCCTTAAAAAGTAGATTTAATAAAAATAAATAACATAATTTACAATTAACTAATCTAGTGTAGAGATACTACAATGTAGAGGGGGGGCGTTATAGCTATTCCAATTCAACGTTATTGACTTTTAAGGATGTCTTTTACTGGTAAAAACAAAGAGAAAAGTCATAATCATTGGTGTTACAGTTAACCGTCTATGCGCCATTTTGATTTTCAAAATAAAAACTGAAAATAAATCAGATATTGTGTTCAGATTATCAGAATTAAAAAATGTTTTTGTTTTATGCTAATCTTGGATGTTTTAGACAACTATCAAAAATTAAATATTTAGCTTTTCCTTGATATACTTTTACATATATATAAAAAAAAAACAATTTTGGGAACTTTACATATGGCATCATCATTATTTTCCTGTTATTTCAGATCATAATTATTTTGATGATTTCTATAAACACTTTTTAAGATCAAGCCTACACTTGATTTTTACAACCTCTATGTTTTTTATACGTTTTCTATTGGTCATGCTGTCTACTGGTTCCTCCCCCAACGGACGTTTAGTTTGGGTTATTAGTGACCACACTTGGGGGGGGGGGGAATATCAAAATCGTTAGACCCGATTTTGAGAAAATCATAATTTTGTGTTTTTCTTTATAATAGAAACCTACAAATTCTGAGTTGTTGTAGAAATAAAAAAAAAACGTCCTGAGAAAAGTACAAAATATTTCATCAAAATCTGTCCATACGTTTGAACTATAGAACCCTGCACGGAAGACAGACCATTTCAAAAACACTTTATTACACTAACGGTAGCTCAAAACGGACACCCGCAAAAAAAAGTTACATCGATTTTTTGACCAATCACATTACTTTCTCTATACTAATACATGTGTGAGAGAATAAAATAGTATATTTACCATTTGAAAAAATATACTTACCTTATCCTCCGCCACTATGCTTTTTTAATCTGAAATATTCGTGGTATGGAAGAAATATTTATTTAATACTTTCTAAATGCTAAATTAAGTTTTAAATAAGTTACTATAAGATGAAAACTACATTATTAATAATTTATAGAAACATAAAATAATCCACATATTAAGACAATGTTATCATAACTTTCGAGAAATAAATATTATAATGTTCGTCAAATGCATTTACAATTTATAAATTATAATTACTGTTTTTAGATTATTTATGCCTAATAGGAGAGAAGGAATCGGCAATTTACAAACTTACCACTTCTCCTTCACACAGATTCCTTCCTCCACCTGCACTCGTATTTGTCGGGAATTTTGTATTACCCTCCATATCTGCGCCAAAACTACGCTTACAATACTTGGACAAACTATACCGCTTTAAGTTGTTGGAACGGTTTATTCAGAGTGATCACATTTCTTGTTACCAGAACAAAATGATGGCACACAGACACTATAAGAGGAATGCACACAGCCAGATTTTGTAAACTAAAGATATGGAGGACTGCCACAAGGCATTGTACTTTGTCCAGAACTATATTTACTATTTACACAAATCCCACAGACAGCAAATACAGTACCATCATAGCTAATTTTGCAGATGACACTGAAGTGATGGTAGTCGGTGAAAATATTGTTGAAGCAAAAATCTCTAGATCCAATCAGAGACAAGAAATGAAGTATCGAACTAAATTAACCCAAGTCAACTCTGTTAACTTTACAAATCAAAAAGTATATATACATCTGTGACAATTAGTTTACAAATAATACCACATGCAAAATATCTGGAGATGACACTTTATGTCAAGTTTAAAAGTAAATAAAAAGAAGGAAGAACTTAACAACAAATTCAGAAAGATACAGCGGTTGTTGGGTCGACATTGGCAACTGACTATACACAACAAGCTGCTGCTATATAAACAGATCTTGAAACCTGCCGAGTTATTACTAGTGCTCCGTGGTACATGAGAAAGGAGCATCCCTTCACCGGGATTTGGAGGTATCCTCTGTTGCGGAGGGAAAGGAAGGAAGCCGAGAAGCATCTGATTAGAATCAGCAGCCACGAGAACGAAGAGGTGATGCTAGAGGAGTTGTGCGCAGACTGTAAAGGACAAAGTTGCGAGATCTGATAGTGTGAAAATCTAGTGTGTGCGAACAATTAAAAAGTAATTGGAACTAATATAGGGCGTTTAGGTTAGATTAAAATGGCTGATAGGTCTTACAGACTTAGTTGTATGGAAAAAATAATAAATATTATTGCAACCATATTATTAAATCTACTACAAGAAACCATAACTATAAAACTTACGCATAGGTTATGAGTCCCCAGTTTTCCATCGCTCCGATAAAGAAATTAGGTTAGGTTAGGTTAGGTTAGGTATTATTATTATTGCAACCATATTTAAATCTACTACAAGAAACCATAACTATAAAACTTACGCATAGGTTATGAGTCCCCAGTTTTCCATCGCTCCGATAAAGAAATTAGGTTAGGTTAGGTTAGGTTAGGTATTATTATTATTGCAACCATATTTAAATCTACTACAAGAAACCATAACTATAAAACTTACGCATAGGTTATGAGTCCCCAGTTTTCCATCGCTCCGATAAAGAAATTAGGTTAGGTTAGGTTAGGTTAGGTATTATTATTATTGCAACCATATTTAAATCTACTACAAGAAACCATAACTATAAAACTTACGCATAGGTTATGAGTCCCCAGTTTTCCATCGCTCCGATAAAGAAATTAGGTTAGGTTAGGTTAGGTTAGGTATTATTATTATTGCAACCATATTTAAATCTACTACAAGAAACCATAACTATAAAACTTACGCATAGGTTATGAGTCCCCAGTTTTCCATCGCTCCGATAAAGAAATTAGGTTAGGTTAGGTTAGGTTAGGTATTATTATTATTGCAACCATATTTAAATCTACTACAAGAAACCATAACTATAAAACTTACGCATAGGTTATGAGTCCCCAGTTTTCCATCGCTCCGATAAAGAAATTAGGTTAGGTTAGGTTAGGTTAGGTATTATTATTATTGCAACCATATTTAAATCTACTACAAGAAACCATAACTATAAAACTTACGCATAGGTTATGAGTCCCCAGTTTTCCATCGCTCCGATAAAGAAATTAGGTTAGGTTAGGTTAGGTTAGGTATTATTATTATTGCAACCATATTTAAATCTACTACAAGAAACCATAACTATAAAACTTACGCATAGGTTATGAGTCCCCAGTTTTCCATCGCTCCGATAAAGAAATTAGGTTAGGTTAGGTTAGGTTAGGTATTATTATTATTGCAACCATATTTAAATCTACTACAAGAAACCATAACTATAAAACTTACGCATAGGTTATGAGTCCCCAGTTTTCCATCGCTCCGATAAAGAAATTAGGTTAGGTTAGGTTAGGTTAGGTATTATTATTATTGCAACCATATTTAAATCTACTACAAGAAACCATAACTATAAAACTTACGCATAGGTTATGAGTCCCCAGTTTTCCATCGCTCCGATAAAGAAATTAGGTTAGGTTAGGTTAGGTTAGGTATTATTATTATTGCAACCATATTTAAATCTACTACAAGAAACCATAACTATAAAACTTACGCATAGGTTATGAGTCCCCAGTTTTCAATCGCTCCGATAAAGAAATTAGGTTAGGTTAGGTTAGGTTAGCTTAGGTTAGGGAGGTTAGGTTAGGTTAGGTTAGGTTAGGTTAGGTTAGGTTAGGTTAGGTTAGGTTAGGTTAGGTTAGGTTAGGTTAGATTAGGTTAGGTTAGGTTAGGTTAGGTTAGGTTAAGTTAGGTTTGGTTAGGTTAGGTTAGGTTAGGTTAGGTTAGGTTAGGTTAGGTTAGGTATTATTATTATTGCAACCATATTTAAATCTACTACAAGAAACCCTAACTATAAAACTTACGCATAGGTTATGAGTCCCCAGTTTTCCATCGCTCCGATAAAGAAATTAGGTTAGGTTAGGTTAGGTTAGGTATTATTATTATTGCAACCATATTTAAATCTACTACAAGAAACCATAACTATAAAACTTACGCATAGGTTATGAGTCCCCAGTTTTCAATCGCTCCGATAAAGAAATTAGGTTAGGTTAGGTTAGGTTAGCTTAGGTTAGGGAGGTTAGGTTAGGTTAGGTTAGGTTAGGTTAGGTTAGGTTAGGTTAGGTTAGGTTAGGTTAGGTTAGGTTAGATTAGGTTAGGTTAGGTTAGGTTAGGTTAGGTTAAGTTAGGTTTGGTTAGGTTAGGTTAGGTTAGGTTAGGTTAGGTTAGGTTAGGTATTATTATTATTGCAACCATATTTAAATCTACTACAAGAAACCATAACTATAAAACTTACGCATAGGTTATGAGTCCCCAGTTTTCAATCGCTCCGATAAAGAAATTAGGTTAGGTTAGGTTAGGTTAGCTTAGGTTAGGGAGGTTAGGTTAGGTTAGGTTAGGTTAGGTTAGGTTAGGTTAGGTTAGGTTAGCTTAGGTTAGGTTAGGGAGGTTAGGTTAGGTTAGGTTAGGTTAGGTTAGGTTAGGTTAGGTTAGGTTAAGTTAGGTTTGGTTAGGTTAGGTTAGGTTAGGTTAGGTTAGGTTAGGTTAGGTATTATTATTATTGCAACCATATTTAAATCTACTACAAGAAACCCTAACTATAAAACTTACGCATAGGTTATGAGTCCCCAGTTTTCCATCGCTCCGATAAAGAAATTAGGAATGGTGACTTGATCAATCTTCGTACTGCCAAACGGCGTGTTCAAATAACTCCACAAAGTCGTAAGGATTGTTCCCGAGTTAGAGTTGGCATATGCTGCTTGATCCAGAAGGCCTTGTCTAGCCCAAGTATTGATTGTAACACCAGATACCACGGAGGATACATTGGAGTAAGTGGCGCGATCATATATCACCCAAGCTAACAGATATGTCGGCATCTGTCTGTACCCTTGGAAGTAAAAACTTTGCGTTCCATTGCTGTGAAATCAAAAGTTAATATATTAAAATATTTTGGTAATACAGTGTAACCAAGTCGTGTTGGAGATTTTTAATAAATAGCCTATAGTTACAAAAGTATACATTAAAAAAACATTAATAAAATGGAAGGACAGATCAAAAAGTATTGTCCATGTTCCATCTGAGTTCTATTTGAGTAGAACAAACGATATTTCACCTCTTCCCGCACTCATCCTCTGGAATTATTGATGTCACTAGTTCTTGTATTCTTTGTCTCAAATGTTCGATCTTCCGAATTCTTCCACTCTAGAAATTTCGAATAACACATCTCCATAAATAAAATTCATTGATGGAAGGTAGGTTTAGCTTGACATCCCTTCGATGTATTTTTCCTGTTCCTATCCAACCTCGAAGTAATTTCGCAACAACACTGGCATTGTGAAGCGGTGCCCCACCTCACTGAAAATTCAAGTTTAAATCATCAGGGGAAAGAGATCATAGCTCTAAATATCTTTAAACACGAATACTTTTTCAATATGCAGGGTATTACAACAACCTGATGAATAACGAAATTAAGTGATAGAGTTTCGAGTTGCAGCTCAAAAACTAGAGTTTATATTAAATGTAAGAGTGTTACCGCCGCAAGGTGAAACAATTGTAGCTCATTTATATTATTAAAATAATTTGAAATTTTAGCTTTATTGCTTTATTTAATTCTTTAACTATCGTTTACATACAAATTATACCACATGATAGTTAATGAATCAAAGTGTGATTTTGTGACGTCATACTTTGAACAGAGTGAGACTAGCCGCAATTTTTGTGATCGTTTCCCCATCTCTGTAAACTTTCACGCAGTATAACTTCTGATTCAATGAAACTACGATGCTCGGTGTGATCTCTGATCAGATTTAATGTATAAAATATTAGTTTAGAGTTATTTTGGTGAAGTTGTATTAATTTTGAAAATAAATAAATAAATATCAACAAAATGTCGATTTGTTCTCGTAGAAAGGTCAAGTTAAAATGCAGAAATTGAATACGGTTGGAAAGAGCATCTCAACAGCAATCCAGTGATGCTCCTCAAATCTTTTATGAAAATAAAGCGATGTCGGTAACGAAAGAAATCTCCCACAGCATCGGTCACGCGCGTTAATGACGGCGTCAGTAAATCTGCCGCGGCGGTGACCTTGCAAATATATAATGTAATGGTTTCTACGTTAACGCCATAATGTATTAATCGATTTTATGACCATGGTTATGCATTGGGCGGCAGCTAGTGCACGTTTTACAAAAACGTACGTCAACAACGCGTTTGGTAAGAAATGTAACATGTGTGAGAGTCTACAGTTGTGTGAGAGAGTCTACAGTTGTGTGTGAGAGTCTACAGTTGTGTGTGAGAGTCTACAATTTTGTGTGTGAGAGTCTACAGTTGTGTGTGAGAGTCTACAGTTGTGTGTGAGAGTCTACAATTTTGTGTGTGAGAGTCTACAGTTGTGTGTGAGAGTCTACAGTTGTGTGTGAGTGTCTACAGTTGTGTGTGAGAGTCTACAGTTGTGTGTGAGAGTCTACAGTTGTGTGTGAGAGTCTACAGTTGTGTGTGAGAGTCTACAGTTGTGTGTTAGAGTCTACAGTTGTGTGTGAGAGTCTACAGTTGTGTGTTAGAGTCTACAGTTGTGTGTGAGAGTCTACAGTTGTGTGTGAGAGTCTACAGTTGTGTGTGAGAGTCTACAGTTGTGTGTGAGAGTCTACAGTTGTGTGTGAGAGTCTACAGTTGTGTGTGAGAGTCTACAGTTGTGTGTTAGAGTCTACAGTTGTGTGTGAGAGTCTACAATTGTGTGTGAGAGTCTACAGTTGTGTGTGAGAGTCTACAGTTGTGTGTGAGAGTCTACAGTTGTGTGTGAGAGTCTACAGTTGTGTGTGAGAGTCTACAGTTGTGTGTGAGAGTCTACAGTTGTGTGTGAGAGTCTACAATTGTGTGTGAGAGTCTACAATTGTGTGTGAGAGTCTACAGTTGTGTGTGAGAGTCTACAGTTGTGTGTGAGAGTCTACAGTTGTGTGTGAGAGTCTACAGTTGTGTGTGAGAGTCTACAGTTGTGTGTGAGAGTCTACAGTTGTGTGTGAGAGTCTACAATTGTGTGTGAGAGTCTACAGTTGTGTGTTAGAGTCTACAGTTGTGTGTGAGAGTCTACAGTTGTGTGTGAGAGTCTACAGTTGTGTGTGAGAGTCTACAGTTGTGTGTGAGAGTCTACAGTTGTGTGTGAGAGTCTACAGTTGTGTGTGAGAGTCTACAGTTGAACATAGTAGTCACTTTATCTGTTCGTACACGCCACACAGACACACCCGGTTTTATCTTAACAATATTTCTGTTTAATTTCATGTTTTCCTAAATCAGCCTGCATAACTTAAACTCACCTGAGTTGTGTCGTTCTTGAAACAGGAACATTAGACATGACGCTGTAAGTACTTGGAACTATCATTTCCAGCGTGAAGTTGCTTCGATATCTTGGCTCGTCATAACATGGAAAAACACTGCGAGCATGCGTTGGCTCGAAATGAGTGACGCCAATGTATCTGTAACAAGTCAAAAGTTGGATTTATTTGTAATTAAAGAAACCATTTAAATGAAGGCATAAAATAATAATAATAATATAGTTTTCACTAAAACTGTTGATTTTATAGCACCTAAAAAATTTAATCAGTTACTTATAGATTTTTATAGGCACATTTTCAGTCATTTTGGTTTTAATTAATGGAATGGTTTTTCAAACTCCTAGGAGTGGAGTTCTATTTTGAAATTCAAAGGTTAGGTGGTGATGAGTAACAAGAAGTCGTGGTCTTAATTAAAAGGTAATTACCTTTTCCCAAAAAATATCGGCGAGCATTCTACACTAATATTAACAATATTCATTCACATGTTCTTAATTATCAAGAGAGAGAAAAATCCAAATCATAATAAAATTGACACATTCTAAAACATATGTAAGAGCAATAATACATAAGGGTCACTATATTATTCAATAACTATTAACTACATACATTAAACAAGTGTTCAACCTCCTCCTGTTCAAAGAGCCAACTTCTCAATTTTCGCAACAAAAAAAAGAAAGAAATTGAATTTCCACATTTGATGTATTTTGTATAAGGTTATGGTTATTTTTGCACGGCTAGTTGAAATTCTCTGTTTTTTTGTTCTGACGTGACGTCTTTTTTTCTCTCGACATTTAATGATAGCAACCCCCAACACAGGTTTACCTCAGGGGTGCTTAATGTATCTAGGCCTACTATTTTTTCATTGCATAAGATTTTTGTTAATTTTATACTAAGTGTATTTATTATTTATTATTCATTGTTGTTGTTTTGTATTTCTGATATTTTGGTTCTTGTGCTGTTACTTAATGTTGTTATATTTCAGTGGGATAAATAAATAAAACAAAAATTAGCCTACATATACGCATATCAGTATAAAACAATATAGGTTACGGTAATTTCCATTGACACAATTACTACACAATTTCACAAGGTAATTGAGTCAGGGATTAATGCTACTTGATACGGTGTGACCTTCTAACATTTTGTGAAGAAATTACTTGTACCGTTTTACTTCATCGCATTCAATATCTAGTATTGAGATGTTCTCGCGGTGCTCATGGCCTCTGGATCAAGATTTTTTTAAAATTAATGTTGAAACCCTCATATTCAAAATAAAAAAGGGACGCCAATAGAACAATTCTTAAATACTGTACTCGTGTATTTTATAGACTTACCAACTGATCGAAAAATATTTACTGGTGGTAAAGCTTCGCTGCAGTTCCCATTCTTACAAATTTAAAAACACGAACCGCCTTTTCTTGTTTTTTGAGCCTAGTGATCCGTTACAATCAACCCCCCCCCCCCCCACAGGAAGGTTAGCCGCTGAATCGATAAGACGACGGGATGACAGGGCCTGTCATCGACCGGAAGACTACAATATACCATTGCCAATCAAAACCGGGGAGGAAGAAAAGACAAACAGCACAATTTTGGAGATTCCAGTTAATTCTGGATCATCATCTTCACTTCTACACCGAAGATATAACGAAAAACGAAAGATAAGAAGGAGAAAAAAGTTATATTAAAACAAAAGAAAGGTTGTGGGAAGAGAGAATTGGTCAATAGTACTTCGGGCGGCCACTAAATATATCGCCCGGTACGTGTGGGGATAAAAACGAGAACTTCATAAAAGGAAAGGAAGAATGAAGCAAAGGTGATTGGTATGTTGAAAAAAAAAATTTAAAGGAGAAAAACAGAGGATGAAATTAGGGAAGCGGAGAAGAGAAGCGTAAGGGAAAAATTATAATTCAAAATGAGAAGCTCAAAAATCTTCTTGGAAGTGCATTTTATCACTCAGAATATAATACGAAACAAACAAAATTTGAAACAAATCACTTTCATAATTGCAAACAGCTGATTGTTGAACATTATTTATACTTTTACAACAGCTGTTTATTTTACATCATTCTTTTTGTACTTTGGTCGTGGATAAGTTTTCCGACAGTCAACAGCTGTGGAATAGAACCACAAAGTCGCGTCACTATCGATGATAATATGTCACGTTATCTTCCAAACAGAAGTAAATCAATGTATAATACATTAAGAATATTTATCACTCCTCTATAATTGGTTACTTGAGTTTATATGATTTGATTGCTGTAATAATCATAAATCATGATAAAGATTGTATGAGACTGTTTTAAGCCATTGTTTGATTGTCCGTCATAAGACTAGTAATTTAGTAAACCTTAAATAGTCATTTGTGCAACTAGTGAGCAAAGTGGCACTTTTTTAAACGAGAGAAAAATGTTGACGCACGAGGCTTGCCGAGTGCGTCAATTTTTTCGAGTTTAAAAAAGACACTTTGTTCACGAATTGCACATTATAGCCTACTTTGTCTACAGTTGTTATTTTGTGACAAATAAAAAACATACTTCAGCAGTAACACAATTTAATAAAACATTAATTTAATACAATAGTGTTCAACCTCACGTCAAAACTGATGTTATTTATGAATATTACAAATAACTTAGGTGTATTGTTGAGGAAACGGGATTGCCAACTTCAAAACTCGGCAAACGAAAAATACTCTCCGTGTACATACACTGTCAATCATCTTTATGAATAATTACTTCCTTTTTCAACTTTAAAACGTTGTTTTGTTGTTTATTTTTTTATTTTACATGTAAGAATTAATCTAACATACATACGGGACATTTCCTGTATATTATAAATCAATTCAAATAAACTTAACCTAAATTTCGTTTTGTTCGGTTGCCATTCGGAGTGAGCAAAGTAGTGGGCAAAGTGAAACTGTTGAGAAATCAGCTGTTTTGCAAACTAATTTTAAATGAACAAAATGCCACTTTGTCAACAACTGTAGACAATTTTTTTTTTTATTTTCTCACATATACGTAGTATAGAAAAGTTATGTAAGGGGGTGAAAAATCGATGTTGTTATGAAGCCTCCTGAATTTGAAAAAGCGATTTTTGAAATGATTTATTTTAGACTTCAATTTTTCGATAACTGAAAATTTGCATCGTAATTAAAATTTAGGAAAAACACAAAATTTAGATTTTTTTCAAAATTTGTTACAACGATTTTGATCAAATTCTCCTCAAGCACAGCCTCTAACAACCCAAACAAAACGTAATTAACGTCATCTCTATAAAAATGCCTTTTTGTAAGTATCGCTAAACGAAAAATCGGTCATTTAACTGTTATAAAAGTAATATCTCAAAATTGGTTCAACCGATTTCGGTCAAATTTTAATGAAATGTCAGAATAATGGCTGAAACTCGTATACAAAATTACAAGTAACAAAATTCAAGACTAATTGGGGGGGGTGAACTTTAACCATCGTTATTTAAAGCTCAGTTTAATCAAATACGATTTTGGCTAAGGATACGTTTCCGACACAAACGATGCCCTTATTTATAGTTTTTAAAACGAACGAAGTCAGCTGGTGGAAAGCTCGCCTCACGGACACAACGCAGTTTTCACTCAAACACAATGACCTTGACGGCCGGCGCGAATTACCTACTGGATTCATCTTATTGCAAAACTGTTTATACCGTTCAAGTTAAAAAACAAAAATTTTCTTTTTAATTCTACGCGGAATTTTAAGAAAATGATACCACGCCATTTTAACAGTTTTCTGTTCGTATTTCGCACCTTATTCAACTTATAACACACTAAATTAGATAAAAATATGCAGACTTAAATGCTGCATGTAATTGTATCAACCCCACCTATTTACGATGATAGGGAAGTGTTCTAGGCCCTTATGTATTTACTCTAAGCAGGAGATGTACCACAGTTACAGACCACCACAACAGCCCCTTTGCAGTTGACACAGCTGTAGGTGTCGGTTGCTGAAAGTGTGGAAGACGCCACTAACGTTGACGCTCTGTTGATACCATTAATAACTTGACGAAGTAATGGAGAATAAAACTAAATCTGTTCTTTTGAATTTTACAAATATTAAAATAATCACAGTTTTTATCAACTCGCAGATAATACCATACGCGTGTGGCCCAGCCAAGGAGCCCACCAAATAAAAACCACAATAAGTATAAGTTTGGATGTAATGGGAAGGGATTCTAAATAATAAAATATGAATTGGCACTTGCGATTTTGTTGAGCAGTACAAGATCACGTAGAAGGGGGGAGAGAAGAGGAGTGGAGGGCTTGAACCAGCGAGCCGATCGAGAGTCTGTTCCGAGAGCCGCGAGAAGGAAGACCGCTACGAGACGAAGTCAGTCCATTTTCGGCCACGTGCTATATGATTAAACGGTATATTTTTCGGCAACTATTAAGGCTTTATCTAGCCGTTATGTCTTTTTTATAAATTATAATTATTTCTGAAATCTTCTAATTCGGCGCTAAAATAAAAGATAACATTTAATTTAACTTGCGTTGCGTGCGTTCATATAGCGTCCTAACCCGACTCCTTGGCCCATCCTGACAAGATTCGGCTAAAGTGTACGCGGTCTCCAGCCAGCCGGAGCTTCCAGCTGGTCAAAAGAAGTGGAGGCGGTCACACACGAATTTAGGAAAGTACCGGTCTATGCTAAACTAAGGTGGAAGGAACATGTTTAAAAAGATGAGACAGGAATTGAATCTAAACATCAACAAGTTGTAATGGTTGCTAGGCCAACACTCACAACTTTCATTGTAAACATTGCTACTATATAACCATAATTCTTAAGCCAATGTGGAACTATGGTATCTAGTTGTAGGAGTAACATCAAGCAGATACCAATAATCCAAAACAAAGTGTTGCGGCAAATCTAAAAAGTTCCATGGAATGTGAGAAACGGCATCCATCGTGATTTAAAAATCAATACAGTGGTTGAGGAATTAAGTTATGTTCAATAAGACACTGCAAGCAAATCGTATAATTACACAGTTACTATGAGAAGTGATTACATCAGAGGAAAAAACTCATGAAATATAACATTTGAAGATTCATCCAAGAGAGAAAGGATATTGACAGAAAATGGTCTCCAATACAGAATAGTTTAGAATACAATACTGATGGATCTTGTACTAAGCTCGATTCAGATGATTGTAAAACAACCAAGAAAAATATAAGTATAGCTTTGGGAAAATGCGCGACTGCATTCCAAGCAGAAGTCATGTCAACAATGCGCACAACTGTGTCTAGCTAAAGGATATACCAATGAGTATATCATTATCAGGTCGGACAGTCAGGCTGCCTTAAAGTCTGTAAGCTCACACAAACACTAGTCATCACTAGTGTGGGATTGTCACCGAACCTTAACCAAGCTTCGACCCGAAACTCAGCTGGATGCCAGGTCACAGAGGATACGAAGGAAACGAAAAGCAGATAAACTGGCAAAAAATGAGTCCAAGAGATCCATCATAGACTCAGAACCTGTATGCGGAATAACTAAAGCCGTAGTAAAATTTGAAATTCTTAGCTTTGGAGCTTTCAAGAAGCATCTTAACAGCATGGGATTATTCCAAGGAAACTTATGTAATCAGCACCTGGAAACTGCAGAATAAATACTTCGAAAATGTGAAGCATTAGGACGTAGAAGACAACTGATCTTCGGCCCAAATGGAATATTTGAAGCGTCAAGCAACCTAGCTAGGAAAATCCTGTCCATAACCAAAGGAATAAACATAAGGTAGTTAGGAATTTAAGAAGTACACAAAAAGTCTTATAGAGGGAAGTACACCCACAGCAAGAGACTGGAAGCTCATCAGAATGTAAAAATGCAGCTCCTCAACATCAGCAAAGAACTGCGAAGGCAAGGACAGACCTTGACTTTGTGTTTTAAGAAAACAGGACTCTTGTTAATGAATTAGAGTCATGTTAACCATTTACTGAATATAGAATAAAATAAAAAATATAGATAACTATTTAAATTTAAAAGAATCAATTTGAAAATTACAAATTTGCTGCTATTTTAACAGTTTTTTGTTCATAACTCGTGTGTTATTCAACTTATAACACACTAAATTAGATTAAAATGTGCAGATTTTAGTTCTCCATGTAATGGTCTTAACATAACCTATCTTCGATGATAAATAACGAAGTTATTGTTTAAAATGTAATTTATAATCATGGCCACCTAAGAAAATGTGATGAGCCGAGACATTAAAAAGCGAAATCAGTGAAGTCTTTTTAATCTACACATCTACAAGGCCAGTAAAGGCCTAGCTGACATCAAGACAGTAGTAATTACGAAATCACAAACAAACTTTCCCTACTGGACATCCAGTACAATTTAACATTTCCTACAAGGCCCAATAGAATATCTTTGCATTAAATTTATAGG
The DNA here is from genome assembly GCA_963513935.1 of Aphrophora alni. Lineage (NCBI taxonomy): Eukaryota > Metazoa > Arthropoda > Insecta > Hemiptera > Aphrophoridae > Aphrophora > Aphrophora alni. The sequence goes on along the minus strand of OY740777.1, from coordinate 40,864,975 downwards.
TTAACTTGTATTGTAGGATGGTCTGTGTAAGTTTGGTGAGATTTTCCCCCGTTACAAAATAAGGAAATTAAACAATTCTTTTCAATGTATGAACGTTTTCGATTTGTATGATTGTCAAGTTCAAAACATAACCTGTTTTAATTTTAGCAAAGGCTCCATATTCTCACGTAACGCAGTGTCAATATGTGTCTACCTTGTGTTATCAGTGTGTACACTTCGTAATCAGTTCGTAGCGTCTGATATTCACAATATTCTTCAAGAACAAAGACATAATGGATGCTACAACTTGGAAATAAACTCTGTAAAACCAAAGAATGTTGATGGTACTTACCCAGCCCTCCAAAGTTGGTTTTGTAGGTAATGTTAAATTGTGTAAATCAAGGAGGCCCCCCAGTGCTGTACGTATTTACTGATTTTTCCTTTTTAATTGCATTACAGTACTTATTACAAAATTAAAATGGCGTTACGATTAATTAAATTTATGTATTTTCATATATTTAATTACCGGTAATTTAAAAAAATTGTATTAATACTTTTTATAATTATTAATAAGGTTTACATATTTTGGGTATTATAGACAACTACCAAGAAATAACTTTTTTTAATTTTTAACCGATAACTCAGCTATCTTGTGAGCTACAGAAAAAATTTAAAACCCGTTTAGTTTCTCATTCAAAAAGTGACGTTTTTGGTCTCTTGTATGTTTTTGGTAAAGTTAGCGGTTTTAGAGATATTTGACATTAAACATTTTAAACGCCGGCCATTTTGAAAATTTACAAAAGAACGTTCTGGTTTTTTGCACGGGAGTAAATGGTTTTGTAACTAATATGTATACAAAATTTGAGTTCAATATCTTTTCTACTTCTAAAGATATTAAGTATTTTGTAAAAAAAAAAAATGGCGGATTTTTTTGTCATTTTTATTTACACTAATAATATTATAATTTAAACGAGTACATTGTTCCGCGTTTCCCAGCTTCATTAATCTCATATTTGTTGACGCGTGTCGGATATACTCCATATTTCATAGGAAGAAAGGAGGGGGGAAGAGTGGGAGGAGTCCAAGTGTTTTGATAATGGAACATATCCGAAACGCGTCAACAAACGTGAGATTAACGAAGCTGGGAAAAGCGGAACAATATACTCTTTTTAATTAGAAAAAGTGGATAACTGAAAAACAGATCATTTCAGCACCTATTTTCACTAGATATTTTTTCATCCAGTAACTTATATAGAATAACTTCCCAGAGTTTGGCCTCACTTTTGGAGTAAAAGACACCCTGTATAACTACTTTCTCGACGTTGTCTAGGTTTTAACGTTGCTCGTAGATGTGATATTAAAAGCCTTCACTCGCTACGCTCTACCGGATCTCGTAACTAAACATTTGAAGGTCAGACTTTGAAATTAATTTTTTGAAAATAACTTTGCTATTTGTCATTGAATAGCCGTGTGCATTGCATGTATAATTGAAGTGAAAATATTTTATCTGGTTTTAGATTGTTATAAATTGAGTAACATAAGAAATGAAAACAAAAACCGTTCAATATGGTAGAAATTTGACATTTTTCAGGAACTGAATTTTGAATGAGCATAGCTTCAGGAACTGAATGCTAAAAACCTCTTTACCGCAACTTGTCACGGTTTGGTGAAGGATCTCTCCCTCTCTAATCTTTGGTCCTGATAATGGGACTTGGTTACAGTGAATTCTAAACACTATATTTCTGCATCTTCAGGATTGCATCAACACCAGGACCTGTTGGTTTCACAAGGATGGAGCTCATACTGGACAGCATTCGTTGTGAACTCTAACCTGCCCGGTCGTCTAAACTAACGATAAGTGATTTTTCTTCTCTGTGGATACCTAAGTAGATAATCTGTTTGGTTTGAAACTTAGGAGAAGAAATCATAACAGTACGTCAGGACATGTTGCCCCGAATTACAGAAAACCTAAAATGCAGGTACTAGTTACCATGTGAATGGACAGTCCTTAAGGGGTGTTATTTAAAATTATTTAACTCAAAACCATTGAATTAAAATTGGATTTCTTTCCTTTTGTATCCCTTATATTGTCTTTTATTTTAAATTCTATCTTTGTTTCATTGCAGTTTAAAATCAATAAGTTATCTCTGCCCCATCCAGTATATATTACATTATACAGTGTGTCACAAAAGTCCCGAACCGAAAGATGTGCCTTCTGGCGATAAAACACTTTCTGGTAAATGAGACATTTTTACAACCCCCCACCCCCAATGTGGGTTTTGGGGGAACTCATTAATTTGAAATAGAAACCCCATCGAGTGACCCCTCATTTTAAAGGGTTTATTTAGTAGAACACAAATGCGCAAACTAGAAGTTGACATCTTGTTCCTATCTAAAATGGCGGCCGTTCAAATACTTGGGGCATAACTTCCCGTATTCGTCATCTAATTGTGAATGAAATAAAGTAAAATAGCCGGTTTAAATATTTGAACGCCATTTTAGCTAAGAGTAGAATATCGACCTCTAGTTTGCGCAGTTTTGTTTTACTAAATGAACCCTTCAAAATGAGGGGTCACACGATGGGGTTCCTATTTAAAATGGTTGAGTTACTTCCTAAACCCCCATTGGGGGGGGGGGGGTAAAAATGTCTCATTTATCAGAAAGTGTTTTATCGCTAGAAGGCACATATAACATATTTTTTTGTTTTTAAAGTTATTAAACCGGTACGTGACACTATAAAACCACTTACTTGGTAGTTCTATTGACGCTGTAGGAGGCCACAGAAAATCCCGCCATTTCCTCCTGAATGACACCTGTGTAGTTGATATTAACCACATAGTTTATTGGACTCAATTCATTCACAGTGTTGATGACAAACAAGGAGTTCCGAACGTCCACCTCGGTCGAGTTAACCTGTTCAGAACCTGGCAACAGTTCATCGGCGCTTACGACTTCAATTCCACGACTGTTTATTGTGAGGTTTCTCGCATGCAGCACTATCTGGCGAGTTGGAGTGACAACGTTAAACGTGATACTCAGGCGACCTGTAGGACAAAATGTACAGAATTAATAACAAGTTTAGATCATTTTGTGTGTGATTGTTTTTTTAAAGGCGAAAAACCTCTAGGTCATCACACCTAACCTAACCTAACCTAACCTAACCTAGCCTAACCTAACCTAACCTAACCTAACCTAACCTAACCTAACCTAGCCTAACCTAACCTAGTCTAGCCTAACCTAACCTAGTCTAACCTAACCTAGCCTAACCTAACCTAGTCTAGCCTAAACTAACCTAACCTAACCTAACCTAACCTAACCTAGTCTAGCCTAACCTAACCTAGTCTAGCCTAACCTAACCTAACCTAACCTAACCTAATCTAACCTAACCTAACCTAATCTAACCTAACCTAAACTAGCCTAACCTAACCTAGTCTAACCTAACCTAGTCTAGCCTAAACTAAACTAACCTAACCTAACCTAACCTAGTCTAGTCTAACCTAACCAGCTCCATCATACAATGTATTACAAGCAAATCCTAAATGTAACATCCAAAAGGTGATTTCTTTAGCCTTTTAGGAAGTGTTAAATTGTACTGGTCAAAGAGGGAAAGTTTGCCAGTTGTTACACATAATTATATCTACGTCACACGTAGATGTGTATATATTAAGAAGTGTCCACTCGCTTCGCTCGTGATAGTATATCGACCTTGGCGTGTATCGAAGCTCTACATATCTGAAGGCTCCTCGGTGACTCTATTCTGCGCATCTAGTAACTATATTCCTCTATACGATTGGCACCTATGGATGTATTCCAAGGAAGGAACCTAACCTAACCTAACCTTTTACCTCCCTCAACTTATTGTACACTATATTATTTGTCCATTCTTCTTCCCATTGCCTGTGCAAAATGATTTTAACAGTCGGTACAAAGTCAGACGTCGCCAAAACACGCCGTGTGACTGGCATCAAACGTCTAACTTCCTTTACTGCTTCATCAGCTTTTGCGTTTCCTATGATTCCGCAATACCCCGGGTACCCAGCAAAATGATACTCCAACGTCCCCTAGCTGAAGTCTATGAATGGAACACAGAATATCTTCAACCAAGGGATTCTTAGAATACACATCCTGGATAGCCTGTAAAGCACTTGTGGAACCGGAACACAAAAGATAGTGACGGAAACCAGATGGAACAGTATTAAAGCCTTACAAGATAGCAGAGTTCGACAGAAAATACACTATAAACTGAGGGTAATCCATACATATACGTGCGAGAGGGTGAGTAATATGCCCAACCGACTTTACTGTCCAGTTTAGAACCATCTGTGAAAATAATTTCACTAGATTGGTATTCATTAAGTATATAATGAAACCCCTAATGATATACTATTTAGAGTTAGTTGTCCTAGGACATCGATATGATGCGCATCCCAAGTGTCGCGTTACGATAAGCGATGTATAAATTAATAAATATATATATGTAAATGTCCGTGTGTTTTTATGTTTTATTTTAATGTGTTAACGATCTCAACTGAGTGAAAAGAAAAAGAATTCTGAAGATGGAGCAGATGCTTTTAAACGCGTAAGTGTTTTAAAAAAGAAGTCACCTGGCGGAAACCATTAAAGGTAATTTAACTGTTAGTATATACTATTTGTTTAAAGAGCAGTGTTGTGGTTGATGAACCTAGAGAGAGATAAATCAAAAGTTGGCATTTGTATGAACCATGGAGGAATGAAACATTAGAGGAAGTACTAAATTGTCGAAGAATCTAAACCTTCTAATGCCAAATCAAATTAGGCATTCTGACGGCATTCATATCTATCAGCGAAAGGGTTGTTAAAAACAACGTCATTTGCTGGATGATACGGTTTGGAGCGAAGACTACAAAATAACTTATTTGTAGTTTCTGTCTTCATCGAGAAAGGATGCTTCACCAATCTCAGCAAGTAAGCTAGAAACTTTTTTTATTATTATTATTTATACTACAACTAAGTAATAAAACTTATCTAGTAGCTTATATATAATATACAGTTCACTATTAGGCGGAAATTAGCCCACTGATTAAATCCACAGTAGAACTGCAGGAAATAAGTATCATCACTGCACTAAATCTTCAGGCTTGGTTCTCTTGCACCAAGAAGTCCAATATTAAAATTATTCAAAACTTCCAAAACAAGGTGCTACGAGGAATTGTTAACGCCCCTTGGTATATTAGGAATGATGACATCCACAGTGATTTAAAGATGAACACGGTAAATGAGGAGATTAAAATCATGGCAATCAGGCATTCAAAGAAGCTCACTAATCATGAAAATCCAGTTGTGCTCCAGATCTTGAATACCAACAGTGTAATAAGGAGATAGAAACTGAGCTCGAACTAAATGCTTCAGAAACTATACGCAGTGTAGAGTTATGTATCAAGCTTCTTAATAGCTGATGCTCTTGCGGATGAGTAGACTATGGAGTCGCAGTCAACCCGCGACCGAATAGGAGCACGGTAAAGTCCTATCATACGTAACATGTCAAGTGTTTTATATTGCACCGTGTTTTCAGATCAGATAGATGTGTAATCCAAGAAAGTCTATGATCAAATATTAGGTCTAAACATGTAGCAGTTGCAGTTTGAAGTCGTGTTCAGTCAAGAAATAATAAAGGTTGAAAGCAGATAACTTGAATCCTGTCAATTTTGACCAAGATTTCAATCTATAACTATTTGAAGAGCTAATTTGAGTTGCTATATCTTGACTAGCCAGATAGACAATTACCATGAAATTGTGTTTTTAGTTTTTATCCGTTAACTCTGTTATCTTATGAGCTACAGTAAAAATTTAAAAAAACGATTTGTTTGTCATTAAGAAAGGAATTTTTTGTTTTCTTAAATTTTTTTTGTAAAGTTTGCGGTTTTAGAAATTGACATTAAAAATGTCAAATGACCACCATTTTGAAAATATAAAACAGAACGTTCTGGCTTTTTGTACAGGTGTTCGTAACAAATATGAACACCAAATTTGAGCTCAAAATTTTGTCTATCTAAAGATTTAAGTGTTTAGTAAAAAAAAAAAAGTCGCGGATAATTCGAAAACTGCATTTTCAGACTTATGTTATTGGAATTTTTTTTTCTTATTTTCACCTATCTTATTCTTATTTTCGCCTGGTGAAATTTAGTACAATATTTTCTAAACACTCTGGATAGGAAAATCGTCAACAATAAAAACTGTCTAGTCAATTATTGTAGTCATTTTACAACTCAGTAATATGATGTTTAGTTGGTTTTTTTTAAATTTGATACTTGTTAACTCGTTGCAGAACCTTTTTACAGTCCTGAAATATTTGTTTTCAATTGTTGTTAATTATATTTATTAATAGTTGATATTGTTAACTTGTTCCATGATCAGCTTTGTACATGTTATGATGTTGTTTATTCACAATTATTAACTTGATTTGTTTTATTGTTGTTTAAATTTTATTTTATTGTATTTGTATTTGTATTAATGTGTACGCCGAATTTTGTGAAGTCAATGAGAACTGCAATGGTTTTTCATCTTAAAACGACAACGAAAAACATTGTTATGTTATCTGAACAATTAACAAATTATGTTTTTTTTTATCTTTTAAGCAAAACAAGATCTGTTGTAAACTTTAAACATTGCCTGTTCATCATAAAGATGTAAGAACTCTAATAAAATTCAGACAATTCAGGGCTTGGTCTTCCCAAGACGTAAGGTGTGGTGTATTGTGAAAGACAATGAATCCTAGATTTTTTTATCTGAGTCACAGATTCAGTAATCTTTATTTCTCAACAGTGGTTTCAGATGTGAAACTCTTTTTTGTAGAAATCATTTCATTTTGTTTAGCAGAAAACTGGAGTATCCACACTGGGTCAGTTTTAATTTCTCTCGTAGGCCTATAGTCTGCGTGGTGTACTTAAAATCCCTGAATACATAAAAAACAGTTTTTTTGAATTATGTTTACGTTTTACAGCCCAAAAGCGTGAACCATTTTATTATCAAATTTGGTAAATGGGCGAATTTTGACAGTATTTTAACATTTTTTGATAACTTAAAATGTTTGCATGTCTAAAATACGAAAAACAAAAATCTTAAAATTACGATTTTCTCAAAATCAGGTCTAACGATTTTGATAAAATTTCTCTAAAAATCTAAATAAAACTCATATGGCTTGAGAAATCTATTTCGTAAAATCTTAAGAGATTTTTAGCCATTTTTTTATATTCTGGCATAATATGCGTAGTTAAAAGTTTGGTCAAATAATCGATATCCAGTTGTTGCAGATTTGTCCTTTTGGGGTTTTTGGTGTGATGTTTGTCTGTCTGGCGTCAGGCTTATGTGCAGCCCTAACGCGTAGACCGATTTCAATAAAATTTGTAATTTGGTCATATTTTATAATTTGTAATTTTAGGGAAAAAATTTGCATTTTTTTTTTTTTTGAGTTTAGGACGATTTTTGTATAGTAAAAACCGCTAAATATGGGTATGTAAGTGTTTGAACATGTAATGCCAAATTTTTTGATATAAATTATTGCATGTATATATTTATGCACATATATACACACACTAATAAATATACACACACATAATACACATATACTAAACATTTCAAACTTTGTATTTATACTTTTTATATTGTCCCACATATAGAAAAAATATAGTGGTAAGAACAAAATGACCTTGGGGAAGTTAAGCGCCGAGTTTTTTTTTTTAAATTTTGTGCGGGGTATCAAATAAAATAGTTATTCTGATTCGAATATGTAGGTTTATTTGACGAAGAAATTAATATGTTGGCGCTAGGCTGTTTAAAAGACTTCGATTTTATAAAATTAACTGTCCCTATATTCATACGGACCCTGTCGTGTAGGTTTAGTGCATGTTTGACCCTTTTATTATAGTAAAAAAATTAAAACATTTCAATAAATTCATTCATTTTTAAACATTAATGGTAGAGACTTTTTTTTTAATATCTTGTTATTTAAAGGTAAAAAACCTCTCTGTTTCTAGGTCATCATCGCCTTAAATAAAATAAAAGAATATAAAATAAAGACCTCTAGCCCTCGAACACTCTAATAGCGTCAGGGTTGGGACAGAACAAGAGTTGGTTAAGAAAGACGTGATATAAAAGAATGAGATCTAATTAACTATATGAAAATAAGTGTACATCCACTCCTAACCTAACCTAACTATAACCAAACCTAACCTAACCTAACCTAACCATAACCTAACTTAGCCTAACCTTTTGGGAGTGAAACGCCCCAAGGGGTTGGACATTCAAACATAAAATTAAATTTTATAAATACACTTGCCCTGTAAACGTGTACACTCCCCCCACAATTTGGTGTAATTTTCAAATCGTATAAAACTAATTTTAACCATTTTTTATCAAATTTAGCTAGAAAATTGCCTCTAAAGAGCCAAACAAAACGTAAGGATGTACGGCCATCCAACTTCTTCTGTGCGCGCGAAATTAACTTGTTGAAAACTGAAAGTGAAAAATATCGGTTTCCAGTGGTATCCCAGCCACTGGGGATATCAGCAAATGAAAGGGCGGATGCCCTAACGAGGAAACTAAGACCTGCATCATTGAAACAGATTTCTCTCAGTGGTTGCTTGGAAATGGTAAAACAGAAATATAGGAAGATCTGGATTTATCAATGGAGACGGAACTACAGGCCGCTCCCTGTAATATTCAACCCGTACCCTTCATATTCCAGGAGACCATGGATCATCCTTCTCAAATAAATATTGCTAGCGATGGCAAATGTACAAGATGATTTCATGCATAGCCAACAATTGAGAATGAAAGATATTTTAAACAAAAGAAATTGGTAATTGGCAGCATTCGTTTACGAGAGACAACGAGCCATCGGGACAATGGATCCTGGAAGCTCGTCAAAAAATAAGACCCAAACAAATCTTTCCCCCCCCTTGTTGTTTAAAGGTGAAAAAATCTTTCGATCATCATCGCCTTACAAAAAAAAGAAGAAGAAAAGACAATAAAATAAAGACCCCTAGCACTCGAATACTCTAATAGCGTCAGATTCTGAAGAGAACAAGAGCTGGTCAAAAGAGGCCTGATAGGAAAGATGAAAGAGAGGGATCTAACCTAAGACTACAGGTGTTGATCCAATTAAGGTCTTCAAAGTCGGTCACACCCGCACTCTGTGTGGTGGCCCTGAGGTCGAAACAAAACGTGTTAGTAGCCATCACACAAAAATGACGATTTGTAAGTTGAAAGACGTTAGTTTTCATAAACCGCTCAAATGATTTTGTTCAAATTTTGGTAAAGCGTGAAAAGTGAACAAGAGGTAAATCGGTAGTAAAACTATTTAAGGTTTAGGAATAATAATAATGTTTATTTCTAAAAACCACCTGTTATCAGTATTTGGCGGCCAATTTAATTTTTTAAATGAAAAAAAAATAATAAGAAGAAGAAGAAGAAGAAAAACATTAAATAAGTAAATAAAGAAAATTAAATTACACTTAAATTTGGTATTTTTAAAGATCTTGTTACTGGGCCAGCTGTGGCAGTGCGTCAATTATGAGACAAACGTAAATTTAATTGCTATAAATAACCTCAACAAAGATATGCTGTACATCTATAGCCTATATTTAACGGACAAACAGATTTTTGAAACCCTTACTTCTTAGACACAACTCAATATTTGCTAATGAAAGTTGTGTTATGGAAGTGGATTAGTGATGAGTGAATATGCGACTAAATTGATGATGGTTTGTTTCTAAAACAAACGAAAAGAAGAAGATATTTATATCGCTTATGTTTATAAAATACTCTTTCGTTCCCAGTTTTAAGTTTCTTATGGGCTTTAATGAATTTTGAGAGAGTTAATTCTGGCTGGATGTAATATGGTTGAATTTGGTGAAAGGTGAGTTCACAATGTTGAATCAATTCCTGAAGTGATTAATAAAATTATATTTCCCGTGTTAGATGTTCTACAGGGTGAAAAGAAACTACCACACCTCTTATTATTTATTTATTTATTTATTATTTTTTAATTCTATTTATGGTAATGTTTTTACAGATGAGAAGGGAAAACTAAAAAAAAAGACAGGTTTAGGTTATTTTAATTGTGTTGGCTAGGGGGTGGGGGACTTTTATAAAAAAATAGACACGAAGAAAATTAAATTTTGACCACTCAAAACAAAATGGCGGCCAAAAGAGATATTTTATTTACGAAGCTAGACGGAAGATCGGCTCGGAATGCGAGAAAATCGATTTTTCTAAATATTGGTTCACTGCTTCAAATACAATACCTCCTTGCAATCTCTTAAATCACCATCTAACCTAACCAAACCTCACCAAACCTAACCTAACCTAACCTAACCTCACCAAACCTAACCTAACCAAACCTCACCAAACCCAACCTAACCTAACCTAACCTAACCTCACCAAACCTAACCAAACTTTTGAAAACATGTTTGAAAAAAGACTATACTACTGCATGGAGGTACAGGGAGACCAATTTGAACATTTAATATGAGTTTAAAACAAATTGTCAAACAAGGAGATGTACCATAACAATCTATCTTAATAAATAAAATAACTGTTTGGCCGCCATTTTGTTTTGAGTGGTCAGAATTTAATTTTCTTTATGTCGTTTTTCTTATTTCATAGAGATGTTTAAAATGAGATATCACAAGCCTATATGTGCTTTTTGAACATTTTGAGCAACTCAACCGTACCCCCCCCCCAAATTGAGATCTCTAATATTAAAAAAAGTAAGTAAAAATGGGTGGTAGCATTATTTCAGTCACCCTGTATATTAGCTACGTAAGTTGATTTTTGATCGTTTTACTTTTATTCAAAACACTTAATCTTCTTTCCAAAATATAATGATGCCTGTTTGGATGCTTTTAATAGAACCCACAAATCCTTATTTTCCTTCTTCACAATTATCATTTCCTTTTACTCTCAAGTGATAATTGTTCTTTCTCAAATATGAATGATATTTATATCTACTCTGGTATGGGTTTTGATGAAATGGGTTATGTTTTTCCTTTTTGTTTAAACGCGAAAAACCTTTCAGTCATCATCTCCTTATTAACATAAAAAAATTACCCCATTAGCACTCGAATCGTCTAATAGCATCAGGGTCGAAAAAGAATAACAGTTGCTCAAGAGAGACCTGATAGGAAAGATAAAAGAGAGGAATCTAACTCAAGACTACATGAAAAAGTGTAAATCCAGCTGGGTGGCCTCGGGATTGCCAAGCCTGTACATACTACATTGAACCGCTGAATGGATATGGGTTGTTTTTGGTAGGTGACAGTGAAATGTTTAACTGGGTGATTTTCACGTTATGTATGTATCTTATAACTTTGGAATATTGGTATCATTACAGTATTTCATAACAGCCCTTTTACCGGTTTTTGTTTTTTTACAATAACCGCCATTTTTTTTAGAGATGGAGACCAATACGTTTTATTTGGGTCCTTAAAGAGTAGGTATACTTAAGCCAAATTTTATCAAAATCGTTGCAACAGGTTTTAAAATAAAATTGTATATTTTTTTAAATTTTATCTCTCAAATTTTGAGACATTACAAATATGAAAAAAATAAATAAAAAAAGGACCCCAATTATGGCTAAAAATTTGCCCACATTTTGAAAAATGTCCACACTTTTGGGCTGTAGAGCACTGCACTTATGGCAGACACCGTATATTACAAAAACTACTAAACTAAATTTGATAAATATTTGATGTTTTACAATTCAAAAACGGTACAATTAATTTTAAAATGAAGCGTGTGATTTAATTTTTCAATAAAATGAAACAAATATCAACTCGCATGCGTGCTTTCATTGATATTCCAACAAAATTTATTTATAAAAAAAACACTTACCTGTAAACGTATTATTCCCAAAATTTGGTGTAATTTTCAAATCATATAAAACCGGAGTTGTTTCATTTGGTAGCCTAAAATCATAGCACCAACCACTACCGAAAATAAAAGCACACACAAAAATTAATCTATACAGTTCCATCTTAAAACTGGCGCACCAAGAGAGTGACAAAATATTGAGGGAGCTTACAAGAGTAGTAAAATGATATCTTGGATCATAAACATTGTCTAATCCAAAAGGCGTTGCAAACTAGCTAAGCTTATCAGTGTTTAATTTACAGCAACACAGTACCAACTGTGACTGAGTCATTTAATTTTATTGGTAATTTGTAAGGAGACACATCAACTGATAAAATATTTACTGACCATCATTGCATTATCTGATTAACTATTAATATTGCGTCTTCCTAATGCACTGATATTTTATATATCAAGAAATGACCTCTAAAAAGCAAAATGAGGTTAATTACATGACCTGCACTTAAAAACGAGTGGAGATAGTATAATATAGTATATTATAGGCCTACACATATATAATATACAATAACTGCCGTCAAGAAGGTAGTGATATAGGCTTTATAATTTACGAAGTTCAGAAAACCTTTGTAACATCATTTTTAAACAAACCAAATCTACCAATACAATTCAAAATATCATACAATTCCTAAGAAACCAACGTTGGGTTTTACATTATTTAGAGGGTCTGGTTGTATGATTAGGATGGGTAAGTACAATAATGGCCCCATTATCTTATGTAAGCAATGTACTGTCAATTTTTTTTCCGTGTATTTCTGGAGACACTCTGTATAAAACATAACCCCTGTGTTCTTTCTATTGGCAGTTCCCCATAGGCCACGACATGTACAGATTTTATAAATACATTTACCACATGTTGTAACCTAGAAACACATGTGCTTAGATAAAACAATATAATGTATGATGCTATAAAACAATTTGATATAATGAAAGTAAACAATAAAAGATAACAAAATTGTGAGAAAAACAAAAGGCTTAAAATAACGAGATCATAACTATTTGTCACATCGGAGTGAAGCAATTTAACCAAGATGTAGAATTGGTAATAGTATAAAATAAACTTGAAATGATCGTTTTTTTAGTAAAATCAAATAAATTTTGTAATAGTTTTTGTTTAGGTTCTTAGAGGTTATGTATTAGCTAAATTTCATCGAAATACAAATGTAATTTACTTTTAGCTATTTATTTCTTCTTTCAAAATTTGTATTCCAGCCTACATATCACAATATTATAGTACAGTACTTATATGTGTAAGGATATACAGAGTATCCCACACGCTTTTGATTGTCTATTAATTCCTCAACCGATTCTTTTGAAACTTTACATACTTCTTAATAAAGTTACTAAAAATGTTGTATGAAAATTTCAACACACTGGTGCTTATAGAAACAAAATGGCGCCGACACAAAAAAAAACTATGCCTTTTACTCTTGCAGGTTTATTTGTTGAACAGCTGCTCGAATCAAGTTAAACAACATTTAAAGAGAAACTTATAACCTAATTCTTTTGAGTACAATTTTATTGTCCTTTTGTAGTTGCAAAAATGGTTTTTTACAGTTGAGGTGTAGTGCTTAGGCTGTTTTTACAAACGTTGCAGAATTGATTACGTGCCGGGTGTGATCGTGCCTGATGCGACCCAGCAAATATCGTGGCTGTAGCGACCCTGCTAGTAGCTTTCAGTGCCGCATGCGACCCATTGTTCAAAAGAGGAATTTTTACGGTGTGCTGTTTTAACCGAAGTTAATTTACTCCTAGTTTATAAACTCTATGCATGTTTAAGAATATGTACCATCTGCCAGAGCCCCATATTAGCCTAGAGATTTATCTATTAGCATATCTCTAGTTTCCAGCTGCTACCACAAGGAGGTTTGGGGTTGGACTTTGAGCAACCATATATATATATTTTTTCTTTTTAATTTTTTTTTTTAAAAGAATCAGCTGTATAGCTTCATCATTACTTAAAATAGCTATATATACAATCGGTTTGTAGCCTTGTCGTAACTTTTTTTGTTTATTCCAACTTATTTACATAGCTTAATGCTCTCAAACATTTCTTCAAGTCTCCCCCCTTTTTGAACTCATCGAGAATATTTGTTATTCTCTGGTCGAGCTATTTGAAGATCTTTCTCCTTTTTGTTCCACTTTCTCCTAGTTCCTTCGATTTTAAAATGAATGAGACCTCCATAGTGATTATTTTCAGTTTATCTATCAGAAAAAAATGTTGGGTGGTCTTTCTTCCGACTAAGGCATTTAACTCTGTCTGTCTCAACATAAAACACTTTTCACAGAGTCATATTTTGGCACTTCAGTCACAAGTTCAAGTCCTTTAGAATAGAGATCCGAAAATTCTTCTTTATATATCACGTTTACCGGCACTGACACTTCTTCTCTCGCTCTTTTCCTACAGTTATACCTCTCTGTTGACTTCCAACTCCGCTTGATTTGGTACACCTCTCGAGACAAGTTCCTGAGCTAATAAAAGTACTTGTTCAGATTAACAAAAAGTCCCTAAGACAAGCCGTTGCCATGATTACCAGACATGGTCATATCCGGAGCCATTTAAACAAGGTGGCTTTACTCCAAGTCTTACTTAACTGTCATCTCTATGGTCAAGAACCCAAAACTGCAGCACATATAGTCTTTGATTGCATAGCCCTGGAGTCCAGAGAAGGAGAATCTTTAGAATGAATATTTTGACAAAAGCGCCCTACACAAGATCCTAGAGTTTGTCAGAAGCACTTGGGTGTGTATGGTGAACACAATAATCTTACACTGACGTGCCAGAGATCAACAGAGCTTCAGTAATCATTCCCATTATAAAAAAAAATGGCAGCTATAATCAAATTATGAGTTATCGAAAAAAAATGAATACAAATCTAAATATATATCTCCACATACGAAATTTAATTAAAATCAGTCCTTGCGTTTGGGCTGTAGAGCACATTAGACAGACAGAACATTTTGATTACTTTATTGTTACAGTTTTTTTATTAAGCATCCTAAAATTTATATATCCAACAACGATTTATCTACCATTTCTATACTATTTTCTCTATAATATACTATGTATATGCCAGAAAGTAAAAATCTTACTTTTAGCCTCATAAAATCACAATTTAATCTAATGCCAATTTTATTGCATGACAGTGACCGATACATTTTAATTGGGTACTTCTTTAAGTCAAATTTTTCAAAAGTGGAAGAGACAATTTTATAATACCAACATTGTGTATTTTTTTTTTTTTTTTTTTTTTTTTTACTTACCCAGTAAAAAATTACAGGGTAATTTTAGTAATCTTACAAATTTCAATCTCCGATTTTGACTGATCTTCACGTTTCCTCGAAGTCCTTACTTTGTTTATTTGTGAGTTTGACATTAGGATAGGATTCTAGCACAATAGATATCTTAATGGAAAGAATGTCCCTGTAAGTCATTACTTTCTTTCCAGATGGCGTAGCTTATTGAGGATTTATATCAGAGACTTGAGTCTTGACCCTGGCAAACCCCTCCAGAACCATAGACGATTCCCGACTACAATTTCCTCTTCTTCTTTCTCTTACCCCTCCATCATTTGGAGGAATCACATTTTTCATCACTTTCTTGAAGCTTTGTCTTGATAACCTCTCTTCTTTTTTTTTTAATGGTGACATTAGGTCTTTTGACTTTCAGTTCACAGAGTTGCCCTCTTATAGCATCGTCATGTGAATCAGAAAAGCCTGATGTATCTTTACCTTTAAGGAGTTCATCTTCTCCCTTTTATGCTGATCCGTGTAGATTCCACGAGAAGCTAGGGAAAGAACTGCCGACCCAGGCAGATCCCGCATTCCCAGGCCAGCCTATTTACTGCTAGGAGCTCGCCTAACTCCTGGAGGCTCCATTTGCATCGCTGCTAGATAGAGCCCAGAGACATTCACTGCATTAGCCACAGGTTGGGTGACACCATTAGGGTTCGGCTGAAACAAAAGTAAGAAAAGAAGAAACAATATCTTCAATAGGAAAGAGTAGAAACAGGCAGACAGCATGTAGATGAGTTATGGTGATTATAGAAAGAAAGGCTCCAGAAGAAGAACAAAAAGACAGCTGGGATAGGCTGTTTGCGATTGGTAGTCCAATCGGGCAATGGGATTGCTAACCCCTACGCCAAAAGCTAGTGAAAAATACACATCTACAAGGGCGGTCAGGCCCTATCCAACGTTAAGAAAGTAGTGATAAACACAATTATTAGATTAAAAAAATATGTTTTAAACAAATTTACCCTACTGAATAAGATCACTTGATCTACCAATACAATTTAACGTTTCCTTCAATACCCAAGAAACTAACTTTTGAACATTTAATTTTAGAAAATCTGCTTATATTACATTGTATGATAGGACTGGGTAAGTACCACAACAACACTCATAAACTTGTTTTCTCATATGCAAATTAAACAAATAATTTTAATTAAGATAATCATAAAATACATATTGCCTTTGTCAAATTGATGCCTAGTGAATTGGGCTCTTTAATGGCGAGAATAAGGGTTTCTGTGTACTAGTTGCAAAAGATAAAAGGAATGCCTTTAATTGGCAAGATGGGACATTATATTGAGCACGTAGAGATACCAAAGTATTTAATGGAGACAGTATCTGAATAACAGGATAGTTCATTTCAAGGCGGAAATGATATCTCAATTAATAGGGACATACCATTCATTGCCACACAAGGATCATTTCTTAGAACATCCTACACAACTTCTTAGAAGCTTATAGGTGGTATTTTTATATGCCAGAAAGTCACCGTCACAGAGCCATTGAGCTGCAAAGCGGTACAAATTAGTCTCAGCCTTCCCCATGTGTTTGTGGGTGGTTCACTAAACAGTAATCAGAAAGCAACCCAGCCATAACTTTCTACTAAGCCTTGTGAAAGATATTTTGTTTTCTCTATCCTCTTATTCTGTGGAGGAGTTTATCTGCCTTGAGTGGCAATAGCCATTCCCTGAGGTAGTTCTTTTATAATAGGGGGGGTGTCCCACGAAGAGGTCACTATTTTTTAATTAATATGCCGGACACATTGAACACTTCATAAATGTGACACTTTATGTTATATAGTTACGTGAAAAAATAGTAGAGTTTCATTTTTTTCAGTCAGTCAAAACAAAATGGTGAAATAAAATAACGGTACGTTTCCACCAAAATGATTTTATTTAACCATTATGAATTGTTGATTTGCAGATAACATGCAGATGTGTAAAACTTAATAAAGAAAAGTAACAGTAATAAATTATTAATTATCCAAATTTGACCTTTATTTGAATTGATGTATCAATAGCTATGCAATGATAGTAACAAAAGAAAAAAGAGTAATAAGTGGTTTTGAAAAATTGGCGAGGTATCAACAGTAATTCCTTTTCAATTACCCTTATTATTTCATCATCTGTTGCTATAGAGTAAGAATAAACTTTTTCTTTCAAAAAGCCCATAGGAAAAATCGCAAACAGTCAAATCAGGGGATCTTGGAGGCCAGTCCATGAAGTTACTGCCATGACCTATCCAACTTTTGGCATATTGCATAGTGATAAGGAGCTCTATCCTGTTGGTAAAAAAGTCTCTCATCTCCGGCTGAGTAAGATCAGGAACTATATAACTAGTTAATGTTGATGCAAATCTGTTTCCAGTCATTGTCTAATAGGATATATCACAATAAAACACCACCCTTGGTGACGGCAGCTTAAACAATTATACCCTTTTGTTTCAAGTCCTTTTCGTGTAAGATATGTGCATTTTGTGTGTTATAATAATTACAATTATATCTGTTTACAGATCCTGTTCGGTAAAAATGTAGCTTCATCTGAGAATACAATTCCTCCATACCACTCAGGATCTTCGTCAAGCTTTTCAATTACCTTCAAACAAAATTCCTCTCATATATCTGGGTCATCTTCCAGCAGTCTGTGAACTAAATGTGTTTTATACAAATTTATTTTGTTTTTCCTACCATACCTTTGAACTGACGACTTTAATATCCCAGTTGCGTATAAACTTTTCTAAGTGAAATAGGCCAGTTTGGAGAGGAGATTTCAGTACAATGAAGACATTCTCTTCATTGATTCTCTTGATGTAAGAACCACATTTGGGTAAGTTCTTTCAAAACACTTTATCACTTCATATTCATTTCAAAAGCATTAGCCCAAGAAGACCATTTCACTTTTTATTCAATTGAAAAATTCATTGTTTCGAGGTTAGATATCACACATAAACTGATTGAACACAACTACAAAATGTTTCATTGTTTTCTGTTAACAAAACGACAGGTGATTCAACAGATGGCAATGCACATTTTAATTGGATTGCATTGTAAGAGGAAGTGGTTCTATCCAGATGATTAATATTCTTTTAGTTATTCCGCCGTTTAGTTTTGATTGACCATAAAAAAATGAAACTCACAGGTACTTATTTTTACTTACCCAAGTAACATAACTGTAAAATGTCAAATTTCTAGTATTTCTATATGTCTAGCAAATTAATTCAAAAATAGCGACCTCTTAGTAGGACAGACTATGTATGTGCAGAATACTCAGCATTTGTTTACATTAATTTTAATATTTAAATTTTAGTGCAACTCATTTGTTTAAATGATAGTTTATTGTTTTATCATGTATTTAAAAAATATTATTGACATATCTTATACATCTTTTTATTATTAACAAGTTTAATCTGACCCCCCAAACTTAAATAAGAACTGGAGATTGTTATAAGGAATATCAACTAAATTTACATAGAATCTCAGATCCTTTAACAAATCTTATTAATAAGTCTTATAAAATGGCGCATTCTGGGATGCCTAAAAAATGGCAAGATAATAACTATCCGTAAAATAATAACCACTCTGATATGAATAAGTACCAATATGCTTCATTAACAAAATAATTGAATATATGTTTTCGACTAAAATAACATCTTTCCTTAAAATTAATATTTTACATTCTTCCAACTGTGCTTCTGAGATGAAGTCGCAAGCTTTCAAATAATATTAATTTAAACAAAGGCGTCTCCAGCGATTTGTTCTTGGCACTCTACTGTTTCTTTTGTGTGTAAATGGCCTGGAACTATTTGTCACCCCTGTACAACTGTCCAGTATTCTGACAATTCAGTGGAACGACTGTCACCCAACTCATTGTCCTTTGAACAATGTTGCACAGTATTTATAAAAAATACAAATAAATCGAATTGTATTAATTTTCCATTATGTTCTATGAGGAACAGAGTTGATCTTGGATAAGACTGATGTTGTGGATTCCACAGAGTTACTGAGCATAGTCATTGACTGTGGGTTTATCTGAAAGGATTATCTAGGGAACATATGCAAAAGGTTTACCGCACGTCTATTTATCTTCTATAATCTTTTTTAAGTTGTGTCCATTAATGTCCTGAAGATGGCACATTATGGCCTAACTCACTCATACCATTGATTTTACATACTAAAAAGACTGTACATCTCCATGCTAAGGGTTGAAGCCAGAAATTAGAGGTTCTAGTATTCCCATCTAACGGACCACTTCAGATAACTTCAAGGAAAGAATGCTCGGACTCCTTCCACACTAGTCCATTCCGAAACTGAACCCAAAATTAAAATTACAACTGTTCTACCCATATATTTAGCTTCACATTATACGTCTTCTTAAGTATAAATTCAATGCTCATACTATAATACTACAGTTTGGGGAAGTTGTGCCAATATCCATTACAGAAGCCTTTTCACTCTACGAAAAAATATAATGAGATGTTAGGCATATAAGATGATTGAGAAGATATACATCTTGTAAAAATCTTTTCAGTCCCCAGTATTTACATTCAAGGAGCTATTTGATTTGTGAAAATAAAACAAACTTTAATTCAGATTAGAGATATTTATTCATATAACACTCATAAAAATCATTCCGGAAGACTAACACCACTTGATGATATCTGAAAAATTGCCTACTCAGACTTTTAAATCAGCTTCCTGACTATATACAAAATATAAATAATGACAATAATCTTTTCTTCAGTGTCTGTCACACATTACTCTGAATGTTTGGCACTTACCGGCAAATTTATATTTGCATTGGTGTGTTGAACCATATGCCTTTCATACTATGTAATATTTTGTTAAGTAATTATTTACATTTAGTCAATTAATTTAATATTATGCTTCTTTGTAATTGTATTGTTTCGTACTTTGTTTAAATACCTACTAACTGGTTGTTGATCATTATTTAATTAGTGTATTTTTTATTAATTTAATGTATCGCTTGTGTAAAACATTTAATAATGACTATTGCCATATAATTGTATTTTTGTACGGTTTCATAACCAACTAGATTAAAGTTGCAAACAAAGGTTTGGTTTATATCTATGACTATACTTTCTGAGAGTCCACACCTCGTAACCAAACCAAAGTAAATAAACTATATCTACAATGACAAAATGCATTAATAGAAAGAAATCAGTTACATTGAAACAACATCTGCACATGTCAACAAAGGATGGACAATAAACCTCAAACATAAAACATTTTAAATGTTCAACTTATTAGTCACTGTTTCTAATCAAACATAAAAGTAAATGGTGCAAACGAAATTGCACTAAGTTTCTTAAAACCATATAAAATTACGTGTAAACAAAAATGTTAGATCAGTATGTCAGTCATCATATGAAAATGAACTATGGATGCTTTCTTTTATATGTTTAACTAGAGCAATTGAATTTATATCTAAGAAATCCCATAGCATTTGAATAGATTGAAATTACCCTCAAGTGCTTTCTATAGTGAGTACGGACTTGACAATCATTAGAGGAGCTAGCTGAATCTACACCCTTTTTCATGTAATCTTGGGTTAGATCTCTCTTTTTGATTTTACCTATCGTAACTTACCAAATCTTGTTCTTTTCTGATCCTGACACTATTAGAGTATTTAGGGCTAGGAGTCTTTATTTCATGTTCTTTTCTTCGTTTTTTATAAGGTAGTAATGACTGAGAGGCTTTTTACTATTAAAGAAGATGCGGAGATTTGGTGCTCGTTGAAAAAAGCAACAACGCTGCTTCGGGGTCCATTGGGGAGAGTTAGGAATAATGGGGCGAGGACCATGGATTCTACCATTTTTCAACACACCCGACCATACTCATTTGCCATCACTTCGTCCCACTTAACCAGCCATTTTTGGGCGAGTCCCTAAATTTGTAACTAACTAGTTAAACTATGTATATAAATATGACTAAATTAACTTACATGAGCTTAAAATGTCATGGAATTAAATGGTTTGCACAAGTTTAAATCACTCAGCCTAACCGACCATCTCGTTGGTTTTTCTTATGAGAATTAATTATTATTAATATAATTTTGGGGTGCGCATCCGGGGAATTCACTAGGGCAGTGGCGGATCTACGGGGGCTTTCGGGCTGAAGCCCCCCAAAAGCTCTAAAATTTTTTTTGTAAGAAGCTTCTAGTCCTCGTGACTATTACAGAATAAATGTGTTCATCCCGTTTTTAGATGCTCTCATTTGTAAAATGAAGAATAGGTTTTCCACAACCAACACTGAACTCACCCAGCTTTTTAGTCTTGTCCCATCATTTATAAAACCAGCTGAATATGATGATGAGATCATAAATGTAGCAAAAATATATTGTGGAGAATCTAGTTCATTTCAATTGTACAATGAAATCGCAATGTGGAGAGAACATTGGAACCAAAGTAAAGGTAAAGTAGAAGTACCATCTACAGCAATCAAAGCCTTCTGCGACTCATCCGTTACGTTTTACCATAATATAAAAAATCTTCTGCACTTGCTTTGTGTTCTACCTGTCACATCATGCACTGGCGAAAGAAGTTTTTCATCAATGAAATTAATAAAAAATTACTTGAGAAAAACAATGCGACAAGATAGACTCAACGGACTGGCTCTGATGAACATTCATAAGAATACAATAAACGTGGATCCTTTGGAGATAACTATAATAGCCTAAGAAACCTCTACCTATAGCTCTATTTTCTTAAATTTAATTTTAACTGTACATCCATTTTAATGTGTTTTTTTTTTGTTTTTTTAAAAATAATAATTCAAAGTTCCTTATTACGTATCAATATTTTAATTAATTCACCATTAGTACATGTGATGAAGCTTTTAAATATCAATGCAGATAGATTTGTTTTTATGTTATTATGAGAGTTTTGCAACGTTTATCATAGTTTTATTGCAAACGGTAGGGAGAAGAGGAGGATAGGGTTTTGGAGTCCTGTCCTCCTCCCCAACAGTTTGGATCTTTTTTGTTTTTATCATCTAGTCCTTGATCGAGAGATTAACCGGCTTATGCTTTTCACAGGTAATTGAAAAGTTTGCTCAAAAGCACACAAAGCGTTTGCAGTTCCTCTACAGCGACTAGCGATGAAGACAATGACAGCGTTAATTCTCAGACCATCACTCCAAGTCTCCAAACAACAATTCCAACTGTGTCCCCATCATTATTTAGTCATCTCTAGCCAGAAGAACTACTCTGAAATATTAAATGTACGATGTACTTAAAAATAAATCATTTTCACATTTTTAATCTGCCTTTTATTAACTTTAATGTAATTCATTAGTAAATTAGTAAACAAAACATCCTGATATTAAAATATGAAACACACGTTTTTACTCCAAAAACAACGTTAAACTACTGTTTTGGTCGCTTCATTATATGAAAGTCCTTTCACAAAATTTTCCCCCGTTCAGCTCCCCCCTCCAAATAAAATTCAAGATCCGCCACTGCACGACCCATTTCCCAAATTCGACTAAGTGGTTATTTCGTCAAATTAAACCACATTTTGAATATTGATATAATACACAGCTAATCAACTGTCCTGTTTCAAGGGCACCCACTCAGTGTGCACTGCTCCCCTTTGGAAGGAGGGGAAAATATAGTTTCCCCTTAGTGTTTGATAAACACTTGCGGGTCGCTTGTTAGGTAACTCATGATATCTGCGTGAAATTTGGGTACCACAAAAAGATAGATTGAAATGAGAGGGCCCCTTGACTTATTGTGCAACTAAGCCTGTTAATTCTAGTTCAATAGATTAATCCCCTTTAAGAGTTTTAGTAGTGCACACATTAGCTCATCCAACAAGAGTTCACACAGACAGATTATGTGACCTGCAGTTTCCTCATCTAACGGGCATAGTCTACACACTGTTACCCAGTGGTATATTCTTATCCTATACAAGTCCACCCTCAGACAAATTATCCCATAAATTTCATGATTTGCTTTCTCCCCAAAATCAACCTGAAGGAACCTCTCTCAATAGTAATTTACTAAGAGAATGCCCATGAAAGACTATCCCATCTTTGCTGGTTAGTTTCCTCAAACGACCTATTGATGGCTGTCCTGGCCAAGCACAAAAGTATCCCTACTACCGGTTCAAGTTCTACAAACTCAGATACAGATCCTGTTGACCAAACCTACCTTCTTCATTTCAACCTTATACCAGTTGCCTTTTTTTCATAGACAGAGCATTAAGGTTTTCACTGTAATCCCAGACCAAACAAGATCTTATATTAGTGCCTCCAAGTGTTTTAATCACTGCCCGACTGTGCAAATATAAATTCAGGTTTTCTTATATGCCTACTTCAGATTCTTCGGAACACTGTCAGGCCATTACCTCCAGCTGAAAAACTATGGTATACTGTCCCAAAAGAATCAAATGTTTCAACCCTGGTATCAGCCCATACACCCCAGTACCTTCTTTTGTCTTAGAGCCATCAGTGTACCACACTAGGTTCCCTGAATTACCTAACGGACGATCCTCTTTTCCAAAAGTCATTTCAACTTTAAAGGGTTTAGAAAACGAGTATCTAGTATATATATCTTATCACAGGATCGAGTGACTGAATGTTTACAATAATCTGAGGCTCAATTTGTGAGTTGAACAGTTTTAGTTTTATGTGTTCAGGTTCAGAATGCGCTAGTGTGAGAAGAGGGGAGCATGCTGTCCTTGATGTTTACTAGATGTGGATAATTAAATAGCAGCACTAAAGCTTCTAATTGGAGCTTCTAATCACACTATGGAGATGGGCAATCTATTTATTATATGAAATCTATGCTAATGCCTAGGGTTACTTCACTTGTGTCATAAACATAACCTCAGCATAAATCATATTTTATTCAAATCAAGCTTTTAATGACGTAGACCAAGATTTATTGGGTTTTCTACTAATTAAACTGTAATCTTTTTTTGTAATTTTGTGTGTGAGTTGGAGGTCATTAATCTTCTCATTTTAAAAACTAACTTCTTTTACAATAGCCACACTGTCGATTTTTTTTTTTAAACCGTTAACTGGCATTTTTGGAGAGATGGCGACCAATATTTTTTGTTTATGTAGTTCATTTGAGCAAAATTTTATCAAAATCATTAGAGCTGATTTTGAGAGAAAAATTGGCGTATTTTTTTCTTCTTATAACTCCAATTTTGAATTATCAAAAAACACATTAGGTCAAAACATTCCCAAATAACAAATTTCATTAAAATCAGATCAAGCATTTGAGGTCTAGAGCACTCACTAAACCTAGGAGATACAGACATCATAACAAGGTTAGACAACATTGCAAAAAAAAGAAAAGAAGTGCCGTCATTAATATATTGATTTTAATCAGATACAATTTACGCTGAGACACAAGTGAAGCAAGCAATATATATTCTTTTCAAAATCAGTGACAATGATTTATTTTTACTTTTTGACTTACAACTACCGCACTGATATTTTTGGTTAGTTTTTATTTGGTTTTGGAGAAGAGTGAGTAAGAAACTTTGTGCAAAGTTTATTAACTAAAGCTAGTTTCAAAAATCCAAGTGTATAATTTTATGAAATCCTAGTTTAAATAATTCAGCCTACAGTCGATTTTCAGACATAAACTTAGTAGCTAAAAATCAAAATTTCAAGGACTTGCATATCACTTGATCATATGATCAGCACAAAACACAAGAAAATCGGGGTAAAAAGAATACATACAAATTTTAAATAAATTAAATTCTTTTATAAAACAAACATTTCAAGTCTTGAAAAATAAATTTTACACGTAAAATATATAAATAAACAATAACAGATTTATAAAATTTGAAACATTTCAAAACATATTTGACAAACGTAACCTAAATTATAATTTATATAATATAATAATGTCTATCTTTCATTCA
The DNA here is from genome assembly GCA_963513935.1 of Aphrophora alni. Taxonomy (NCBI): domain Eukaryota; kingdom Metazoa; phylum Arthropoda; class Insecta; order Hemiptera; family Aphrophoridae; genus Aphrophora; species Aphrophora alni. Next base: position 40,839,901 of record OY740777.1, on the reverse strand, counting down.
ACAATAATGTACTGGATGGGCAGAGTTAACTCATGGATTTGATTTGTGTAATACTGGGTTGCTATGGAGAGAAATAATAAAAAAACTATGTCATAACATCAATTATTCTACACCAATGACCACAGACATGATGTAAAAATCAAGTATATAGAGAAACTAACTCACAACATGCAGCAATCCACAACGTTGTCACTTTTGATGACGGCTTCACGACAAAAATTATAAAATCACTCCCTTCAGAATGTAACCACTCAGAACTAAGAAGATGGGAACCGTCTCATCAATAAGTCATAAATCTAGAGAACCCCATAACCTTAATCTTAGATAAATCATCATTTATCCTTTCCCCAACATGCTTAAAAAAAAATCATCTGTGGTTCAATAGGCAGCACACATCCATCCTATTGTCCGCTAGGGCCTAGACGACATCAATAAAGTAGTGAAATACAATTTAAGATTTCCTACAAGGCTCAATAGACTAATCTTTTGGGCATTAGATTTAGAGGATGTATTTGTATTACAATGTATGATCGTGCTGAATAATTACCATAATAGCGTCCATTACTTTGTTCTCTTTTGTATACCATATATTATTTAATAATTTTATAAATGTCTTTCTTTCATTGCTGCTTGAAATCCATGAATTAAGTCTGCCCGACCCAGTACAACAATAAATAACAGATTTGAAAGAAATTTTATTTTTGAAAGTGTTACTAGTACAACATGTTCTTTATGAGCTGTGGAAAAAAACATTTACAAAACTTGCACAACACTTTTTCGTTTATATTTTACTCTATAACCATAGAACCGGTAATCACGTTTTAAAAATCTCACTTACTGTGAGACAGATGTAGTAATCCCAAATTATCCCAGCTGGGTCTACATATCTCTCTCTCTCTCTCTCTCTCTCTCTCTCTATCTCTCTCTCTCTCTCTCTCTCTCTCTCTCTCTCTCTCTTTCTCTCTCTCTCTCATGATGGGGAAAATAACTATGTTAAGTTTTTTGTGTATTTATCCATTTTAAGGGCCACTGAATAAAATATTGGTTTATGAAATGATGTATATTCCACATTTTTACATGTTTGGTGCTCTACAGTCCAAACTTGTGACCCGATTTTAATTGAATTTGGTATCTGGAGCATATAACGGCTTAAATATAGCTTAAGATTTAGGAGTGGCTTACCAGCTCTAAGGTTAAGTTCATAACACTTCAATATTGTTTATTAACATCTTGGTTTCTAAATGACATTAGTCAATATTGCAGTTTGTATACTTCTGAATCATACATTTCTCTAACTGTACGAACAAAAATTGTAAAAATTGTCTTTTTAGGAGCTTACATAATTTTGATTTATAAAATTCACCCTAATTTCAAAATAAAAATTTCTGGTGTCAACAAATAACAATAAAGTTTAATTTATTTCAGTAGATTCAACAAAAAAAAATAATAATAACAACAATAAATTTATAAACCTATATATAAGCTACAAATAAATAATCTCTAAATATAATTGTAAATTTATTTCCATAGTTAGGTCTGTCACAATCCTTCTTGTAAATGTTTAATTTGATTATTGCTTTCGACAAATTACATTGTCATCATCAAATCAACAAACACAGTCGCATAATAAATATCCACAACACATAGTAAAACACATACACAACCTTTTCATGTTGCATATTATGATGAATTTTTTTTAATATGACAATCTACTTTTTCAAAACTGGTAATCAAATAAAAACATTTACAAGGAGATTGTGACAGACCTAAATAAGGTAATAAATTTAAAACATTTGTAACAAGTACAATATGGTGCTATAAGAAAATATTGCTGAGAACTAAGGAATGCCTATTTAGTTTCAATCTATACTTGTCTTAAAATTAAATAATTCCATTCACAGCACCCAAATATTCATATGCACACTTCGGAAGTTATAAAAATCAAACTAATGGAAATTTGTAATAATGGTGACAAACAATTAAAATTATGTAGTTATTCAATTTGGTTTAATTTATTAGTAGTTCTTTATGATTAATTTTAATATGATCTTCTACTATTGTTTTAATTTCAGCTGATGCGTTTTCGATGAACTCAATTTTCAAAAGCTATTTACTTACTGCTTTGCCTCGTAAACAAGTCATCTTATATAACCCTAGTTACCTCTTATCTTCTCTACAAGTGCCACCACCTTTTATATTGGTTGACATAGTGTTGTCTTATTGGTCAGGTTCCATAGTTCATTCTTCCAGAAAGAAATACAATGGAAGAAAATGATAGTTACAACAAAAATGGAGTTTATTCAATAAAATGTAGGTGCAATGTAACATCACATTATAAATATGAAAGGTAGGATTAAAATATTCCATTCAATCTGTTAGAAAAAGAGCATTTCCAAAAAGAAATAAAAGATTGTATAACATTATTATTTTAGTATAGCAAGAGTAGATGGTTAAACATCCTGGAAAATGTTGAAATATTTATACTAAAATTAAATGGACAATATATAATAATCAGTGAGATATAATGTTTTCTAACAACATTGGATAAAGCTTAACTGAAAAAGCAAACTATAGAAACTAACCGATAGCATAGCAGGAAGGTGTCAACTAATCACAGAAGTGGGTTGAGTCAATAGGTGGGGGGGGAGGTTACTTGGGTTAAAAGATAACTCCTTTGCTGAATGAAGCAATAATAAATTACACATCAGCGTAAGTTAAGGTAATTAATTTTATAAAAACCTGTCAACTCGTTATTAAGGAAAGATAAAAAGGAAGAAGTGAATACATGTGAGAAGATTACATACAAAGACGGTAACATATATCAACAGTTATGGAAATACTGCTTCAAATTGTTTGTCATGGTTACCTATATATTGTACTACGGTATATTTAAACTATATCTAATTATTATATTTACTTACATATTCACAGCTATAAACAGACACAGTATATCAAAAGTACAGAATGAAAGCAAACAAACAGGAAATATCTTTGGGATATATTTAAAAGTAAATGCAGCGTAGAACTTTCGAGAGGCCCGACGGGACTTATTAGTCCCATCTCAGATTTTATGAGCAGTCGAGTACAATAAAATATAAAACACTTTTGTTTTGGAGGGGAGGGGGGGATTGCTTAACACGTTAGCTGCCAAGGCCTAATACGATACTCTTGCCGTGAGTGCCACGATTACCAAATTATTTTTCCATTATTATTTTTGCATCTACCTATGTTAAATAATATAAGGCAATAGTATTTACTAATTTTATTTACATTTATGCATATATAGTTCCGAGACGGATCGGACCGAAATGCAATTTTTCGGCTTTAATTTTAATCATAGTATAACGTTTAGGTCCGATCGGACCGAGGTAATTTTCGTGTTTTAAAAAAAATATATAAACGGGCTATTTCATTTCTTTATGTTGGCAAGCTCACTATTTTATTTATCTAATATTTATTTTATAAATACATATATTCATTTTACAACTGTATTCTTTGTGAATTATTCATTACTAAACTAAAATGTTTTTTGTAAAATTTTTAATCGGTCCGATCGTGCCGACAAAAAAGTGAAAATATCCACTGATTTTAATATTATATTGAGTAACCATGGTAAAGGTTATTAAAGCATACAATATACTATGTCTAACACACATCTTTACTCAATCCAGAGAATACCAAAATATGCCGATAGGTTGCTGCACTATCGAACTGTGAGCCACAAAACAAAACATTACGTCAGTGACTTTATCGGTCCGATCGTGCCGTAACGCTGCATGTACATTCACCTTAGTTTCGATCCGATATGGCAGCTAACGTGTTAATTAGGTTCATAGGGACATTTAAAAGATACATACAAACATTTGTCCTCATTTAGAAGTGAGTGTAATTTGCAAAAGTAACCTTTTTTTTATATAGTAAAAAAACTCTGTTTCTACAAAAAAATGTGTTATGAAAATAAAATAGGCTTCAAATTGATTACCTAGTCTATTTAGTGTATAACATCAAAATTTACTTATGGTTGTTTTAAACATTTACTTGTATTATAGAAATTACTGATGGATTTTAATGAATATCTAGAGAAAAATGCTAGTTTTAAAGATTAACAACCATTCTAAAATTTGAGTCAAAATAATATTCCAAACATAACCTAAAAACATAACTGTTTCAATATAACTCAATAATTCTCCCCCCCCTTAAAGAAAATGATGTTTCTGACTACTACAGAGTTCAAATAATATCCACTAAGGCTGCACCACCTTCCTATGAATAGCAGATAGTCGACAATCAAGTAGAAACACAACGTTGCCAGGCCACTGCTGGTCATGGGAGCCTCGGCATAGGTGGGATACACAACAGGTCACAATGTTACGGCCCCCACAGCTTTTAAGATGAAACAGTTGAACAATTAAATTGTACCCTCGAAACCAAAAGTATTTTGTCTTATTTTACTAGACTAGAGCTTCATATGAAACCAAATTGAGCTAAGGTGCTGATTAAAACTTAAAACATACAGATTTGCTATACAATTAATTATAATCTGTATTGTCTACATGACTAATTGCTTGATTGGTTTATGTAAATTCACTGTGAAGATTAAAAGCATTTTAAGCTCTTTTCTGGTTAATGACTAGTATACAGGTAATAACAAAATTTCATTGCTTCAAATCAGAATTTCAATATTCTAAATGAAATATTATACATATAATAGCCTACAATTAAATGGAAGAATATCATAAATAATGGTATCTAATAGGCTATATTAAATGAAAGGACATAATACTGTAATATAATTTAATATTCTAATTGTAAGAAATAAAGTAAATATATTATTATAAGTTAGAACTTGAGTCATGAAAATAGTCCCAATATTGATTCTTCAAGTGTTGCCAAATTTTGATAGTTTACTGACTGCCATTTATAAATGTTAACTGTATCCAAATCTAGTTTTTTTTTAAATTTTTAACTTCAAACAGAGAACAAACCTAGTTGTCATAAAATTTGTAATTATACGAAAATCAATCATAAAGTTTGGTAATCATAAAAAATTTTCACCTCCGTAAAAGTGATTTTTGACACGACGTCCATCCGTCGTCGTCATTACCGTCTATACGTAAGCACGATATAGCAGCCATAAAAAAATTTAAATAAGAATATTAAAATTTGATATCCTCATATTGAACCTTTTTAAAATTCAGAAATATCTACTTGTAAATGTAATAATGGCGATAGTTTTTAAGACAGTTTGTTGTAGATATCTTGTGTGTTATTTTATAACACACTATATAAAATACAAATATGCAATTATAAATCCGCATGTAATGGTACCAACCCCAACTCTCTACGGCAACAAATAGGAAAGTTATAGTTCAATGTAATTTTGAACTCTGAGTTTACCAAAAAATGTGATATTCGCATAGTTACAAGATTTGAGGATGTAATAAATCATCCTGCACTAATAGCGACAGTGTGGAAACATTGCAGGGTTGGAAGGTAAGACAAATCACCAGTTGATCTTCATAGGACTATTTTTACGACTACTATTAGAGAAAATAATTCATATCCTTAATGAATAACAGTATACTAGTATTATACCTTTTTATATAATAAACTAAGCTTCAACCCTACAACAAACCAAGTATTGCTTATGTCATGCATATATTATAATAGAATGGATTTTTTGTGGATAGTAGACACAGGATTACCTTTGAAAATGGTCCACAACGAGAAAAACATCTTTTTTGTATTTTATTTCTATGTATGTACCAAGAACCACTTTCCAAGATAAGCCTGTGTCTCCTATACATACAAAATCTAACGTAATAAGCTATGTGCCCTATTAAACTCTAACTTATAATAAAATAGGATAGTTATGTACAACAACTGTGATAATGCTTTTTTTTTTTTTTTTTTTTTTTTTAATAGTCTTTGACCTTTCTAAACATGGAAATGTTTACAGCTGGTGCCATACAACAACCAATCGAATGGAATGATGCAAATTTGATAATGGACAGTGACAGCTTCAGTTTTATTCACTTATTTGTGTAAGAGATGCATCTATTAAATAACGAGACTGTATTTCTACCACTTCAAGAAAGCAGTGAGATCTTGGACGTGTTTGAACCTGCATGACAAACATTAATACTCACCGCTGTTCGGTTGATTGAGTCTTCGCTTACTGCAGTTGTGTTTTCGATTGCATGCTGGAATAATGCTAAATTTAAAAGTCGAGAAATATTAAAATTTGTGATTTTTAGTCAAATTAAACAAAACATCAACAAATGTTTTCAAGTATTTATAGTTTACATGCACATCTTGTGAATATATATTTGAGCGGCACAAAAGATTTATTTGAAAGGCGTCAGAATATGGAAGATGATTTACACTCTGGACAAACTTCTATTTCAGGAACCAAAATAAATGTTAAAATAATATACAGATTGTTCGAGAAAACCTCCCGACTCAGTGTCCGAATAATAGCTGAAGCTGTAAATTTTCATCAAGTTTTAGGATAATCCCTCTTTCCTATCAGGTTTCTTGTAATCAAGTCTTATTATCTTCAGACTATGACACTATTAGAATATTCTAGGGCAAAGGGTCTTTATTTCAAATATTCTAGGGCAAAGGGTCTTTATTTCATACTCTTTTCTTCTTTTTTTTTATAATGAGATGATGAAAGAAGTTGTTAAACATCAAGAAAAAAATCAAATTCAACTATTTTGTTCATAAAAAAAAAAAAAAAAACAAGAGTGCCTATTCCAAAATATCTGTATTGATATCTTATATTTCATAAATGCTCCCAACAAATTATTAATTTGACTTACAAATATTATACCAACAGCAAAACTATTAGTCCAACTACTACAAGAAAAACATATGTAGGTAATACAGCTTGTGTTGTGATTACAAGACTGCATAGTGTTCGAATGGTCTAGGCGCCAGAGATACAAGATAGTCTTACGTCAATGAGTACTTAACTAAAATGTACACAAAAAATTATATCACAGTTGTTATACATAAACATATAAATTAAACTAAACTCTGATAAAATGTATAACAAACAAATAAATAGCTTAAATCTGATAAATGCATTCTATTAATCTGATTGTATCTTGGATTATTTGGGTTAATAGTTGAATATACCATTTCATTTGATTGGAGGTAATGTTTCAATTAGTATTACATGTACGTTTTATTTACATAGCATACATACTATAGAGTAAATTTGGTATTCACGAAAAGTTATGACCTCGGTTTTTTACAGATTTTCAAATTGTCATCTGTACGTAAACAAAAAAGCGCCCATTTAAAATAAGATAGGATTATAAAATTTGGTATAGGCAGCGCTAGTGTGCTTATATACAACCCTATTGAAATTCAGAAACAAACTAATTTTAAAAAAGCTAAATGGCGGCCATTTTAAACAGTTTTATGTTCATATCTTGTGTATGATTCAACTTATAACAAACTAAATTCGATGCAAATTTACAGATTTCAATTCTGCGTGTAATGATAGCAACCTCGCCTCTCTACAACGACGAATAGCAAAGTTATTGTCCAAAAATGTAATTTTGAAAACCTGACCTCCCAAGAAAATGTGATAGGTTACAAGATCCAGCAGCAACTAGAAACACGAGCAAAGCGAGTGGAGATTGTTTCAATATATACACTTTTATGAGGGCTAACCTGGCCGATGTCAAGGAATTAGTGATATAAACAACTACGCATTTTTAAAACAAACTTACTCCTTACTATGTATACTGGGGTAAGACTCCTTGATCTACCAATACAATTTAATATTTCCAACAAGGTCCAAAATAACTTGTATTTAGAGGATTTATTTGTATTACATTTTATGATGGCTGCGTAAGTAACATGATGGCATCCTTGTTTCTTTAAATTCTGCCAATTTTTTCAATATCTAGAATAATTTAAAAGGCCTATAAAAAATTTTAAAATAGTGTTTGTACTATAGTCCTCTTTACTTCTGCTAAGGCCAGTACGCAGAAGCGGAAAAAAAGCTGAATTTTTACCAGTTATTTAATTGCTCTTCAGGTGTATTTTGACATAAATTAAGAGTGTTTCATTTAGCACATAGGGTTACGAGCTAAAACATTAACAATAAGTCAAAGAATGTACATTTTTTTATTATTCTGTTATATAAAAACTTAAAATTATATCAGAAAAATAATAAAATATTGTTTATATTTCTTATAAAAAGCAAAAAAATATATGACAACCGGACATCATTTCAACATTTTGAAGTGATTCAAAGTTGGACAAAAAAGTAGAAAAACTTAATCACAATTGATTTATTTTTATTTTGTATTATGTATTGTAGTTTGCTAAATACGCTATTGGTTTTCGTTACCCAAAGAATCCAAAATCTGCGGTAAAAATACAAAAGCGAGACACATTTATCAAATTTTTTATGTCACTTTTTCATATATACGTGGTATAGAGTAAGTTATATGATGAGTCAAAAAAAAAACTGCTTCCATGAAATATCAGTTTCGATGTCCTCACAGTCCAAGAAAGGATTTTGCTCTTTGCGGTGCCCCAACTATCAAACGAGTGGGTCGATTTTAAACAAATTATATTTTGTCCACATCTTGGCAGTTTTCCCCCCATTTTTTCAGCAACTCAGAATTTTTCAGTAAATCCCATAAGAGAAAAAGACAAATTTACAATTTTCCAAAAATATGCCCACAAATTTAATTCAAATTGATCCACATGTTTGGACTATAAGGAAAAGGTAATCCCTAAACTACAAAGGAAACACTAACACAATTAACATTAGAAAGTTTAATAAATCCTTTATGTATATTTCGGTAACATAGCTACCATACTCAGTATTATATCCCTCTGAGAATAGTAGCTGTGTTACCAAAATTTATATATATGGGTTTATTAAACTTTTCAACATTCATTGTGTCAGTGTTTTATTTGTGGTTTAGGGATTACCTCTTTCATATTGTATTAACCAAAGGCTCATTTGATGATGGTTGTATGTCTTGCACTACACATGCAAGACAAATCATCCAAAAACCAGTACTTTTAGACTCAAAGAACCTCAAAACGGGAATATAAGAAAAATTAACATCAACTTTTGATACATCATATAACTTCCTCGTATATGTGAGAATAGAAATCAGTGCCACCTGTCATGATAGTGTGTATTCCACAGCTGTGTGATGTTCAGCAACAGGTTATTTATTGAACACCCTGTTATTAATTAACTATATAAATAAATAAATAACTATAGACATTATAAATATACATGCTAAAACTGTGTTCCCACTAGTAGAGTCATTATGGCACATAAGATAAATAATATTTACAAAACCCCCATCTCAGTTTCTAAACATATTTCTGACTAGTTAAACACTTTAAAGGTCTCGAGCTGATAATATTTAGGGTCAGTAAAATGACATCTAATATGGACACGGACTGATATGTTGGCCCAGCCTATCATGCCAAAACGGTTGCCCAATATTTTGGCTCGATTTCTATAAAATTTGTCTTAAATGAAAGAGAATTAATTGTAATTTAAATTAACAACTGCTATGTAGAGTTGAACAGAAGATTATCATTGGCGAAATCGAGTAGGCTGTGAGAGAAACACCTGATAGTTCAATATGCACTCAGTTTGTTGCTATCTACATTAGTAAAATATTGTTTTAAAGTTATTATAGTGTGTACATTTCGGTTTAAGTAACAAACGACCATATAAATCGCCAATCAGTGAAGATACAGTGTTGTCAAAATTCATCAAACGGACAGTAAAATACTTTTTGTTACAACGATTTTGTTTCGATGACACTACTTAAAATTTAAGTGAAAGGTAATCAGATGTTTATAATGATAATACAGACGTAGATCTGACCTTTAAACACTAATTTTGACATATTAGAACTTACGTTTTTTTTAAAAAAGACTATTTTTCTTTTTCAAATATGATTAATGACAGTAATACGAGCTCTGAGAGTAATGACGAATCACTTCAAATTTTCAGTAGTTATACAAAATACAACAACGTATAAAACTAAAATCATAAAAACTGTGATATATATTTACCCGAAGATTAAACTATGCCACCATTTCGTGCAAGTAGGTCATGATATTATATCCATGTCAACACTACAATATATGAACATCGATTTTGTAACATCCTCGACTATGAAGAAACTAGGTTAGCAGCCAGTACGGATTTCACACATATGTTTGTCAACTATAGGTTTGGTCATAAGTGTAATGTGTGTGATCATCTATGGTTAAACATTGTACATGTATTTACATTATCTGTCCATACCCGCGACACGGACACATCTGGTCTTTTTATAAGGTGGTTATTCACCTTTGAACAACAAGGAAAGAAATATTTCCTAATTTTGATACGTTGTTTTCTACAATAGCCTAAAAGAGTTCAATAAAAAAAAATCTGAATGTCAAATCTGTTTTTTAGTTGATTTTTACGAATTGTATCGATTATCAACTCTACCAGTCACAATTTTTCACCAAATAATATAAAACCATTGAAATTTATAAGGCCTTTAGATAAAAAATTTATAAAATCAGAAATATATAAATTAATTTGTCTATTTTTTGACGATCTTTAAATTTCAGTGTAGATAAACTTGGTATTTTTTTAGCTCTAAAAGACAAAGGCTAAATAGATGAACAATTGGATCCTTGTAGTTTTGTCAATTCCAAGATATTAATGAAAATATGAATTAGAAATTAATGAAAATAGTATCAATTCAAATTATTGGTTAAGCTAAAAGTGAGATGAACTTTACTCATCCAGTATACAAGTACAGTAGAACCCCTCTAATCAAAACAAGTTGATGATGTTAAGATATTCTGTCAGTACTGCTATGAATAAACTCAACTCTACAATTAATATGCAGTAGTAATGTGAAGGTATTTACCAATGTCACTTTGTAATTTCCGATTCAATATATCAGAGATCGAGTGGCATCTCGAGTACCCTCGGCTGGTCCATCGCTCCGGTTTCATCTGACAGAGCTCGAACTCGCGAGCTTGTGCTGACTTGTCGATGACTCACGGCCCGTCAAGTGCCACACGCCATTGTTTACGGTTTGTTATCGCTTGCCCGCTTCAGTGCTGTGTCATCTCTCGTGTTGTTTCTATTGATTTGTCATAGTACTTGCTAGACTCATTGTATGTACAGTTTTGTTTTTCAACATGTCATGAGGAAAACGTAAACACGTTACTGTAAACTTTGACTTATGACATTTTAAAGTTTATATACCACTTATTTCACTGTAAAAAAGTCTCTTTATGTAATATGTAATAAATATTGGCTTTTTTCGGATAATCCGACCTTTTTTGCGTTCCTACCATGCCCCTAGTTCCGAAGGTGACGGATTAGAGGGGTTCTACTGTATAGTTCTCCGTTTTTTTATTGACCTTCATGTTGTTGCCATCACGAAACCAAAAAATTGACTATCGCCATACCATCCGTTCATTGTCAATATTGTCTGTACATAAACAAGATAACGGCGACCAAAAAAATGATAGGACTATGAATTTTGGTAAAAATGTATTTTCGAATCCCGACTACCCAAGAAAATGAGATATTTGTATGGTTAGGAGATCCAGGGTCGAGTCACCGACATGAGAGAAGACTTCTTTACTCATGAACAGATTTGAGGTCTGTTAGGGGACAAGATAATGGACAAGAGTTAGCCGATCCTTAATCTACCAATAACATGTCCTAAAAAGTACAAAAACCAACTTTGAACATTACATTCAGAGAATCTGCTTGCTATTGCATTGCACAATGTAGTTGGGTAACTACCATGGCAGTGTACATAAACTTCTTTTTTATTTTAGTTGTACTGAATTTGAATGGTGCTTTGAACTAATGATTGTTGGTGAGAAGGGATGTGTGGAGGTATAAAAGGAGGTGTTAATGTGACAAAATTCAGCTCTCCTAATTTGGATCTGGCCATATCTATGCTGGAATACCAGCAAATGGAAATATAAAAATAAATTTTACCCACTTGTACTGCAATACTAGTAGAAACTCAGTTAACCCATGATTATTTTAAAAGCTTCACCAACAACTCAAGAACCTTTCTATCCTTATACGCGATGATACCTCCTCTATTGCAGCATTCTTCTCCACCCATGCCTTCCTTGTATTTGATTTCTGAAATATTTTCCTTACTGATCGCAGATGTATAATCCACAATAGCTCCGCCTTGAGATTTGAGGATTGCTCCAGGACCACAAGTATCCCACGAGTACGTTGAACCTTTACTGAGAACATAAGCGTCGACGAGGCCTAGTACAACACTGAGTAGTTTAAAGCCTGCACCGGCAGCTTCGACATGGCAGAACCCAGCAGACTTCAGGCGTGATTTTACTTCGGGGTTTTCACTATAGCTTAGCGCCACCAGCTGAAAAAAGTTTTTGGTAATTTGAGAACAAAAAAAATATTGTTCAGTTATGCTACTGTAAAATTTGAAGATTTTATTTTACCGTCAGCAAAAATAACAATTCTGTAAGTGATACAGTCATTTTTTTATTGCCAATTATTAATCAATGGTAATATTTTATTAATTGTGATTTTGCAATCGGTTTGGGTCATTAAGCTTTATATTCACAAAAATTTGAATGATATTGTTCGAACTAGACAATTTGGAGATTTTTTACCGATAACCCAAGAACCAGCATTTTTAGAAAGACAGCGACCGCCAGTATATTTTGTTTGACTCCTTGGAGACTACACTTGAGTAAAATTTGATTCTAATCATTGAGTCAATTTTGAAAAAATCATATTTTTTTTGTTTTTCATAACTAAATATTAGAAACTTGGGAGCAACAACTGTCATAAAAAACATAAAATTACAATTTTCACAAAATCAGCTCTCCAATTAAAAATAATTTTTGCTTCAGTCCTAAGAGTTCAAAGAAAATATATTTGATGCCATTTCTCTAAAAATACGGATTTGTGAATCACCGGTAAAAAACCAAATCAAAAAATTAATCTGCATACTGATATAACAGACTTAAAGTCTAAAAATAAGCTCCAACGATTTCATCGAAAATGTAGTAAATGTGAAGGATTATTGATTGAAATCTATGTGAAAAATTGAAGTAAAAAAAAATTAGAAGTTCATAAATAACAAAAACGACTACCTTCTCATCAAGAGCTCAATTTTAATCATATTCGATTTACGCTGAGGACATGTTTTTATGCCACAAGTGAATCAAATTTAGGCCCTCTTTAAATATATAAATATGCAAATACAATACGGTTTGGGGAGAATTTCGGACAATAAATTTATGTTCAGTGAAAATAAATTGGCCCTTAAAATTGTCTGCACTTCTGTTTCAAACATGGTTACTCACTTTCTTACTGGAAACTTCTCCTAAAGGAATCGAAGAAACTGATTTATTCTTCCAACTTAAGCCCCAAATACATCGCCCACACCACCTATAACAAGAAAACACAACATAATACTTTAACCACAATTCAATACTCCATTCATAATGTCTATAAAATTAACTAAAGTTTTAAGCAATAGTTTACATATTTTATTTCTGTTTTACCTAAAGATGACTATAAAAGATGACTATCAATACATTTTTATTATTAATATGGCTTAATTGGACATTTGTCATCGTTTATACAATATACAAAAACTAATACACAACATTTCATTTCGAGAGTATCAATCAACTCCCATGATTAATAGAAACTAAAATTAAAGTGAAATAATAATAAAAGTAAAAATAAACACTGTAAGAGGGAATAACGTTATTTTGTGTAACGGTAGCCATAATGGATTTGAGCCACTGTTTAAAATGAACCAGGCATCATTAGATAGGAACAGATGTAACACGATTGGATGAAATAGCTCGGATATAGAAATAAACATTTTTTAAACATAATTTAAATTGAATAAATAAACAAAATAATGTAAATAAATAAATATAATTAGTTAGTGGATTTAAATTATATATAAATTGTGCAATAGTGTTAAATATGACAAATAGAATATACTGTGTTCTGACTGGACTAAAATAAAAAGTGCAAATGGATTTACTGTATTAATACGCCACGGTAGTTACGAAAGGGCACCAATAAAGCAAAATCACTCCAACTTTTGAATGACACGGGACTCTTAAACTGGTTGACAAAGAAGTATGGTCCTAAATTTGCAATATTAAAATAAAACTGTTTTTTTTTATATATATGCAACGTGCTTGTCCCAGCGCTTTTTCCAATTTGGAAGCATTTCCGGAACTCACTTTTTGGTATGGCGTTTCCTTCAGGGATTCTTTTTTTATCTCATCAATGGTGGCAAAACATCGTCCTTTAATGGTTCTTTGTCTCGAGAATAAAAAGTCACGGGGGGTGGGGGCATGTCCAGCGAATACAGTGGCTGAAGCAAAATATAGGGTTCGTTTTTTACCAAAAATCACGAACAAGCAGTGAGGGGTGAGTTGGAACATTATCGTGATGCAATTTCACCAGTGGTTTTACCACAATTCTGGGAGTTTTTGTCCGATTCATTTATGCAAACGGTGTATAACTTCCAGATAGTGTTCCTTATTTACCGTCTGACCATATGGCAGGAACTCATGATACACTACACCATTGAAATCGAAGAAAACAGTGAGAAGAACCTTCACATTTGATCAAAATTCTAGATTTGTTTCCAGTCTTGGCTCTTCAGACACCTTCCATTGTGATGATTGTGTCTTGGTTTTGACATCATACTTATGTTTTGTCACCTGATATGACCAGAAGAAGTTCTGGATTGTTGTTAAGTTTATTCAATAATTCCTGAGCAACTTGCACTCTGTGCAGTTATTGTTTGAAATTCGGCAATTTTGGAACAAACTTTACTGTCACATGTTTAGGGTCCAAAACATCCGAAAACATTTTTTGGCATGAGCCAAATGATATACTAACACTATCAACAACCTCTCTGATAGTCATTCGTTGATAGTTCGTAATTATTTCTTTCACTTTTTCCACGTTTTTATCGGTTGTTGATGTGCTACACTGTTCAGGGTGGTCGTCATCTTCAACATCTTCACGGGCCTCTTTAAAATGTCTGTACCGCTCGTAAACCCTTGTCTTACTCATAGTAGATTCTTCAAAAACCACAGTCAAAATTTTGAATGTGATGCTGCACTTTTAATTTTAATTCAAATTGCTGTGATGCAGCAAAATTTAATATAAATTCTTCGATTCATCTTTTTTGACAGTAAAATATCGCAGAGCACACCAAAACAAGTGTAACATTTTCGACTGTCAAAAATAAATTAACATTCAAAATGGTTGCAAATGTAAACATTGCCAGGAACATGTGTAACCAACAAGATAAAAAAATCTTTTTGAGAATCGGATCTATAAAAATTGTAAAATTCCCGTTATACTTTGATCACACCTCATATAAGTAATTTGAATATACTAAAGTTTATAAAGAAGAACTAATACTTGAATTTCATCAAAAATCAAGCATAGTAGTAAGAATTTCACATAAAATGTGTTAAAGAGTCAAGGTAACAAATTTTCATCTGAGACAATTAAAGCCAAGCAGTATAAAAATTTCAAATAACGAACTAATTTATTACCAAATAGTAAATGGAGAGTGTTAAAAAAAGAAACTTTAGTTGAACATTAATTAAATAAATTTAAAATAATAAGAAAAATTGGACAGAAGTTTCTTAGATCATAAGATATTGTAGTTCATTTTTCATGTGTAGTTGTAAGGATTAAGAGTAATGCCAACAAACCAAAAAACCTGAGATTAAAAGTCATAAATAAATAAAATAGTACATTTAAATTTGTAAAAAAATAAACACCTTGTAATTTAATGAGAATAAATAATATTGTATTGTAAATGTTTGAATATTTATTTGTTTATTTTAATTTTATCACTAAATCTTGTCAAAATTATATCTTATAATTTTGTTACACAATCTGTGAATAATAAAAACTAAATTTCTCATTACGATAATAATTACATCACAGTAAATATCTTTATAAGATGTAGAGAATGGTGTTAACAAAAGGAAAAAAAGTTTCTATGCTGGAACACTATTTTCGCTCATACGAAATTGGCCATTCAAATGTCTAAATGAAACAAATTCCAGGAGTGTTTTCAACATAAATTACTAACTAAAATGGTTATCGTATTAGCCGTAGAAAAATTCCTTCAAACTAGAAGCGTATTAAGACAACATAAAGGTTGCAACAGCCATCCAGTTACAATAAGAACTATTGAAAATCAAAGATATCTCTTTAATCAGGTGTTGCAGTCGTCACAAAGAAGTCTCCTGCGAACTTTATTGAAAATTAACATTGGTTGAAGATCAATAAGGCGTATGTTTGAAACTATTGGTGGGCTCTCATACAAGATACAGATTGGAACTTTTTTGAAACTGCTACTTGCTATCGGCTAGAGATTCACTTTGGATGATTCATGCCACCTAAGGTAATAGCGTGATATTCCATGGAGCAGATATTCCATATCCCTCTCATTACCCTGATTTAATACTACCTTTTACATTTGGGGAATATTGAGGGAAGAAATTTTTAGAGAACAACCACGAGCAATCATTGGTCAGCTCCGTAAGACGATTGTGGCAACTGTAAGAGGAATGGATCAACCTCTAATCAAGAGACCTACACAGCCTCTACTACAAGCACTGCTTAGGGCGTAATGGAAAACGCACTGAACATGTTTATCAACAAAAACATTTGTTAGGGATAAGATATTATATTTAAATTAGATAAGTATAAATTATTCTAAGTCACAATATAGGCATAGACAAATTATTGGTAAATAATGAACAAATTAGGAAACGGTTGAGCTTGCAGACACTACTTTATGTTGAACACTAGAGGGTAAGCAAAGACAGGAAAGAAAATGAGGTCAATCAATTTGTGAGTGGATCAACCTAGGACCAGAGGCTGTCCGAGAGAAGAGAGACGAAACTCTATCTGCACAAAGAAGGTGTTTGGAAGCTACATGACATCAGTAGGATCAACTGATATTGGTGAACAAATTCTAGTTACGATAATTTGTTCTCTTTATTGAAATAAAGTCCATATAGTAGGACTGACTTAGTTTAATCTCTCTCTCAAACATTGCTCTGAGGTTAATTAACATTGAATATGTTTAAAAACATTATCTGAAATAAATTTTAAGTGTTTTCTGATTGTATTATAAAAATATATAACATAATCGGATAATAAATTTAGTCGCATAAGTACAATTGAACCACCGATCCTTAATTATTTAATGAACCTATAGCATGGCCTTACAGAAATATGCGCCTTTAATAAAAATCATTGTATATAATAAAGTTTAATTATTGTTTGTTTTGGGCCATACTGTGTTTGGTGAGAGAAATAAATAAAAACTTTATTATTTCTCCAAGTCGTAAGGCATTAGAGAAATAATCAAGTGTTAGCAAATTCTAATTTAGTGCTTTCATAAAGTTTCACATACTTGTCATTTACTTCACAATGGAAAGGTTGATTAATAACACCAGCTACGGGTAGGCCAGTTTCTCTATGAAATGCTCCTATCAGTACAGTAACACAAGGTAGTCCTGATCTACATAATCCCTCAGCTTTCTCATAGCCTCCGTTGATATACTCCGCTGTCGAGTCTAAAGTACAAAGAAACCTTGTCATCTGAACTGCACACAAGTATTTTTTTAATCCATATCTAATACTATTAAACAAGCAATTGTATGTTTGGACATTTTATCTTGCAAACGGGTTAAAGGATTTTGTTGAAATGAATGAATCTGCTATTTACTATGAGAGAAAGTAATTCAGGAACAACTTATTTGGTGTGTTAAATAAACCTTTATTTTAAATAAAAGGTACACAAATTTTTTCATTCACCCATCAGCAAAACTAAATAAAAACAAACCAAAAATTGTCGTTTTGATAGTTGTCAATAAAGAGTGAAAGGTATTTTTTACAAATATCGGTTCTGTTCAAGAAGAGGACCGCCAATCAAACAGTAGCACTCTGAATGTTTCCTAACCTAACCTAACCTAACAAATTTTATACATTATATATGAATACACACTTTATTGTTCTGGAGTCCTAATATAAATTGATCTCTTTCCACAATGTGTCAAACAGATCTTCATCCTTGTTCCTAGGACATCACATGAATTCATCTAATTAGGAATCTAACAAATCTCTACTGGTTCCACATTCTTTCTGTTCCTGATAAAATACTGTTCTTAATACACGTTAACAACGTTACAGCTGTTCTGTCAAGTTAGGTTCCATCTTAATTAGAAAATTGTTTAAGGTGGCGGTCTTCTTCTGAACAGATCCCAAATATTTATACATTTAGATTTTAACTTGCTTTGCTCGTGCTATAAACGCATGCTCAACATGAATTGTATTTGAATAAATCAAACTTTTTAATATAATTTAATGTTACAACAGTCGGTTGTAAAATTTGTAAAATTTCTTGTAGTGATTGCAATTGTGAAGACATAGGTCAATCCGGAAGGTCAGTTAAGAATAGAGTTAAAGAACATGTACACAGTTGGAAGTATGGCAAATCTAATTCAAATTTTGCAAATCATTTATTAGACACAGGACATAATTTTGATCCTAAGTTAAACGTTAAACTTCTGCATATGGAACAAAAAAGTAGGAAACTCAATAACCTGGAATGTTTAGATATCAATAGATCAATTTAAAAAAAAACCATACTTCCAACTTAAATGAACAAATACATCTTAACTCATCACCACTATTGAGACCTATTATGTAACCTTTGTTTTCTAAAACACCCCCACTCCCATCCCACAGGTTAGATCAATTGACCTTCCTTACGTCATTTCTCAACCCCTTTACCCTTTACTCTTTTAACCTTTCCTTTTGTCTCACATTTTTAGTTTAGACTTGTTTGTTTTCAATTTAGTTGCTTGAAAATGCCTAACGGCAAAACATATGTCGCAATTAAAGCTGTTTTGTGGAATTAAAAATCATCTCATTATTTCCAAACTTTTTAATGTCTGTGGTCAAGGTATTTTACTTTTATTTTTTGCCAGTTATTAGTGAACCATAATATTTTTAAAACTTATGATTTTGTACATCGGTTTGGTTCATTAATCTCCACATTTCACTAGAATTTTTTTTAAATTGGTAAACCCGAATTTGAGAAATTACATATTTATTGGTCTCGTAACCATTTTTTATTTTTCTACCAATAACTCATGAACCAGTATTTTTGGAGAGATGACGAATAATATGTTTTTTTATGTTACACTTGACCAAATTTCATCAAAATTATTAAGAACCGATTTCAAGAAAATCTTATGTTTATGTTTTTTTTTTTCTTATGGCAGCTACTCTCAAAATTAAGTTTTCAAAAATAACAACAATTCTGATATAACCAAAATATGCCCACATACCGAATTTGATTAAGGGTTGAGCAATAGAGCACTACACTGTAATCTTCCTCCCCTTTCCAGTAGCGAAACTTTCTGATTTTAAGATTTATTTTTTACTCTACAATTGTACATCCTTACTCGAACTATAAATTCAAATATAGGGTACTAACATGTGATTGAGCACATGTTATCTTTTTTAAAATAAAGTTAATCGCAGGGCGTGAATTATTTGCAAGAATGTACTTAAATTAAAACACAGTTATGATATCTGAAATGCATTCATTTCACATCAAATTTAAATGAATAAAATATTTAATCTTAACATCAAACCAACCTGAAAGACATAATTATATTCATAAAATAAAACCAAATCGGAACTTTCATCAATTAGTCTTAAAATTTAATCAAATCAAATTGTTCATAAAATTTCAATAAAATCAAAATGTTAACCAAAAGTGTTAACATTAATCAATTCAAATAACGTTCATGTCCCTTTTTATTTTTAAACAGCTAACAAAAATTTCCCAAAAGTCAATATTTTTAATAATTCCTTAAATTCTATTTGTTAATGCTTCTGAACTTGAACTATCCTATTTTTCTATCGACGATGATATCATATGGATTTAGAATTTTATATTCTAACTAGCAGAGTACCCGTCCTTCGTACAGGGTTAACGTATAGATAATTGAGTGTTATGGGAGTTTTCAAGGCCAGTGGAACGGTGCCCTGATGGAATTTCTAAATAAAAATAGACCTATGTGTTACCAGGGACCCTAAGAATGTCCATGTACAATTTCAGCTCAATGGGTCCAGTACTTTTTACGTGATTGAGTAACACACACACACACACCATTAGATTTTTATGGTTGGTATTTTCAGTCTTTCAAACGTAATTGTATTCTTTTTAAGTGTTCGTTGAATACCCGTGCGTATCCTACTATGGTCATGAAAAAAATGAATCTCTGAAATACTGGTTTAATATCATTCCAGTGGGCTTTAACTTTTATTATTATAGATTGAATGAAATAAACGTTTATGTAAATACTGAAACAAAAAGGCATTTTAACATATGGGAAAAAACTGTAAACATTTCAAATCTAATCAGTTGAATAAAGCAACTCCGTCGGTCAAAGAGAAATGCCAGCGGCCATTTTAGTTTTTAGTGATTTTTTAATTCTTGTATTTAGAGCCGATTTTTAGCTAAAAACATTAACCTTTTGCGTATTTTGTATACCATAAGCATCAAACATTTGAAAAGAAGGAATGTAAGAAGCTTCAGCTCGTTTCACCTTTGTAGTTTAGAGAAAAATTTAATTTCGGATTTTTTTTTTTTAATATGCTTAAATGCAAATTTTTATAAAAGATTTCTTATTGAGCACCTATTACCTATGAGGAAGCTATATTCCAAGTTTCATTGCAATCCGTTCAGTAGTTTTTGAGAAATCGTGATGAGTGAGTCAGTCAGTCAGTGAGTGGAATTTGGCTTATATCACAATCAAATAACTTTCTCTATACTACATATATTTATTTATTTATTCAACAGCTAGGAGACAATTTTGTATATTGTATTAGCCTTGTTAAAATCTTTAAAAATTATACTACAGTAGACGCTCTTTTATCCGGAATTCTAACAACAGGCACATTCTACAAACCGGCATCAGCCGAGCCACTTACGGTCGGTTTTTTCCGGTTATGTTCGGGCGGCTCACAGGCCTCGACTGACATTTCCCGCAAGTGCAATGGGCTGTGCGTGCCGTTTTCTTAGTCATCTGGTGTTTGTCTGCATCTGACGCGATACTATACTACAGTATTGTACAGAGCAGTACTGTGATGTAACTGTTAGCACAGTCTCGTGCACCTAAACTCTAGTGGAAAGAAGCTACTGATGCATTAAATACATTTATAACATTTGCTGAATCCAATAAAAGCTACAACTCCACAGAACTTATAAATTTGTGTTTAATCCGAAACGAGTTTTTGAAGAAGAAATCCGAATCACGAAAGCAACGTGACATCAGAGACTTTTTTTAACACACATGTTTATTTTCATTCGTAAGACCCGTTTACAGTACATACTGTGTACAACCTTAACTAAACATAATGTAAAGTACATATGATATTTGATTTGGATTTGATTTTATGTACAAACTGTAATGTACAATTAATTATTTCGTCATTTAGCACTTTTATACATACATTACTTTATATTAAATTAAAGGAATGTTCAGCATTTTGTACTCTGTGTTTTTCTTCATAACCTTGTCATGTCAAATATGTGTTTCGTTCATTTGGGTTTGTATAGAGTTAATTTTCTTAGGTATGTCCTTTAAAAACCAGATATGCTCGATTATCCGGCAAAATCGGTTATACGGCATGATCGTGGTCCCAAATGTGCCAGATAAAAGAGCGTCTACTGTACATTAAACAAAAAGTATACAAACAACAAAAATACCATATACATCCCAAAACCCTTTTGGAATTCAATAGATGGACGTCCCATGAATTCATCAATAGAATAAAAAATGTAATCTCTTAAATATCGTTATATTTATGTCTATTTTATTTAGTTTGTCTTTTTTTTTATTTTGAAGGGCTTTTCTTATGTTATTATTTCTGATTTTATGTGGAGGATGGCCCTAGAAATTGCTGGTAATTTTTCAATTTGAGAATTTTGGTATAATTAGATTGTGTGTTTTTTCTTGTGTCATACGTATGTATTTGACTATGATCTTTTTAGAATACATAATGACACTCAAAATGTAAATTGAAGGGCCAGCTTTTTTAAAAGATGATGGTAAGTAATTCTACATTTCTTACCAAACATATCCCGAACTGCATACTTTTGAATTTTAAAAAATTTTTAAATTGACCCTTTTGAAGCATTTCCTCGTATAGCAACACCATAATAGATGTGACCATGATATACCATTCTAAAAGTTGGTAAAGATGAGATAAGTGAGAATGTAAAAATAGAATACTTTGAAATATGTTCACAGATTACAAACAAACACAGATTCAAACCAACACTATTTTTATTTTCATCAAAAAAATCAGAACACCATCAAAACAGTTATTTTTATAAAAACTCAACTTCGATATTTTAACACGTTAGCTGCCGAGGCCTAATATGATACTTTTGCCTGGAGTGCCACGATTACCAAATTATTTTTCCATTATTATTTTTGCATCTACCTATGTAAAATAATATAAGGCAATAGTATTTACTAATTTTATTTACATTTATGCATATATAGTTTTGAGACCGATCGGACCGAAATGCAATTTTTCGGCTTTAATTTTAATCGTAGTATAACGTTTAGGTCCGATCGGAACAAGGCAATTTTCGTTTAAAAAAAAAAATCTAAACGGGCTATTTTATTTCTTTATGTTGGCAACGCTCACTATTTTATTTGTCTAATACTTATTTTATAAATACATATTTTCATTTTACAACTGTATTCTGTGTGAATTATTCATTACTAAATCAAAATGTTTTTGTAAAATTTTTAATCGGTCCGATCGTGCCGACAAAAAAGTGAAAATATCCACCAACTTTATTATTATATTGAATAACCATGGTAACGGTTATTAAAGCATACAGTGAACGACGTCTAACACACCTCTTTACTCAATCCAGAGAATACCAGAATTGGCCGATAGGTTGCTGCACTATCTAACTGTGAGCCACAAAACAAAACGTCAGTGACTTTATCGTTCCGATCGTGCCGAAACGCTGCATTTACATTCACCTTAGTTTCGGTCCGCTCGGACCGATATGGCAGCTAACGTGTTAATTATACTTGCCCTCAGGGGCTCATTTTAGTGAGTATGGGTTTGGCAATCCCAAGGAAACTTTAGATTCCTCTCTTTCAATCTTTCCTATCAAGTCTCTCTTGACCATCTCTTGTACTCATCCAACCCCGGCGATATTAGAATATTCAATAGCTACAGGTCTTTATTTTATGTTCTTTTTCTTAAGACGATGATGACAGAGAGGTTTTTTTTGGTTTTAAACAACAAATACTTAATAAACTTACCAATAGGATCAATCCAAATTCCAAGTTCGTCAATGGGAAGTTCTCCATTGAGATCCGAAGGTAACTTTGATATATTAATGTTGGCTATATCTACAGACGAATGTACATGCATTGCCAACAGCTTGGCAGCACTCTCATCTCCTAGGATCATTAAGAGCTGTTCTGCAGTTTCATCTTCATTCTCGCCAACATGCAAATCCAATGTTTCCCCGTCTAAACTTGTAAACTCATTGCTCTCTTCACCACAAATGTGATTCACCAGCAGTGGATACTAGAGAAAATTATTTTGAAATCAAAATTGGTGTAATTTAATTAATTTGTACATTCTACTGCCTTATGAACTTATTACATAGAAAATATGACAACAAATATATAATCAAGCAACCTGCTGGTCAAAAGTTAAAACAACAAGGAACTTTTAAACATATAAAAGCAAACTACAACAGTGTAAAAAAAAAAAACAACCTACAAAGACAATGAATCCACTAAACTTTCCTGAATTCACTGTACACCTTAACTTATACAAGCCGTCACGAGTCAAGTCTGTTGAGGGAGGAGGCATTAGACAACCTGGCCTTGAACAAACGAATAGGGACCGTGCGGGTTTGCCAACTCGTTTTCTTGGAGTTCTTGGAGTTGTTTTCTTGGAACCCTGATTCTTCTGCAGTTATGTTCATCTAAGGAACTCGGAAAAAACATAGATACTGCATTTCCTTTTCCATCACAGTTGCAAAGTACATAATTTAATGATTTTATTTATTTATTATTTATTATTATTTTTTTTTAATACATCCATAGCTGCTTTCCTTCCTTGTAAACATATCATCAGAATTTTATCAACAAAAATATTATTTTTTCCGACTAAATAAATAAATGTAATAAATATTTCATCTTAAATCACCCCTTAAAACACTGTGCACATGATTTTTCGAGTTGTCAAGATTTGCTTGGCTTTAGTACTTTATGGTGTCGAAGTGTGTGTCCATTCAATTGATTGTCGTTTTGATGCGGGTTTCAGGAAGAAGTGTTATAAGAAGTGATATAATAAGGGATGTCATGCTGAAGGGACAACCAACAGACCATGACTTAGGTAGGTGATCTCTCATGGTGGAGGAACAACCAAAGACCACGACAAGGGATGTTGGTTGATTTCCGTGCTGAAGGGACAACCAACAGACCACGACAAGGGGGTTGGAGAATTTATATCCTGAAGGGACAACCAACAGACCACAAGGGGGTTGGAGAATTTATGTCCTGAAGGGACAACCAACAGACCACGACAAGGTGGTTGGAGAATTTATGTCCTGAAGGGACAACCAACAGACCACGACAAGGTGGTTGGAGAATTTATGTCCTGAAGGGACAACCAACAGACCACGACAAGGTGGTTGGAGAATTTATGTCCTGAAGGGACAACCAACAGACCACGACAAGGTGGTTGGAGAATTTATGTCCTGAAGGGACAACCAACAGACCACGACAAGGTGGTTGGAGAATTTATGTCCTGAAGGGACAACCAACAGACCACGACAAGGTGGTTGGAGAATTCATAATATGGTTGGTTAAATTAATATGGTGGTTGGTAGTTAAATTAATATTGGTTTTAGTGTAGATTGGTTAGTTTTAATAAATTAGTTTTTAGAATTACATCGTCAAAAATGGCTAGCCTAGATTGAGATTCGCCCAGTGTACTTATATTAATTTTAGCACACGATCTGATGACCCGGCAACGCATAATAAAGCAGATCCATGTACCCCCCAAAGCTCAAATTTATTGTAACAATACTAAGCCTAAGCCTAAGCTACTAACTTACCTGCTTCCCCAGGTCATGCCTCACCACTTCCTGTACCAAAACATCAGCTAGGGTTTTGAAATCCTGTTCAAATCTTGGGTTTTTCTCATCATCTTTCTTTTCCCTGATGAGTAGCGACAACAGATGACTCTCATAACGAATAGCCCTTGCAATGTTAGCTGCTTTCTCCGAGACTAAGATCAGGCTCTGAAGGAAAGTACTGCAAAAACAGATTAATACAATTATAGTCTAAATTATATCAGTAATCATATTATGTTAAATTGAATTGGGCCTATATTGCAAAGTTTGGCTATACAGTACATGTACAGTGGATGACTAGACATTGAATCTCCCTTTTGTCATTAAAATAGACTTGTTTTGACATTGTGTAGAGGTCGCTAATAGCAATGACTACATAAATACTATAAGACACGACATGGCCATGTTAAATATTCTACGCTTATTCTTGAGTTGTCCAATACCCGCTAGGTGGCTCTGCTAGAGAATCTGAAGTTGATGTGACTGGCGCTAGGTGGCTCTACGGTCAAACAATGTTTCAGGCGGGTAAGAGAAAACGCACTGATGCCACATATGGGACCAGAGATGCGAGGGAAGGTCAAGAATCGCTTATCTCAGCGCACGAACTGATAACACTGACTATGCTGATGGAAGTAAGTGAGAAGGTTTGTGAGAGAGAGGTCAACAGTTGTACAGTCTCAACCAAGTGGGATGCGTACAGTCAAGCACCTGCTGCTAGCGCTTTCTGATAGCTGTGTGTCAAACTTGTGACGAACAGCACCCGTAAAGCGTAGACTATTTCCCTATCCTGTGTCGTGTCTTATAGTATTTATGTAGTCATTGCTAATAGCAAGCACAAGTTTGGGGATACAAATTATTACAAGCAAGTATAGTTGTTACGGTTTTTTATTAAACAATTACTTCAAGTATTTGGTGGCAACACACCATATTATTATGATTTGTATACAGCACTACAGTATTTTTGAAAATTTTGTCATTGAAATCTATGATATCTAATGATAATATAACCAACAGAAATATTTGATGGAAAAAATTCTACACATCTGAAAACTATTTAAAAAATACTTTTTACCATGTATTTTGTCATAAGCCAGCTGCCAAATTCTACATTAAGTAATTCATATGATGTGTTACTCTATGAAGTATTGGAAAACCTTCCACGATAAAGTTAACAACAGTTTTAACTGTAGAAAAGTCCTTACGAAAGTGATTCTGATCATTTGTCAGCAAGCTATTTATTTTAAAATGGTAACAAAGTTTATGTTTAATAATGCCCCAGTGACTTTAGAAAAGACAGAAACTAATGAAATTGTGGTATAATTATTAGGGCAGCTCTTGTCACCCTTCTTAAAACACAGGAATAGTCACAATTTAAATTTAACCGGTCTAGGATAGACACCATACTCAAATATCTAATTAATCAAAAAGCTAAAAGATACCACAACTTTCATTTAATTGTGTTTTTAAAAAAATTGGATAAACCATAGTAATATTGTGAATACAAGTTACTTAAATTCTTAACATCTTCTCAGCGCTAACTTCCTTCCAGTGAAACAAGTGAAAATCTGTTGTTATTCTTAAATTTAATAGTCCTAACATATTTTGTACATTCAAAATATTTACACTATCATTAGGTTTGACAGTAATTACCAACATTAATTAAATAGCTATTAAGTTCATCTGGAGACACAGACATAGTCATCATGAATCATTTCTGATTTCAAATTGTTTTCATGACCTATAGCTTCATTAATAACTCGCCAGACAGCTATACATTTAGTACTAACTTTCATAATAAAATTACCATTCGCCTTAAGTTTAACCAATCTTATACGAGTTCTGTACATTTTTTTACTCTGGAATAGCCATCCCTGCAATCAACATTATTCGTATAACAAACACACAGAACACAATTCTCATAAAAAAAAATACGCCTAAGTATCAGACGCGTTTCAACGACAAGGTCGTCCTCTTCAGTGATACATCAGCTACACCAACCAACTTGGTGTAGCTGGTGTATCACTGAAGAGGACGACCTTGTCGTTGAAACGCGTCTGATACTTAGGCGTATTTTTTTTATGAGAATTGTGTTCTGTGTTTGTTATACTGTATAGTTTTTCTCATAAGTCAAGCTCAACATTTAATATTAACATTATTCGTAAATAACTCAAGAAAATCAAAAGAAATTATTTCAATAATTTCAAGTGAGGCGTGTAGGGCCTACCAATATTTGATAACACTATTTGATCAATTGTGTAGCCTTAAAGAGACCTTAAATTTTCTAGTCGCAGGACAGCAGTTATTAAAATGACAAGTCAATAAAGGATTCAAAAGCTGGCTCAATTGTAAGATAACTTGAGGTAACATTAAGCCAAACTATTTCACTTAATATACTCTTAAGATAAAGTACAGAGGATTCATTTAAGTCTCAGGATTTTAGGAGATACATCATCAGAATCCAAACTTTTTTATTGTTATAAGCAGATATCTTCAAACTTCAATTTCAAACCAGAATGGTCAGATAAGTGTGGCTGAAAGCTCTCACACTTGAAATCAATAAGATGTTCGTTGTAGATTATATTATCAAAGGCAAGAATTTAATCTTGTCGGTTTGCTATTCGAACAGTAAAAATTATGAGATCTAAACATGTTGAAGAAAGCACCAGTCATACTACCAGATGTCTCACTAACAATATTTAAATCATCAAATATTATTATTTATAAAACTGTTTGTGCAATGCTTTCTACCATTTACTTACCAAACGTCTGTTTGTCATTCTGCGATAATCTTTCGAAACAATACGACTGATTATATTTACTCTTGTTAATGTCTGCAAAGAGTAATTTTTGATGACTTAAAATTTAGAGGAATGGCATTCCTGCAATTTGAACTGTTCCGGATTAATCAAAATAACTACCATAAAACCAAACTCCAAGTTCAAATTTTCTCAAACTTATTACATTTTTTTTTAAATGTAACCTCCAAAAATACATATAAACGTATTAGTCATACAAGACCTAATTTCTCAAAATCTTCTCTACAAATTTCTGTCTATGAGATGTGGAGATTTACACCCCACACCAGTGTGCTAAAGCGTAATTACTGTAATAGTAAATAACGGTTCAGAAGTAATTGGTATCGAAAATGAACCTTGGCATCTTTTTTTTAAAAAACTCTATTTTAACAAAATACAATTTACTTTTAGGACGAGTGTAAGACACAAGAGTAGCAAGTTTGGGCTATATTTAAACATTTTTGTTTGTTTTTAAATTCCCGCAAAGATGGTAGCAAGAGGACCTTTCTTCACCAACTTAACTCTCACAAGAAACACATTGGGGAAATTGTAAGAAACTAAATTACTCCTTCGTGTTACTCTTTCGTAGATATAAAGTCAATACGGAACCAAGTGTCACACATCAAGTCCATATCATTGTCAGATAAGTTTCTTGCATAGAAAAATATTTCAACTGGATTGACTTCATCTTAGTATTATTAGTATAAAATTATTGTAAGTAAATTTGGCAGTGTAACAAACAACAGACAGAAAGAATTTTTATAAACATAATTGTCAATATATCAAGATATTTAGATAGTAAACAATTACTGATAGTTAATAAATAAACTCACAATGCCAATAGTGCAAAGTACACTACAAGTCCAGTACAAAAGAAGCTATTTATTCAGTAAATATTTGTTTAGTAATTAGACCTACACCCCTTGTCCATAAAACATGAATCAAATTTGGTCATTTATTTGTTTAAAATGCTTTGATTAAAAAATGTACAATCCTTTCCTAAAATTTTAAAATTATAATAATTTTTAGATTATCATAGGAATTAATGTAGACAAATGCCTTAGCCTCATAAATCTAGGATTTCGTACTTTTAAATTGATTATTTTTGACAGAAATAATTGATTTTGATACTTGAAAAGAGTCTTCCCAGCTTATGGATGATCCAATTGTTTAATAATGAAGTGCCGTATCTAAAACATTTCATAATTTTTTTATATTAAATCATAACACTGTATGAACTAGACATTTACCAAAGAGAAGTTGTCCAATTGATTTCAGTGCGAAACCTCAGCAATTCTGCTTCAAAATAGCGTTTTTTCCATCAACTAGATACTCATTTTCAACTCAAGTAATTTTTATCTCTCATAATTCATTTTTACTTAACAATCTTTAAAATTGAAAAATTTGTAACATATTCAATTGTATAGCCATATTGAAATCACTCGTGGGGCACATGTGCACTTTATTCACATCTACAGGTTGATATTACTACGCTTCAATGATAAAAGATTCATGACGACTAGGTCTCTGAAACCTAGACCTAGTAAAAGAACTATAGGTTAAGTAATGACTATATTATAATGACCTTCCTTGACCTGTAGTTCTTTAACTAGGTGTGGTTAGGTAACCCCTTTTCTGATCTGCTTAAAACTGAGGTAATTGTTTACAATTACTTTGTCACCTATAACTTCTTTAGTATTTTGATATGTTATCAACAATAGACTACAAAAGATAGATAAATATGTTTGAAGGACCGGAACAACTAGAAAATACCAGTTACACAGGGTCAAAGTCTTATCAATGCTGCGATATGAAGCGGTCCTTTGCAATCAGTTCTAATGGTGTTGTATTCCGGTTTCAATCCGTTACTTTTACCTAAGAAAGGTTTGGCCAGATGGTTATTTATATATATATATATATATATATATATATATATAGCTAGCCTACCTGGCCAAACCTGTCATGATAGCCTATATAATTATCTCGCAAAGTAAGCATTATTAACTTAAATAAACATACGAAAGGTTTGGGCTGGTGGATGGGTCAGTTCTAATGGTGTTGTGTTCCGGTTTCAATCTGTTTCTGTGTGACAAAATTGTGAGCTAACTTTAAGTAAGTTTATAGTGATTACTAAAAATAAAGACACTTTGCACAATTTCTTATACAATCATGGTGTTTGTGACGGAGGCGACAAAGTAATTGTAAACAATTACCTTACTTAAAATTGATGAAATATTTGTTGAAATAACCTCAAAATGCCTTAGAACAGTAATTTTTTAAATCACTGTTTTCTGACAGAAATAGTGATTTGTGAAAGATAAAAAGCTAAATGCATCGAAAAGAAGTATCAAAATGATGGATAAACCGCTATTTTGAAGAGGAATTGCCAAGTTTCGGACTAAATCGATCTGACAACCTCTCTCCATATTAGCCAAAAAAAGTTGCACAGAAATCACTCAAATTAATTCACGGACTGAGGACAACCTCTAAGGTAATTAATTATAACAGTCCAAAGCAACACATTATAGTTTATAAATCAAATTAATTATCTAAATAAATGAATTAACCCTTTGAAAATTATTATTAACTTAGTCCTACCTTTCATCAGACATTTTCCAAACGGCCCAAATCACTGGCAAAATGAAATGAAACAATAACAATGATTTTAATTACTGAAGTGAATTGCCAATCCCTTATTAAAGTTTGAAACTTTAGTTTATGTTGACAATTTATTCAAGACGAATGTGGCTGCTCTTGTTTTATTAAATTTGAAGACCTGTCTTTTCGTAAACATCCTTTTACAAAGTCACGATCAACAAACTACAAAACACGATTATTGCATGACCTTTCTTTCTAATCAGCTGACTGAACTGAACAAATCTTGTGATAGTGAAACTGAAACATACTGTCAGTGACTGTCACTGATAAGTTGATTAGGCTTCAATGCTTTTGTTTGCAGTATTCTAGCCTACACAAGTACACAGAACGAAGAATTTACAATCAGTTGCAACCATAGATACAAAAGACTAGTTTGAAAATTGTTGGTTATACTGGAATGAATGTACAAACCACAGATAACATACCTAAATCTAGAACCTAATCTATCAGTAATAT
Source organism: Aphrophora alni (assembly GCA_963513935.1). Lineage (NCBI taxonomy): Eukaryota > Metazoa > Arthropoda > Insecta > Hemiptera > Aphrophoridae > Aphrophora > Aphrophora alni. The sequence goes on along the minus strand of OY740777.1, from coordinate 40,808,697 downwards.
AGATCAACTGTACTTTGAATCCTGGTAATGAGCTCATTCCAAACTGGTCATACTTGATCTTAGGATATGTATATTTAATTTCCAAATGTGGGGAATGCACTCACATCAAGTTAAAAAAACATGACTTTGCTATCAAGATTAAATAATCAGTAAAATTTAAATTATTAACTGTTGAAAGGGAAAGATGTCAACTATCAATTATGTACGATATATTTGTATAACCCTATGTTGAGTATTAACACCTTTAGCTTTATATTTTACTCGTTTTATTTCAAAAGTTAGTATTGTGAAATATTAATTTATTTATATATATTCAATTTTAATGCATACTATTTTAATACACTTGTTAAGTATTAACATTTCAAAATGAACACTGGTTTGTGGACTAGTGATATCTAAATTACTCAGTGGAGTAGTGATGTTATCTGTTCCTCAGATAGATATTTCTGAGTCTAATCCATGTTCGGAACAAATCAGAATCAGTAGTCGGTACTCATCAGTTTTGTCTAGATTGGAGTATCGAATTTTAATTGACTTTTAAAAATGGTTCTTTTAATTGTAAAATGTTGAGCTTTATTTATAATTGACAGTTTTTTCGAGAAATTTTAAACTATGGAAGTAATAATAATTTTTTCTACATATTATTTTAACATAGTACCAACTTCTGTAAATTACAATTATTAATTTTTGCTGTCAGTGAAAATATTTAGAGAGGCAGGAATAAAACAAATCAATCGCTAACTTCAGTGGAGTCAATTTTTATATATAATATATTATATTAATAACTTGTAGAGATAGATCTGATTTCTCTTTTTAGGCCTAGGTAAGTATAAAGCATAAATTTAAGTTTTAGAAATTTATATTTTTGACTAATCATGTACTTCAAATTAAATTTGAATTCCAACTGGTTAGTTGGTTAATATGGAGAGAAGTTGTCTGATCGATTTCAGTGCGAAATCTCGGCAATTCCTCTTCAAAATAGCGTTTTATCCATCAAGTAGATACTCATATGCAAGGCAAGTAGTTTTTATTTCTCACAATTCATTATTTACTTAACAATAATTGAAATTGACAAATTTGTAACATTTCGGCAAGGTATCCAAGGAAATGATAGTCCCTGACACTATATTTAGGAATATGGTCCCCCAACATCTCTCCAACCACACTCTACGGTTTTCGTATGAACTCCGCTGTCTGAGTCAATGAAATGGTGCCTATGGTTGACTTACGACGATAGAATGTTGTACGCCCGCCAGCACTCTGTAATAATCATCATACCTTTCACCTACTTTCTTATGAGAGATATTAGAGTTCTCCTATTTCTTCTTTTTACAGGAACCAAAAACGACATCTCTGTATTTCTTGGATACTGCCGAGTATCCATTTGCCCTTCGATTATATTTCCTTTTACCAAATTTCGTTGAAAGTCTGACATGGCGAATCTAAGATAAGTATAATTGAAATTAGATGAAACAGAGTTACATGGCTTAATTTACAATTTACAACAAAACTGCCACTTATTCCTAAAACATCCCAATTACAATGTTGGACTCTTTGTTTTCCAAAACTAACCCTATTTAGACAACGAAATTTCCAACAATTAAAGTCTAACAATATTATTACACTTTTTACAAATTGTTTGTTTATTAATTACATTTTGACGTGTATAAAATCTCTCTAGATCCGAATCATCACAAATAGCAAAAGCTCACACCCTACACACTCCATTTTTTTCACTAATTCCGTAAAATTAACATTAATATATTGGCGGGAATTAATAAGTTACATGATTGCGTTTCATATGAGCTATAATCACAGATATAAACATTGCAAGTCGTTAGTAAAATTCGAGACAGGAATGTGAAACATTGTCATTTAGCCGTAACCTATAAAATAGTTCAATTTTGTAGTTTTTAAAATGTGATTTTTCGGCAAAAAAATTGAGTCGAATTGAGTCACACACTGATAAGTCGGGAGACCTGAGAGGCCAATAAACATTGTCAAAACGCGAGATAATCTGTCCAGAAAACATGTCTCTAAGAACTGTCATTAAAGTGTCCGCTGTGTGTGATGTTGCACCATCCTGCTGGAACCAAACACGTTTTAAGTGGATTCATCGTTTTAGTTCTGGTTTCAAGTACATTAAAGCATACGAAATGTATCGAACCGAATTAACAGTAACTGTGGCCCCGTTCTCTTCAAAAAAATAAGGTCCAATAATGCTAACAGAGCCAAGAGCACACCAGACTGTTACTTTTTCTGAGTCTAGAGGACGCTGGTGGATAAGGTGTGGTGCTATGGAGCCCAGTAACGTAGGTTTTGCTTATTCACAGTCTCGTTTAAATGGAAATAAGCTTCATCCTTCATCAATAAAATTGCATTTTCATCCGATCCCAAAATCACTTGCATTCTGTAAGCAAAGTCTTCGCGTACAGCAAAATCAGTTGCCCTAAGTTGTTGCACAATGAGCATTTTGTAAGGATGGAATTTTAATTGTTTATGCAAAATTCGTCTTACTGATTCACGATTGATTCGTAGCTCACTAGTATGACGTCTGGCTGACCGTCCTGGGCTTCTGACTATCACTTCCTTTACCCTTTCAACATTTTCTGGTGTCGTTACACTGCGTTTCGGGCCAGGATGCTTCGTATCCAGTATATTTCCAGTCGATCTGAAGTTTTTCACCCATCTGAGGATTTTGTTACGGCTCGGAACAGCTCCATATCCACCGACATTAAACCGTGCACAAAACAATCGCTGCGTAGCTGTAATAGACTCACTACTTCTCACGAAACTGTCATAGACAAACAATCGATGTTGCAAGTCCCACTGCTCCATAAAGACTGAATAAATGAAATGGCGTCTTGTGTAGAGCAGAACTATCCCCACCATGGCCACCTCCCACCACCGCACTCTCAGCACTACGCAGTTCAAAACCGTCCGTCTCCCGTGTGTCATTCTGTATATATATATATATATATATATATATATATTATATTTACCTTACTTGACCTATAGTTGTTTGACTAGGTCTGAGTTTCAGAAACCTAGTCATAGTGAATCTTACAAGCGTAGCAATATCAACCTGAATAAATGAATGAAGTGCGTATGCGCCCCACGACTGATTTCAATTTGGCTACATGATTGAATATGTTACAAATTTAAAGAGACATCAACGCTTGATTAAGGCAGTATGCAGTAAAGTACAAAACATAAATGATCTCAGTTATTCTACATATAAACAATTTGAAGATATAATAAAAGAGACATCAACGATGGGGTAAGAAAGTTTTCAGTAATCTATAAAATTGAACTGATCTCAATTTCACTTGTAAACGACTAAATTAAATTTTAAAAGAGACACGAACGCTAGTTTAGGAAGTATGGTGTAATTTACAAACATAAAATGTTCCTAATGATTTTAAATAGACCATATTAATATATTATAAAATCAAAGTGATTTCAATTCCACTTGTACAAAATTTAAAAACATAATAAAAGAGACATCAACGCTGGTCTAAGAAAGTTTTCAGTAATCTACAAAATCAAACTGATCTCAATTTGACTTTAAACCATTAAAGACATTATGAAAAGTAAATAAATCAACGTTGGCGTAAAATAGTATGCAGTAATCAAAGTGATTTCAATTCTACCTATATACAATTGAAATGAATTATAAAAGTGACATCCACACTGCAATAAGACAGTATGCAGTAACTTACAAAATCAAAGTGATCTCAATTCCACTTGTAAAAAATTTCAAGACATTAAAAGAAACAACAATGGTGATTTAAAATAGTATCCAAAAGTGTTCAAAATTAAAATTACCTCAATTCTACTGATGAACATTTAAAATATTCATTAGTTCCCAAGTTAAAACAATATTTTTGTCCAAGGGTAATAAACCAAAATTTTTGACATATCTTAATTATTTTCTTAATATTGTAGCATTTAAATTCAAAAAGCACATCCGCAATATAACTTCATTAACACTCTTCCACGTCCAATTTCCGTCCCTTGACAGATGCTGGCACCTGGCGGCCCGCTCCAAAACCAAGCATCGCCTGATACCGAACACAAAGTCCATTCGCCGGTCAAGCTAGCTTCTCTAATACCCGGTCCACAGTCTAGATGTGATAACAACATGGTCTACATTCTGCATCACTCATCTAACAAAAGTTTTTTTTCTCTCTAACCTTACAAGTCTCATACAACATCATGTTAATTACAGTCTGTGCGTTTTAGTTTAAATAACCTAGTTCAAAATGTTAAAATAACCATCATTTTTCTCGGTACATGCTCACGTGAACTGCGACAGGATTAACCAGGTACTTCAACCTTACAGATTTTGTCATATTATATATTTTGTTAATTTTTAAAATAATTTGTTAATTATCATGTATTCTTTAAAATATGTATTTCATGTTTTATTTAATATTCTATTTTCTTTTGAAACTAAATGATTATAAAAATTTTCTTTTCTTAAAACATCATTTACAAAACCTTGTAAAGGCACATTTTAAGTTTTGAACAATTTTGTGAAATAAGTGCAGACTAATGTTGAACATTAAATGATCAGAATATCCTATTGAACATGTCAAATATAAAACAATTAGAGAAATTTCTTCTAAATCAGAAAATTTCGTTTTACAGACTTTTGAAGAATCTTACAAGTCTTATACAAGCTTTCTTTTAAAACAAAACTATATATATAAATAAATTTATAATCATCTAAGAAGCTTTTAATTACTATCTTAACGAATTTCTGTGATGCAATTAATTTACTTTAATTTTGACAAATAACCAGATATTTTCTTCAATAAAGAACATTAATGCTACAACATGTCTGATCTTGCACAGACGCTAAAAGAAACGTGTTTTTTGTTTGCCACAGCCAATATGCTGGTAGGAGAAATAGAGAAATTCTTGTCTCATATTGCGCAAACCAGCGAATCATCCTAGCAAGTTTCGTCCTGTTGGCAAAACACGTTTTTGAATCACATAACTTCAGATTTTTCAAGTGCATAAAAGTGATGTCCTTTTTTTACAGCTGACTTTACTGAACTTTAACTAACTCATATGATTTATGTGCCTAAATTTACTTCGGCAAATATGTGTTCCTTCAAACTATTTTCTAGATGTAGATTTTTGTAATTATTTATAAATTATATAACAATTTATTGGGTGGAGCCTGCATGCAATTTTCGGTCCTAACAACCTCCAAGAGGTTAGTTTCTAAATTAAAATAATTGACGTCAATTAACAAAATTTCAAAATTCTAAATTATTTTCCTTTTTTTTTTTTAAATATAAATTTATTGGCCAATACAGTTTTTTTTTAAGAAATTTTCAAACCAATTATATTATGTTACTTTAGTTTAGTGATAAACATGTTAACTATAGATATGATCTTTCTTGAACTTAAAATATCAAGCTCTTTTATATTTTGTTAAATTCTGTTACTGTTTAAAAGGAAACTATCATCTTATAAACTAAACTAAAAAGGGGGGATAAGTTTTTTTTTGAAAATCTTGATTAATTTTTTTTAATTATTATACTTTTACTTTAAGGGCGTATAATCTTTTTTTTTGATTAATTATAATTCTGTGAATTATTAAGCTGTGCTCATTGTCTTTTTTTTTTATTGTTAAATTTTTGTAACTATAAATATATATATATATATAAACTAAAAGGGGGGGATAAATTTTTAGAATCTGTTGATTAATTTTTTTTTTTATCTAAATTATTATATGTTACAATTAAGGGCTTATAACTTTTATAATTTATGATCTTGTTAATCATAAGTTTTTTTTTACTGATGATTTGTGTCAGGATGTTTTTTGTTGTAAATGACAAAGTCTGAACCGTCGAAATTTCTTTTCTGTTTTCAATAAACTTGAGCCTTGTTAATTATTAAACTTGTCTTTGTCTTTTTTTTATTTTTCATTTCTAAACATTGTTACCATTTTGGTTCCGCCTTTATTAAATTTAAGTCCCCTGGTAACATGTTTCTGGTAGCAGAGCGTGGTTTATTTTAAATTCTGGAACCGTAGTTAATTTTCAAAATTTCACATTGGAACTATCTAAATTTAAATTCAAAATTATTTTGTTAAACAAGGCTCATTTTTATGTTTTGCAGCTTTTCAAATACTGTACAACTGTTGCTGATGAAATTTTTTTTATTTAGTTTAAATATTTAAAGCTCTATAAATCTATAGTCTCTTTTTTTTTATTATTTATTTATTTTTATAAACACTTACACAAAAACTTCTAAACCAATTTCGATAAATTTTTTTTTATTATTATTTTGTCTGCTTAAATTTTTTTTTTATATATATATATATATATATATATATTTACATACACTGCACACGACTCATTCACTGAATTTGATCCAGACAGCGGGGTCATTCGGGAATCCAAAAAAATTTTAAATAAATAATAAAATCCAAAAATAGTTAAAAAACAAAAAAAAAAAAAAAAAAAAAAAAATTTCAAAAACTCCTTCAAAAATTTTCTCGAGTTTTCTTTCGTTGTCTGTATTGATTCATACTTACACACACACATATACACAACATCTACACTACATATAATACTTGAGTCTTTCTCTGGCTCTTTAATTTTTTTTTTTTTTTTTTTTTTTGGGCATCTTCTTAAAAGAAATTTTTTTTAAATTACTTGGTTTATTTTTTTTTTATTTTTATCTATTATTATCAGCAACAGTTAAGATGGCAGTGGATTTGCTGCGATTAGTGGACCCGTTAAAGAACACGGAGCTTGCTTTTGAATTTTTTTTTTGTTTTCGTCATCTTGAAAGAAAATTATTTTTATTTATTTTTTTTTTTTTTTAATTTTATCATCATGAGCAATAGGCGGGATGGCAGTGGACTGGTTGATGCAGATGGTGGCATCTGTTTAATAGTAAATTGAAATGTTGAACACCTTTAATAATATATCATTGTGTGCTAAAAATTTTTTTTTTTTTTCTTCCAAATTATAGGGGCCCAGTTTTTGTATATAGGACGACATGGTTGGCCTGTTTGTTCCTTTCTTTAAATTATTCGGTTGTTTAATTATTGGCAGGTCAACATGTTTGTTCCTAATTTTTTTGTTTAGGGTTGAGAAAACCGGAGTTAGGTTTTCTCACATCATGGGTCACCTTTTATATACATTCATCTTGGTACCATCTCTTTTGCCACACTCTTTTGCTACACCTTTTTTTTTTACACTTCTTTCTTTTGTACATTTTTTTTAAACACTTAAATATTTTGATGAAATTTTTTTTTTTTACACTTTTGATTAATTTAAATTCCTTTTTGGGGCACATGATTAAAGATACACATACATAAGACCTTAAGTCAAATATTACATGCCCTGCCTTGCGCAGTAAAACCATTTTGACTCCCCAACGTTTCATACTGCTTCTTTGTTTATTTTTAAAAAATGGATTATTTGTTTAGACCCTTCAAAATTCTTTTTCTCACGGAAATTGTTAAGAGCCGTGAATAGTTTAAATTTCTCTTCGTATGGGAGAAGAGGAATTTAAAAATAACGACGCTGAGCATGATCTGACCTAATTGGCTTCAGGAGTTTTTTTTTATTTTTATTTATTTTGTAATTTAATGTAAAGGTCGGCTCAGAGGATACTCCCCCCCGTCTGAGTCCGACCTTTCCTGTAAGCCTAAAGTGTTATGCACTTTCCCTCCCCAGTCCCCGGAGTGGTCACCTCCACTTGGTATTCCCGAGGTGCCACTCCACCCCTTTCCCCACGTACCTTAGAGTACAAAGTCAGTTCATGCACAGCAATGTCGACCTTTGCGTCACCCTTCAGCTCTTTCTGTCGGGGGCTTGACCCAATGATAGGTGGGAAGAGCTGAGACGCTATAGAAATTTCAAAATTTAATAAGTAAGTGCCGAAGGAGGCTACACCCTAGAGTGGTGATTGTAAAAGCATTATGAAGCGTTGTTTCTATCAGGTGCCCCGTTTCAAAATTTCGTAGGAGGCCTTTCTGGCCCTTTCCTTAGAATCCTTTTGGAGGCCCTTCTGGCCCTTGTCCCTTTTTCAAAATTTTGTGGGAGGCCCTTCTGGCCCCCTTTTCTGACTCTACCCTAACTCCGTCTTTCGGGGGGGGAGAGCTGTAGCATTTAAATTCAAAAAGCACATCCGCAATATAACTTCATTAACACTCTTCCACGTCCAATTTCCGTCCCTTGACAGATGCTGGCACCTGGCGGCCCGCTCCAAAACCAAGCATCGCCTGATACCGAACACAAAGTCCATTCGCCGGTCAAGCTAGCTTCTCTAATACCCGGTCCACAGTCTAGATGTGATAACAACATGGTCTACATTCTGCATCACTCATCTAACAAAAGTTTTTTTTCTCTCTAACCTTACAAGTCTCATACAACATCATGTTAATTACAGTCTGTGCGTTTTAGTTTAAATAACCTAGTTCAAAATGTTAAAATAACCATCATTTTTCTCGGTACATGCTCACGTGAACTGCGACAGGATTAACCAGGTACTTCAACCTTACAGATTTTGTCATATTATATATTTTGTTAATTTTTAAAATAATTTGTTAATTATCATGTATTCTTTAAAATATGTATTTCATGTTTTATTTAATATTCTATTTTCTTTTGAAACTAAATGATTATAAAAATTTTCTTTTCTTAAAACATCATTTACAAAACCTTGTAAAGGCACATTTTAAGTTTTGAACAATTTTGTGAAATAAGTGCAGACTAATGTTGAACATTAAATGATCAGAATATCCTATTGAACATGTCAAATATAAAACAATTAGAGAAATTTCTTCTAAATCAGAAAATTTCGTTTTACAGACTTTTGAAGAATCTTACAAGTCTTATACAAGCTTTCTTTTAAAACAAAACTATATATATAAATAAATTTATAATCATCTAAGAAGCTTTTAATTACTATCTTAACGAATTTCTGTGATGCAATTAATTTACTTTAATTTTGACAAATAACCAGATATTTTCTTCAATAAAGAACATTAATGCTACAACATGTCTGATCTTGCACAGACGCTAAAAGAAACGTGTTTTTTGTTTGCCACAGCCAATATGCTGGTAGGAGAAATAGAGAAATTCTTGTCTCATATTGCGCAAACCAGCGAATCATCCTAGCAAGTTTCGTCCTGTTGGCAAAACACGTTTTTGAATCACATAACTTCAGATTTTTCAAGTGCATAAAAGTGATGTCCTTTTTTTACAGCTGACTTTACTGAACTTTAACTAACTCATATGATTTATGTGCCTAAATTTACTTCGGCAAATATGTGTTCCTTCAAACTATTTTCTAGATGTAGATTTTTGTAATTATTTATAAATTATATAACAATTTATTGGGTGGAGCCTGCATGCAATTTTCGGTCCTAACAACCTCCAAGAGGTTAGTTTCTAAATTAAAATAATTGACGTCAATTAACAAAATTTCAAAATTCTAAATTATTTTCCTTTTTTTTTTTTAAATATAAATTTATTGGCCAATACAGTTTTTTTTTAAGAAATTTTCAAACCAATTATATTATGTTACTTTAGTTTAGTGATAAACATGTTAACTATAGATATGATCTTTCTTGAACTTAAAATATCAAGCTCTTTTATATTTTGTTAAATTCTGTTACTGTTTAAAAGGAAACTATCATCTTATAAACTAAACTAAAAAGGGGGGATAAGTTTTTTTTTGAAAATCTTGATTAATTTTTTTTAATTATTATACTTTTACTTTAAGGGCGTATAATCTTTTTTTTTGATTAATTATAATTCTGTGAATTATTAAGCTGTGCTCATTGTCTTTTTTTTTTATTGTTAAATTTTTGTAACTATAAATATATATATATATATAAACTAAAAGGGGGGGATAAATTTTTAGAATCTGTTGATTAATTTTTTTTTTTATCTAAATTATTATATGTTACAATTAAGGGCTTATAACTTTTATAATTTATGATCTTGTTAATCATAAGTTTTTTTTTACTGATGATTTGTGTCAGGATGTTTTTTGTTGTAAATGACAAAGTCTGAACCGTCGAAATTTCTTTTCTGTTTTCAATAAACTTGAGCCTTGTTAATTATTAAACTTGTCTTTGTCTTTTTTTTATTTTTCATTTCTAAACATTGTTACCATTTTGGTTCCGCCTTTATTAAATTTAAGTCCCCTGGTAACAATATATTTGGTGACAAATATGATATATGATTTAAATGCTTAATGATACTGAAAACTTTTTGAAGTCAGTAGACTACTATGACTTCCAAATTATAACCACCTTTTGATACTGAAAATAAGAAATCCACATTTTTTGACACATCTTGTTAAAATGTTCAGCGACAACGTATGTATAGCTGAATGCTAAATGTTACTGATACTATTTTTTAAATCGGTACAGTAGTTCCCGACTTAATAAAAAATAAATAAAAGATAGTTTTTTTTTAACACAAATTTTCTTAAAATATTCATAAACAATAATTATCTGTCTGTGACAAATAGTAAATTTTATAAATCCTAATTAGAAATGAAAACTTTTTTTTAATTACTGTAGTAGATCCCCAATTAACAATTTTTTGTTAGCGATTAAAAAGAAATCTATATTCTCCCATATGCCGAGACGACAACAGCAGACATTCAGAGAGAGAAAGTGCCATGAAACAGCTTGAACGACATCTGTAGAGTCCCTAGAATTTATTCATATTATTTTGAGTAGTAAATTTTATGTAAATTATTATGTCGGGCTAAGTTTTCAGAAAATGGCGTTCGTTAGACTCTCTGCCACCCTTAGACCACCCTTTGTTACTTTCCTGGTTATGTGCAGTCACTTTTTATAAATAAATAGGCTATAAATCCTCCAAATCATTTTATTATAATTATTAACTTATTACTGATGGTTATTTAGATTGGTTATTGGCTGGGGGGGGATAAGGTAAGTTAGACTTCAAAGGAACAGAAGAGCATGTTTTCATTAGTTTACCCTATCTTGGATTAGCGCAATCCTGGTGTTATATTATTTTAGTTTGACCCTAAACAACCATAACGTGTTGCATGTAAGATGGAAAGAAAGAGTTCAATAAATACCTTTTTGAGTTGTGCTGCTTTCAGTCCTTTATTTCTTTTTGGTGTAAAAGCATTTATGTAAATAGAATCTGTAAATTTTACACATGTTCCAACGGCCCAGTAATGAATGTTTTAGAAAAATTACAAATTTACAAGCAAACATTATCAGATTCAAAAAAAAAAAAAAAAAAAAAAAATCCAATCAAACGCAATCTTTAAAAAAAATCATTCAATTTTCACGAACAGCCTTCATAATAATTATAAATAAATAAATCATAAAATGTAATACAAATACAAATGTAAAGAAAATGTTAAATTGTATTGGTAGATCAAGGAGGCTTGTCCAGTAGGGTAAGTTGGTTTAAAACAGTTGTTACACAGATTTTCTGAACCTTGTAATTGTGTATATCACAATCTAACGGACCTCTAAGATGTGTATACTGTATATTAAAAAATCTCCATTTGCATGTTAAATTGTATTGGTAGATCAAGGAGGCTTGTCCAGTAGGGTAAGTTGGTTTAAACAGTTGTTACACAGATTTTCTGAACCTTGTAATTGTGTATATCACAATCTAACGGACCTCTAAGATGTGTATACTGTATATTAAAAAATCTCCATTTGCTTGCACAACACTGTTTCGACTCTATCTGGCCTTGAAGTTGTACAGCTCTACTCACTACGCTCAGTCGGTTAAATGTCCTTGCTGGATTTATACGAATATCACTTTTTCTTGGTAGGTTAGGGTTAGACATTACATTTTTATTGTTTATACTGATGACCGACGGTACTTGATAGAATTTCATGTTATACAAATAAAACACACACAAATTCTTTTGTTAAATTCTACAATTTATTGGTCTACCCGACCATGGTTTTGTCAGTTACGTCATTGACGAGGCTTTTAAAAGACAGTCTTTGTATAAACCTTGTCAATGCTGTAACTGACGAAACCATGGTCGGCTAGACCAATAAATTGTAGAATTTAACAAAAGAATTTGTGTTTGTTTTATTTGAATTACATTTTTGACAATAACTTCACTATTTGTGACCATAAGGGTGGTGGGGTTGGTATCATTATATGCAGAATTGAAATCTACAAATTTTTATCTAATTTGGTGTCTTATAAGTTGTATAATACACAAGATGTGAATAAAAAAACTGTTTAAAATGGGCATTCATTTTGACAATTTCAAGTTTAAAAAAATTTCATGTTCTATATGAGCATTCTTTATACCGAATTTCATGTTCCTATATTATTTTTCTGGCCACTATCATGCTTACGTATAGATGAAAATGACAACGGACGGACGGCGTGTCGAAAATCACTTTTTTGATTTCCTAAGGCTATGAAACGTGAAGGGTAAAAAAGTGAGGTCGAAAAATTTTGTGATTAGAAAACTTAGAAATCTTCCCAGAAATCTTTTGCAATCAAAATTATTGTCTCTCTCATGTGGAATATGTAAATATATATAACATTTTTCATTTTTTCAGAGACTCATCATGGAATATCCATATCTGCCAGTTAAAGTAGAAGTTATTGATGAAGAAATAGAACAGGAAGACGTTAGTTATGATTTATTAGAAGAAGAAGAAAATTGCTTGATTAGTGATATCGGAGAAGAATGCAAACCTATAGATTTTACCTACATAAAAGTTGAAGGGGGTGGATTTATAAAAGAAGATGTATCGTGTAACGAAACAAACGAAGATGACCAACCAGAGGTTGATGGAACGACGGATGTACACGGAAATGAAGAAAGCAAGATGGTGGAATTTACGCATGTGAAAGTTGAAGGAGGGGCTTGGTAAGAGAAATAGATTCTTAAATAACATCTTATAATATTATTAAGTTTTATTATTATACATTCCTCTTATCCCTTCAGTCCCAGCAGTTCATGGATGCAACTCTCCCCAGTATACACAAAGTATACAAAACTGTGGGTGTGACAATGTGAAAAGTCAGATTTTAATATAGACTCATTTAAAAGACGCGGTTAAGCCAAACAGATAAGAGATTCAAATAATAAATTAAATGTAGTAACTTCATTAATAAAAGAAAAATGGATTTTCAAGACAACAATATGAATTATTATGTTTAATTTTAATGTAATTTAGTTTGTTTGTTTTATTATGTAAAATATGTGTATTTTACGGCAGTGCGGTAAAATGTTGAACAGTGACCGGAAGGAACGCTTTTCGGAAGTAAGAATTTGCCTCATGGTTACAGCAGTCTGAGTCCAGCGTTAGGAGTGACAGGCTGTTTCTAAAAAAGTCTAGATCAGAGCTTGGTGGAGAATGGTTGTGTTTTTGAGAGTCTAGTAAGGCTTTGAGGAGTAAGGTTGTGTGAAATGTAGAGTTCTTAATTACAAGTTTGTTTTATCTAAAAAGTAATAGATTTAATTTTTGTCTCAAGTAGAGACTAATTTAGTAGAAAATGGATAGGAAGTGATAATGGACGCTTCTAATGACAATGTAAACGTGTTTGAAAGTAATAGACTTACTGTATTCTAAGTGACAAACAATATTTATGAGAAAATTAGTATAAAGTATTTAATTAGACGGTGAATATAAAAAAAAAGAAACTTAATGAACACTCGAGGTTACAGCAGTCTGAGTCCAGCGTTAGGAGTGACAGGCTGTTTCTAAAAAAGTCTAGATCAGAGCTTGGTGGAGAATGGTTGTGTTTTTGAGAGTCTAGTAAGGCTTTGAGGAGTAAGGTTGTGTGAAATGTAGAGTTCTTAATTACAAGTTTGTTTTATCTAAAAAGTAATAGATTTAATTTTTGTCTCAAGTAGAGACTAATTTAGTAGAAAATGGATAGGAAGTGATAATGGACGCTTCTAATGACAATGTAAACGTGTTTGAAAGTAATAGACTTACTGTATTCTAAGTGACAAACAGTATTTATGAGAAAATTAGTATAAAGTATTTAATTAGACGGTGAATATAAAAAAAAAGAAACTTAATGAACACTCGAATTTATAAGATTTCAAAGAATAAGAGACTATGTACTGTAAATGAGTGTCTTAAACGGATCGTTTAGCACGTGGCAAAAAACTTTGTATCGAAGTGAACATTCTTTTATTAATGATGAATGTTATGATTGTCGTACAAAAAATAACATTCCTAGAGTGCTGGGTGAATATTCGAAACATGAACTTTTCAGGAAACAACGCTTGCTGTAATCTACAAGTCTCAGGACATCTGGAATTAATATCTTTGGACAATTTGAGTGCAAATGGGTGTTCTGGTATAAACACCATATGTTAAATTAGGACTAAGTATTTATATTATGTTTTGATATATTTTGCTATACATGTTTAAATTTTTTAATCTGTTTCATAAATATTTTAAAAGGAAATAAATTGATAGATAAAATAATAAAATTTTAATAATTGAAGTAAATCTCCATCTGAGATCTTTATAATGATTTAAATTTCAATAAAAAGTAAATTCCTGTTGCAACAATTTTATTGGTAAAAGCATTTTTAAAGATAAAATTAATTAATTTGAAAGAAAGAAATAAAGGAAATATAAATTCATAATTTGTTATTGAAATTAAAAAGGATAACTAGTATTTATAATATGATTTTTTTGTTGTTAATAATAATTTGTAGGATGTTTCTTTAATAGTTTAATAAATCTTTATGTTAACATTTCAGAGACAAGTGTTTTCATTAAATACCAAATATCACTGTAAGTACACTGTGAAAAGAACTTACGACCCCCAGATATTTTTTCTTTCTTTTAAATATTTAAATTTATTCTTTTTTCAAAATTGGTATGTTAAGGATACCTGGCGCCCTAGTCGAGCAATTTAATAAGATAATTATAAATAATTAAAGTAACTACATCACCTCCTTTAAAGAAATATTACATGGGAAGTGCATCTCCCCATGGCGGCAATCTTACAAAGTCCTGTACATTCTTAATTAGCATGGTCTCACTAACTTATTAACTTCTGGTTTCATTATCTAAATGACACTGCCACTCTCTTGCTCTTTTGGAAGCCTCTTCTCTACCTATCTCCCTACTAACAGCATAGATAGTTTTTCCATCTTGAACCAGAAACTCTATTGGGATGACCTCAGCCACAACCAACACCACTACGATAGCAGCTCACTGTTCTCGATGCTTTTACCCTGTAGACCTAAGGCAATCGAGGAAACTTCCGGACTTTCACAGCATCTGTCCAGATTTTGATACCATACAGTAAGATAAACTGTACTATTGTCATCAGCAATCGGTGCCTGCATGTGTATATGGATATATTACAATTTTTGTGTTTTAATTTATTACAAATGATTGAAAAATATTTCAGTTTTCTCTAAACTTTGGTGACAAATTTTACATCATAAGATTTGTGTTGTTTGTTTATAACTTTCAAAAAATTTGACAGTTTAAAATGTATATTTTGTCATCTAAATAAACATCAAAACTATAAAAAAAATTTAAGAAACACTAAAATAAAGAAAGTTGTGTAATGTGGAGTTTTTGTGGATATATCTGTTTTGACATCCTATGAATCTAAAATGTGGATTTTTCGATGATATATGTCTGTCATCTGGTATGTGGTCTGTGGACTGCTAAATCACCCAAACCAATGGATTGATTTTAATCCAATTGTTATATAGATATTATTTTGCCACATCTGAGGGATGTTTCATTTCATTTTTTTGATAACTCAAAATTTAGGGATAGTTACCATAAGAAAACAACACAACATAATATTTTTTTTCAAAATCAGTTGGAACGATTTTGATCACATTATGCTCAATTGTAGCCACTGATTCACAAATAAATATGAATATCCATTTATCTTTATTTGGTCATAATATATTCAGAAATTTAAATTTATTTGTAAATTAAATTTTAGTTCTTCTTGACATGACTTTATCCCAAAAACTTTTGACTCTAACAAACATTTATTTTATTCCTTATTCATTATTCAAATCAGCTTAATACAATGTAATTTAAATATTATTTTTGTGTGTCTTTTCAAAAATGTTGGTTCATTATTTATTAGTAAAAATCACAAAATTGACCATAGGATAATACACAATATCTCAAAATCGCCTCTACCAATTTTGTTTAAATTTTAGTTAAATGTAAAGATTAATGATCCAAACCCACATAAGTAAAAAATATTAAAGTTTAAGAATAATTGGCCAAAAATAAAAGGTCGATCAAATTGAACATTTGTCGCTATCTTTAAAAGCTTGATTTTTATAAAAAACAATTTATTCTTCGTTTAAAGAATCAAATATCTTGATGGCAGATTTGTTGAGTTTTAAGGAAAATAGTGGACAGTAGTTGAATAATTTCCTGCATTGCGAATGTTATGACGTTATAAAACATCTGTACATAAACTGCAATACGACTGACTCAGTCGATCCATGAAAGAAATATCTACAAGCGACCAAGGTCGTTACCAATATACATCAATGAGGTGCGAAATGGTCCAGAGGAAATTACACTTAATTTTTGGAACAAACCTCACACGTAGTATACGAAAAATTATATTAAAAAATAATCATTGTTAATTTTATTCACAAGATATCTTTTACATACCCAATATATGAAGTATAGGGTAAATTAAATTTGGCAATCATAAAAAATGTTGACTCCGTTATTTAAGTGGACTTAGGAATAAAAAATAAAAAATTTCAATAAGCCGCGTACCTGTCGTCTGTATGTAATTAAGGCCACAAAAATCAAGATAAGAATATGATGAATTATAATTACCAACTAAATCTAAATTAGTTTTGATTAATATTGAACAAATTGTTGTATTATTCTGAATATTGAAACTGAATTTAATCCATAATATTTAAACATTCCCTTATATTGGAGCAAAGCAATGACTATACAAAATGTGTTTCTAGGATTGAATCTGCAGAACAGGAACAAGACCCCTTGGCTTTATTTCCTGCTAGACAAATTGTAAGTATTTTATTTAATATAACCATCATCTTTAAGTTTAAGGCTTTACAGAGCAGATGAAGGTGGTTTAATTCCATAAAATTATTTATTTTATTTATTTATTTTTTATTTAATTTTTTATTACAACTGAGTAAGATGTACTCATCTAGTAATAAAATTATAGTTGTAGTTTTTATCACAGTGATAATTTTTAAATAAAAGAATTAAACATGTGGGGAGTTTTGAAAGAAATCTCCGTTTTCGTACAGTAGATGAAGTTTGTTTGCATGTACAGTAGAAACCCTCTAATCCGTCACCTTCGGGGCTGGGGGCATGGTCGGACCGCAAAAAAGGTCGGAATATCCGAAAAAAATCAATATTTATTACATATTATATAAACAGATTTTTTAAAGTGAAATAAGTGATATATAAACTTTTAAAAGTCTATATAATAAAGTCTATATATAAACTTTGCAAGTACAGTAGAACTTCTGTTAACCGGCCTATATCGTAGTGTACTGGTTGGATGAGAGTTTCCGAAAATAAATTGTAATTGAAACACCAAAGCGGCGGCGAGTCAAACGACTTTGTCGATAGCGGTATCCCATTGTCTGTGGTGTAAAAACACCGCGGCGCCAAAGCGGCGGTGAGTCAAACGACTTTGTCAATAGCGGTATCCCATTGTCGGCGGCATAAAAACACCGCGGCATTGGCACCCATCGGTATAGCAGACATACAAAGGCAAAAACGTTTGATGGGCCGCTTTTTTCCCACGAATCAATTTAGTATACATTATGGAAAATGTAACATTTCTTTTCAGTTTTCTTCTTGTCTTTGACTGGTTATGATCTACATACAGTATATACAGTAAATAAAAATGAACGAATTACGAAAACGGGAATACGGAAGCGTGTGTTGGTTTCATTTCAGACGCGGTTAAATGTGTCAAAAGACTTGACAGAGGGGATTCTGTAAAAAAGCTTTGTAGTGTTTAATTTTTCACGAGAGATGACACAGCACTGAAGCAGAAAAGCGATAACAAACCGGAAAGAATGGCGCCAGATGGGCCGTGAGTCATCGGCGAGTCGAGCTCGAGCACGGTCGGATTAACCGGAGTAACGGACCACCCGAGGGCGGATTAGAGGGGTTCTACTGTAATAGCCTTTCAAAATAAGTGCTGCAATTGAAAACCTTACAAAATTTGTGCTGTGGTATCATTCAAATTTTTCAGTAGCAGGCGTCCATCATAAACTGCTGCTGTATATGGCCAAACATAATTAGTGAAGGTGTTGCGCATTAGTGAGGTAAGAGGTGGCAGACCATCTGTAGTTAATGATGATATTGTTCAAAAAATTAATGAAAAGGTCTGTAAAAATCACCATTTTAGAATTATTGAACTTTCTAAATTATTTCCACAAATTTTTTGGATTTTTTTTTTTATGAGGTAATCCCAGAAAAGTTAGGCTACTAAAAATACTGTTTAGTGGATACCGAAAATTCTTTCCAAGAACCACAAAACAATGAATGGGCACCGTTTTAAGACTTTCATGTTACAATGTGGAAGGTTTAGAATATCTCAACAGAATTCTGACTGGTAATGAGACTTGGACTTTTCGATCATCCGCCATTGAGCCCGGATTTGTCTCACAGTGATTTTCATCTATTTATGTACATCCAGAAAGTGGCTTGGGTCCCCCAGTGCCTTAATGGCTACGAAGAACTTCAAGAAGGTATGACAGGTTTGCTAAAATTCCAGGCGACAGAATTTTATGAAGGAATTCCCAAACTGGTCCATCGCTATGATAAATTTAAATGGTGATTATGTACTAAAAAATAGTGGTTTTAAATTGTTTATAATTAAATTTCTGTATCTACATCTTTCCTTTATTTATAGTCAAACAGAGATTACTTTTTGAATATCCCTCGTTTAACAAATTTGAACTTTATAAAGACAGGATAATAATTATTTACACCCCCCCACTCTTTTCCCTCTCTTTTTCTGTATACAGAAGTGTTCAAATGTAAATAAGAATTTCCATGCTCCATGTAAAAGGAGACTTAAAAATCAATTTGGAGATGAATCACTCCAGTGTGATTGGTGCAAATCATTTAAAGAAAGTCTAAATGAAATTTGTTTAGTTTATATATATATATATATATATATATATATATATATATATATATATATATATATATATATATAAACTCTCTTTAATAGCTAATCATTAGTTATTTTATTTTTATGTAACTTTGAGCAAAATTGGATTTAATGCAAACAAAGAATTGTAAAGCTGCATTCATAGTGGGGGGAAAAATTAAATAAACTGAAGGAAAAAAATTACACAAATTTTCCCACACACCCATTTACAATTGAAATACTAAACAAACTATTTCCTGCTTAAAAATATCAGTTTGGTTGTTGCCAGTAAAAACGTGAAAATTAACCATGGATGCTTTCTTTGTAGGTTATTTTAAACAATATTCAAATAAAGTCTAACTTATTTTACTTGTGTCATAAACATTATAAGATGAAATCAAGAATTACTGATGGTCAAGGTTTTTTTATATTATTGTAATTTTTTTTTAGTGCTAATTTTCTATTATTTGCAATTTTACACACTGGTTTGTGTCCATTAATCTTCAGATTTAAACGAAATTTGTTGTCTCAATTTGGAGAAAATAATTTTTTTACAACAGCTTTATGCCCAATTGTTGGTGTTTTACTGATAACTCAAGGAATGGTATTTTTGATCAAAATGTTAGAAACTATATAAATATTTTTTTCAGTCGGTGTCTATAATTCAAATTTCAATTTTCAATCGACAACTACCAACTGACATTTTTAGTAACAATTAAATTTTAATTGGTGTCGGGTGAGTGAGAAGGATTGTGAAATATTTTTATTCCATTTATTTTAGCTATCCTTGTAGTTCATATTTGTTTGGGTTTTTACAACTTTATAGAATCTATGACATATTCAAGGTCAAAGTAATTACAATATTTTCTTCTTACATTACAGAAACCTGAAACTCAATCTACAGAAGGGAAATACACAACCATAACAGATATCTGTCCTAGCACCTCACAAGCCAGCGGTAAGTTGTTGTAATATCAACTGTATTTAGTTAATACAATAATTTGCTTATAAAGTTAATTTTGAAACGGCATCCAACAAGAGCTTTCATCGTAGCTCCTTTGTTGAATTCAGTCAGTCGTGATACATGAGAACATTTCATTAAATTTAATGAGATTGCTTCAAATTAGAGATGTTACAAGCTAAACTAACCTAACCTTACAAGGTTTAGTTTGTTTTCAAATTTAGTATATATTTTTTTAAGAGTGTCCTAACAGTTCGACTGACAATTTAATGGCTTGTTGATGACTGAAAATTCAAAATTCAACTCTCAGATGAATCCTTAATCTACATTTTACTTTTGTAGTATAGAAAATATTATGCGATCGGTCAAAAATCAATGTTGAGTTTTTTCTCGAAATTATGGGAAACCTGTAACAAAATATTTGAAAAGCAATCTTCAAAGAAATTTACAGTTTGACAATATTTAATTATTTTCAATTGTGAAATAAAAAATAATATTATATAGATTATGGAAATTAAAAATGCGTTTTTTTTTCAGTCAGTCAAATTCAATTAACTTCTTTCATGAAGTCTTGGGTTAGATTCTTCTCTTTCATCTTCCTTATCAGGTCTTTCTTTACCAACTCTTTGTTCTCTTCCAACGCTGATGTTATTAGAGTATTCAAGGGTTAGGGGTCTTTATTTTATCCTCTCTTAAGGTGACGATAACTGAGAGGTTTTTGCCTTTAAACAACAGGGGGGAAACATACATTATACCATAAAATGTACATTACTTTATATTATGTATTCGTGAGAGAGTAATGCTTTAAAATTCACCGTGTTTTTAGGTGAATCCATTTGAATAAAATTTCAACAGTAAACAAGGTCTATGCCAACTAGTTTTATCTCCCATCCCAGTTACAAAGTTATGCTTTTTCACTCTAAGTGACAGAACACTGCTGTCTCTGTCTTTTGTAACACGCAAATGTTCACATATCTTTGATGTTTTTTTTTTATCCATTTTCTATTCCAGTTGTTGTATAGAAAGCAAAATTTAATTATGAGAATAAAGTCATGAAGAGGATAGAAAAATACATATTTTTCGCTTCAAATAAGTTTTTATTTATTTGTTTATTATTCAGTTAAAGTAAATCCTATTTGTGTGTATGTGCGTTTAAACACCATCATAGTCGTCACTACCTTAAATAACAGAAGTTAAGGTAAATGAAATGAAACCCTCGCCGTACTCTAATAGCATCAGGGTCGTTTGAAGTTGCCATTTGGTATTTTCAGTCAGTATTGTTTCTTACATAAACAAAATTGTACAAGTGTTCCCTCAGAATATAAATATATTGAATCCAGTTGGAAGTTGGAGTTTCATGTTTTGAATGGCAACGTTTTATCTTCTCTAAGAAATAAATGTAAAACATTATCTAAAAAAAAACTATTTTTGTTTCTTACATAAACAAAATTGTACAAGTGTTGAAAAGGTAAATTTTTCTGCTTTTAATTTCTATTGTTTTACTGTCTCACATATACGTAATATAGAGAAAATTATGTAATGGATAAAAATAGATGTCGAGTTTTTACAGATATGTGTTTTGAGGTTTTTTGAGTCTAAAAAATAGTAATTGGTGTACAGCCCAAATGTGTGAACCAACTTTAATAAAATTTGTTATGTAGGCATATTTTGGCTATATCACGTGATTTGTTTTATAATTTTTTTTTTAATTGCCTCTTAACGATTTTGATCAAATTTTGCTCATATTAAGGACCCAAACTAAACATATTGGTCACCATCTATCCTAAAATGCTGGTTTGTAAGTTATCTGTAAAAACTAACAAAATTGGCTTAACCTAACAAGTTTAACAAAAACTAACTGTGTACCTGTTAAAAAAACATATTTTTTTCAAAATCATATCTTTCAATTTTGTTAAAATTTTAGAGATATGTGAAAATTAATGATGCAAACTGGGGTTTAAAATTGCAAATAAAAATATATTATGATTCTGGAGTAATTAGTAAAAATAAAAATGAACCATTACTGTTGTAATTAAAAATTTCATTTTAATCAATTACAAGTACACTGAGGATGTATTTATGGCACAAGTAAAACCAGTTTAGGTTCTTATTTAAGTACAGTATATAAAAAAAATTTTAAAGATAGCATCCATGGTTCCTTTTCATTTTTTTATTGACAACTATCGAACTGACGATTAGTTTTAATGATGAATGTTAATGTTAGGGGATGGATTAGTGTGAAAGTGTTTGCACCATTTATTTAAGAATATAATTTTAAATTTATATTAATTAACAAGATTTAACGAGATAGCCTATCAAATCTTGTTTCAACTTATTTTCAGATACACTGTTCCTTTCTTCAAATTCAGACACTGAGCTCAGTTCATTTGTTTCTCTTCAAAAACCCGTTAAGAGTAGTTTACTTGCAAGAAAATCAACTTTAAACAAAAACAAAAGTATTAAAGAAAAACCACTTGTAAAGTGTACTTTATGTAGTTACACTGCTTTAAAGCCATGTATTGTTGCAAGGCACATGAGAGTGCATACTGGGGAAAAACCATACAAGTGTACAGTGTGTGATTATGCAGCTTCGCAATTAATAAATTTTCAAAATCACTTCAAAACTCATACTGGAGAAAAACTGTATCGATGTACGGAATGTAGTTATATGGCATCTCAATCAAGTAATCTTAAAAGACATATGATAGTTCATACTGGAAAAGGAAATGTGGATTGCCCACATAAATGTACTGAATGTGATTTTTCAGCTTTGCAGTCAAGTACATTGAAAGAACATATTAGGGTGCATACAGGTGAAAAACCTTATAAATGTAGTGAATGTGATTATTCAGCTTCTCAATCAGGTACATTAAAAGAACACATTAAAATGCATACTGGAGAGAAACCTTACAATTGTACAGAATGTAGTTATTCAGCTTCCAAGTTAGCTAGAGTTAAAGAACATATGAGAAAGCATACGGGAGAAAAACCTTATAAATGTGCAGTATGTGAATACTCCTCTTCTCAGTCATCAAATCTTAGAAAACACATGAAAATACATACAGGGTAAAAAATGAACTACAACGGAAATTCGTTGTATGGGGTTTTTTTGGTCAAAAATAGAAAAATTAAAATTTAATCCTAATACAAGGTTTGGTTGAATTGTAACCAACTTTGCTGCTCGGGGCGAGTCGGTGAAACTGACCTATGGCTCAGTTGACGAAAGTCAACTTTTGCCTACTCGTTTTGACAGTAGATGTCGTAGATTTTGAATATAAAATTCATATTTGATGAATTATGAAAATATGAAATAATAATGTTAAAGGATGTGCAATTGTAGTACAAGTTGTACGCAATACAGATCTATTACGGTTATTTCATATAAATTAACAAGCGCTACAGCAAATTTAAATGAAGAATTAGAAAATTTTCAAAATTAATAAAATTCAAAAAACCTTGGTATTTCTGTAATAAATAAATAATTATAAGAATAAAAGATTCTTGCATAATTGTTGAAAAAATTAATATTTAAAAAGTTAGATAAAATGGTATAATTTGAAAGTTGAATAAAACTTAAATAAACATAAATTTTGGAAATGTGTTGTATAGGTTTAGTTAGAAGAGTAAAGTTTAATAAGGAATTACAGTGAAATATCAAAATTTGAATAAAATAGAAAAGCTATGGTTTTCACACCCTTGTGTTAAAACGAATAAAGATAAAATTTCAAAATTAATAAAACATGGTTAAAATGATATATGCTAAAGAATATGCAAGTCCCAGGGTAATCAGTAATTAATAAACCCCTAAACAAAGAAGTGTGAGGTTGAGAGTGAAATTACGTAAGACAGGAAGGTCAGACATCATCTTCGTTACGACCAGTGTATTTATTTCTTTTCTTATTAGGGTAAAGTTGGCCACAAACGTTACTGATTTTCCTGGGATAAAAAATTTAATATAATTTAATGAAAATTGTTTAGGCTAAGAAATTTAATATCTGTGTGTGGATATATATATTGTAAGTAAAATATTTGTATGATAAACCTGGACAACTGATTAGATTGTTAACTGAGATATTAGTGCCCAGCGATTAAAGAAAATAATTTCATAACAGAGAAAAGTAAAACGTTAATTTTTTTATTTAATAAGTTTTGTCAGAGGAATATTTTGGTATTTTTCTAATTATAAGTTTTAAAAAAATTGGAGTTATTTTGTTGTCAGAAGAAATCTGATTTTGTTTCTTTTATTTAAAATAAAATAAATGGGTGTGTGAATTTCTAAATATCAAAAACAAAGACTTGTCTTTTATAATTATCCACACAACCTTGTTTTATGCTTTCAGGAAATATTACTATTTAAAAGGTAAGATATATTGTATTTAAGAAAGGTATTCTCAAGAACACGCTCCCAAGGGATAAATAAAATTAATCGTGTTCTCTCTGAGCAAAAGGGTTAAAGTAAATATAGTTACTGGAAGTATTATAGAAAAGAGGGGGTACCGGCAGTTTGGGGTGACTTAAACTGTTGAAGGAGTTATACAATCCATGCCAGATAAGTTAAAGAAGCCTAAACTTCCAGTGGATTGGATAACTCATTTCTTTACTCGCGGAAACAGATCCTGAAATTTTTTTAGACTAGTGTGTATTTAAAAGATATAGGGGAAGCGTACAGTTTAACTCATAAAAGGTGTTGTCTTTTCGTTGTAGAACATATGAATAAAATTATTATTTTTTATCATTATCCTATCAGACAACATTATTACCTTGTGGTGAATAATTTAGAAGCCTATTGTGATAAGTGGGACTTGTTATAAAACCCTGGAACCGGCGAAGCATAATGAGCGTTACATTATAGCCGACTTTTCCCTACTCGCTACTGGCAAGCAGCTATAATGTAACACAAAAACATCTAGAAGTCTATAGATCCGACTTACATTTTGATGCAACCAAAAGTCTAAAATATGTAATATACTTTATGTTTAAATTTGATGTAATTAGTGTAGCACACTGTTTCACTTGATTAGTGTTAGTGAGTCGACATTTTGTCTCAAACATACGTCACATTTGTTGATTTTTTACAAGTTTTATTATAACTTAGTCTACTAAATATTAACACTCTAAGAGGATAGATAAATTATTCCTCTTTTCATCTGTGTTTTTAAAAATCTTGTAGCATCTATGTACAGAAAGTTATGGACTGTTTTCTTTGCAAGGACATTTTCGGAATATTTTGCCGAAGATTCTCGAGCTATAACGTAAATCAATAAAGCGTGAAATATCGATAGTAAAACTGTGAATTTTTGGAAGGCCGTCTATCCAGTACTATAGGAGAGATTCTGCTGTTTCCAGTGGTATATTATTTGTCTAGATATTCCGGTTTTATCTGTAATAAATTCCCTTGTGAATGTCGACTTCCAACCGTTATTCAACATCAGTTTGCATGTGAATAGGGTGTGGAATGGCACAACTACGTAGCCTCAGACTAGGACTGTGTCTGGTGTAAGGGGCGTGTCTTCCCTTCTACTTGCTTCCCTAGCCTGACTTGACGGTACAACCCATTCTAAGAAAACTAGGTACACAAATTACTGCTTATCTACATTTAATTCTTAAAGTTTAAGTAAAGTTAATTCTTAAAAGTTTTATTCTTATGTACACAGATAAAAGAAACGATATTTTTTTATTGGGGTTGTACTGCTGAAAGCAAATGCAACAAACTAAATGTGGCTCTTCACCCCAGACACATTTCTACCTTGAGGATACTGTACAATGATATTTTCAGTGCTTTGTAGGTTTGTTTATTGTGACAAATGTTTCGTGAATACAAGTCATTTTAATTTTTTGTGAAAATATATTGTAAGTTCAATTTATAATTCATATTTTATTGTTACACGTGATTATTATTTTACTGGACTTATTATTTTTTGTTTGATGCCTAACCTATCTTTTTTTGAGAGATAAACATTGTATTATTTTAGACTTTATTTATTTATTTAACCCTACAAGTGGCAATGTTAAAGGTTTTGTTTTCTTAAAAAATAATAATTTTATGCAAAACCTAACTTGTAGGATATAATTTTTCTCAGAAAGATACATAGAATTTATCTATATAAAAAAATATATATGAAACAGTTTTGGAGTAAGTATCTTAGGTGTCAAAAAATGAAGTTAACATTTTTCAGAAAAACCTCTATCATCCAAAATCAATAGCTTACCACCTTTTTTCAAGATATACAAAAGTTTTGTATAATACTTGTGAATATATTTAAATAATAATAATAATAATGATTTGTTACATTTTCAAAAAAAATATTGTTTTACGAAAAAAGGGAAAATGTTTTGCCTAATTTGAAAAAAAATCACCATTAAATTATTAAATTTATTAATAAAATTGTTAACATTTTATGAACTTTTGGTTGTATGGTAATGATCTATGTAAATTATCTTTAAAATAGTATATAAATTATTGCCATAGGATGATTTATACTAGGGTAAATGTTGAATTGCAAAAAAAAGTGATTTCTTGTCACATAAACACTAGAATGACAGCGGAATACCATGTAGAGGGTTAAGACACAATACCATACAATAAGTAGACAAAATTATTTTATTGTAGCTTATATTTTGGTTACATATATTTATCTTTTACATAGGTTACAAATAACTAACATAACCTTTCTAATAATCTGGTTTGTACTGTTCAGATAAAAACTAATATTTTCTAATAATAATTTAATAAATTTATATATATATATATATATATATATATATATATATATTACATAATCTTAGTAACAACTAAGTGGTAAAACGTTTTTATATGATGGGAAAAATTACAAAAATATATTTGTAGGATAGGCTTAGAGCCTTATATGGTGATTATGTAGAAATTTTACCTCGGCTAAGAGAGACTTTTTTTTATTCCAGATGTAATTCCAAACATTTTATAACTAAAATTTTTTATAACATGTATGCTTTTTATATTTTGAGGGATTTTTAAAAATAGGCCTAATTTTTTACCTATTTTGTAGTTGTTGTTTTTTTTTTTCAAAAATATTATTTCCTGATAACAACTTGATAAACTTATAATTTTTTTTACAGAATCTTATTGACAACTAAATGGTAACATTTTTATACCATGGAGAAAATTTCAAAAAATGTATAGGCATTTATGTAAAAATTTTAGTTCGGCTAACAGGGATTTTTTTTAATTCTTGACATACTAACTCCAAAAATTTTATAAAAAACATTTTTTCATAACAATATGCATTCTATACATCTTTCTGAAAATTTTTTTTTTTTTTTTAAATGAATAAGTGTGATTTGAATAACTATACACAACTATATTACACTCTGTTCTCACGGGGAACTTTATTGAAACTGAATTCTTAAAGGAGACTGATGACTGTTGTATAAAAGACACAAAGAAAGGAAACCTATTTTCCAACTTCCCGGTAATTACCGAGACATTGCAATGTGCTTTTCGAAACATCTACAATTTCTTTCGGTAGATTCAACTGACCAATTATTTATCAATTTCATGTTCGTGTCCGTTTTTGGGAAAGTCTTATTTAGAAACACTACAAACCCCAGAAAAGCATGATCTCGGTCAAGGAATAAAAATGCCTGTTTATTAGAAGTGTCCATTAAGAAAGGTTTCACTGTATTACGCTTACCATCCTCATGTAAATTTATTGTAAAAACAAATAGTATTGATATTTATTATATTATAAGTTATGTTGAATATATTACAAAATATTACTTTTACCATTTGTGTACAAACTTATTGTAGAAGTAAATTTTTTTTAATTTTATCATTTTTTTTATTTCACATTTATTTTATTTTTTTAATTATTATGTTATCACAAATTATTATTATATGTCATAAAAAAATGTTTCTTTAGATAACATATTTTTATTATTATTTATTTCACATATAATATATTTGTATATCATTTATATTTGTATATTATTTTATTGTGTTATCTTCACAAATTATTATTATTTAGATCATACAAAAATGTTTCTTTAGATAACATATTTTTATCATTATTTATTTCACATATATTATATTAAATTTATTGTATTATCTTCACAAATTATTATTATTATTTACATCACACAAAAAAAGTTTCTTTAGACAAGATATTATTATTATATGTCATACAAAAATGTTTCTTTTGATAACATATTGTTATTATTATTTATTTTATATTTATTATATATTTGTATTGTGTGTCATCACACAGAAAGTTTTTTTAAATAAACATATCTTAACCCTTCAATGTTTTACTTTTTCCTACCTATTACCCCTTACATGCATGATTTATTTCAGCGATTTTTATAAAAAAGAGTATACTCTAATGTATCACATAAAACTTTTTTCTAATTTGTTTACACCCCTAATTTGTTTAGCTGCTAAAGAAGAAGGAGGGTTTATTTCATGCATTATTTCATCAACAGTAGAACCAGTTTGGATCTTGACCGTTCTCGACGACCAGTAAGTGTGGGTTTTCTAGGGCGTTTCTTTTTTTTGTAATTGCGCTTGTTTGTGGTGTCTCAATTACACTTTTGAAATTACCAAAACTTTAATATATGGAATTCAGCTGATTAATGTTTTGTCCGTATGTCAGATCGCCTATTATGTAATCACTGTATCGATGCCATTGTTTCATTACGTTACTAACGCACTCTAATAGAATATCATAATGATTTTCTAAATGTCCATATAAACACTTCTGAATAAACAGTTTCCATCTCCAATAATTGGAGTTATGTTAAAATGTTTATAAGTAGTCATGGCCATGACTGTAATCAAGCAATGCTAACCAAACAAAAATTTACCAGGTATAATATAGCATCTAGAAAATTAAATATGTTATTTGTTATGTACTTAGAAACACAATTCTATACGTTTAATCACCACTAACCTACTTAAATGAAGTAAATTACAACATAAACAAACCATGTTATGATAATAAAACATATGTTTTGTTATAATCAGCTGATCAGTAAAAACAATATTAATGAATAGAAAATATTTTTAATTACATTTTTAGAATATTAAATGAAGGAATAGTGAACTTTCAGCAAATTGGCAAATATGTAGAGTTAATTACCTTTCATTTAACACAACCCGCATGTAAATCGGTCCAATAGAACTCCAGATCTCACTCGGAATAGGCTTAATATTTTACCCCATATTAAATTGCCATATGAGATTTTAATTTCCGTTTTTACAAAATTTAGTGGGGTAATAGCTGAAATGAAAGCAAAATGGGCAAATATACAGATAATTACTTTTCATTTGGTACCAACCGTGTGTAAATCGGTACAGAAGTATGGTCAGGCTCGATGTCATAAGCTTTAAATTTTTCTTTATGTTAAATCTCCATAAGAAAAGTTTATTTTCCATTTTTGACCCAAGTAACATAAATATTTTCAAAATATAAATAAAACCTGCACATATAGGACCTTTGTTTTGATACAACCCGCATGTAAATGGGTCAAGTAGAACGGTCAGGGTCGCTGTCATTACTTTTGCAAAAGTTTTTTAATATGTAAGATTTTAATTGTCCCCAATTACATCTGTGCACTCCTAACGTTTTAAAACAATTAAATCAACCATTACTGATATTTCCTATCCATCCACACCCCAGCTGTGAAATTCTCATAGCTAAAACACTAACATAACCAATACGGTTGAGTATTCACTTCTGCCTCTTAATCTCCGCAAAGTAAAGTTGACAAAATTTAAGAGGCTGCCATTTTCAAACGAATAGTCTTTTTTCAGTCGGGATTGCGGCAATGTGTTCCTCTAACAAAGACCTTTAAAATGAGGTATAATTCGATCTATGCTTACATTTAAGATTTTTTAGACTTCCTCCACAGGACGTCTTCCCAAAGCGAAAAAAGACAGTTAAAATGACCAAAAAGTCAGTAACTACATAGAGGACGTAATCCTAGAGTTTCATTGTTCTGCGTTTATTAATAAAATTAATATTAAGGGGTTTCCAGACTTTTTGAACGTCCGGTATATAATAAACTACCAACATATCAAGTTTTAAAGCCATTAAACCCATGAGTATAATATATATATATATATATATATATATATATATATATACAAACTGCATAATTGCTTATGCTAGCTTCTAGCAGACAGCAAAGTACTATGCAGTCAACTGTCTGCGTCCAGTTGTTAGTCCAATAGATTTTAAACAAACTGAATGTTCCAATTGAAAATGGGTCTCTTCTTTACATCAGTATATATGTAACAATGTAAAATTACACAATACTGACACAACTCGTACTGTTTCTTTTTGGTATGTCATATGATTTACAGAGTACTGCATAACATATTCTTAAATTTAGACATATGTAGGTGTGTGTAGCCTCCTGGATTGTAATTTCAATTAATATATTAAAGGTTATTTGTCTTATTTTCTGCCAGATAATCCAACATTCATCCAATATCGAAACCGGTTATCCATCTGGATATACATTGGATTGTCTGACAGAAAATA
The DNA here is from genome assembly GCA_963513935.1 of Aphrophora alni. Lineage (NCBI taxonomy): Eukaryota > Metazoa > Arthropoda > Insecta > Hemiptera > Aphrophoridae > Aphrophora > Aphrophora alni. The sequence goes on along the minus strand of OY740777.1, from coordinate 40,778,077 downwards.
AGTTAATTAACCTTGAATATATATTCTTCATTCATGCCGTGTATATTCAGACATGCCGTGTCAAATATGGCATAATGCAATGAAGGGTTAAAATTGGTTGTAAAAAGTAACCAATTCTTTTTTTTATGCATGCAAAAAAGAAGGTAGCTATAATTTATATTAAGATCTGAGAGGAGGAAGATTATTATTGACAATGTCTTGAATTGCTATAATATTCTTTGTACTATATTGATTACAGTTAGTTAACTGCACTAAGTTTTAGTGTCAATTTCTACTTTTGTATTGGAGTTCATCAGGTGGTTTATCCTTTGGAAAAATGTACTGTTTGTAAAAATTAAATGTTCTTAATAAAATAATAATAATGATTACTCTAGTTTTCAATCAGATACATATAAAACACATATAAGCATAAAAAAATCATATAAATGTACGTGTTATGATTATTCTGCTTTTAGAAAAAAAAAAAATTTTAAATTAAATATATGTAATAGAGAGAAAGTTATACCATGGGTCAAAAAATTGTATCTTGATTTAGCCTATGTCCAACAGAATAGATTATGTGTATTATTTAAACTAACCAGACTATTGTACTGATGGGACCATTTGTCTGTGCACGCAGCTCTGACGCTACTAGCCGTTCTGTAAAAGTAGGGCTCGCTCACTCAACTATGTTTGTCTACCTTTCGCGACACATAATTATAGTTTACAAGATTTGTAGTGCATATAGAAACATTATGTTTACAAACAACTCGAAGCTACATTGAAGACAGGTGAATAATCTATGTCCGGCGCGCCGCGCGGGACCACTGTTTTTGGAAATGAGCGATAACCACTCCCCTCTTCACCACCGCGCCATAGCAAGCCACGCGCACAGACAAATGAACCCATCAGTAGTCTTAATAAAATTGAATGTATTTTTTTTTTGTATTTTGTATATGAAGTGCTAAAAAAATATCATAATGGCTATTTCGATAAGAGATGGAAAACAAATTTTATAAATAAATGTTGAGCTTGACTTATGAGATATTGAGCCGGTTGAATAAAACGTAGGAACTAGGGGTTAGGAACTAGTGCCTAGAACTAGCTCTTGCTAAAATCCAGTTGAATAAATAACTGCTAGGACTAGGTAGGAATAACTAGGTGAGGTTAGATGTTGCGTGAAATTGTTAAGCAATTGCTAGGGCTAGCAATGCTTAGTGCTCTAGCTACTGCTAGGCCTGCAGGTAACTTGTTCGTCAGGAGCGTGTGAGTGGCGACAACAGATGGCACTGATCACTGATACATTACAGTGTGACCACGTTGTTACTTGGTAGCGTCCAACTTAAGTGAAGTGTGTATTATCATGTCATCTAGTGAAGGCGAAGACGACACCGTTGGGGACAAGGGATTAGACCGGGCCCTATTTACTAAACTAATTTGTGTCAATCAGGTTATAGTAGAAAAGTCCAAAATTCCATCGGTGATTTCTGCTAAAAAAAGAGCTTGGACCACAATTAAAGATGAATACTCAACGGCTACGGGAAAGGTAGTCACAGTGGCCCAGCTACAGAAACTGCTGAGCAACATGAAGGCCAACATTAAATTGAAGACAGACAAGAACGCCAATCAAATCCTCCTCATCGTCCTCATCAAATGCATCATTCAAGTGTTTTCCTATGTTATGGAGGACAGCACAGCAAACTATTACCTTAGGTATTTTGTCCAAAGCAACTCTTACGCAGTTTCCTAATATTGGGAACCGCCTTTTCAATTAACCGAAACACCTTTCTATTACAACTCTCTCTTTAGTGTGTATTAAATTAAAGATTCGTTGTTTAACATTTACCGGTGGTTTGAACAGAGTAATTAACCACGGCGATATTGCATACCAAGAGTCACCAAGTAAACAAGAAGCTCCATCAAAACGAGATATACTCTCTCTAATCGCACTTCTCCGCCAGATTCGTGAGTCATGTACACTCCCAGGCCATTCCGCACTAACACTTGTAAACCGTTCTTTGGCGCCACAAGTAGCCTGCACATTAATGCTGGTACGACCTTTCCTGTTTACGTACTCGTCGCCGTGAAGTAAGACCGAGGGCTTTTTAATTTCGACATGTGTACAATCGAGCGCTCCAATAACAGTAGGCATACGAAAACGTTGTTGCCAAATAAGTTTTGCTTCATTTACTTCTGGTGCTGTTGAAGGAAACCGTATCCATATGTGGGATCTTTCAATTATCTTGTCCAATACAAAACTTATAGTTTTGCAAACTGTACTCTTATGTACACCGATATCTTCAGCTATACCTAATTGAAACCCGGGGTCTGCCACAAACCTCAAGAAAATCTCCATTTGCTTCCTCCGAGACAGGCCACCTCCTCTACTATCACTTTCGTTTAAGAACTCAGCAGCTAAAAAATCAACACTTTCACTCTCAAACCTTAACAATTCTTTGCACTTTGTTATTTCCCGACGAACTGCGTACTGTTTTTGTTCACGTACACGTAGGAAAGCAGCCATATCTAACGCCTAACAACGACTAGGTAAAAAGCTAGCATGCTCCGGACCAGACTAGGATATTTCCTAGCAGTTGCTAGACTCGAGATCTAGATATTTCTTTTTATTCAACTCACTTTCAAGCAATTGCTAGGCTTTCGTGAAATTCTGAGCAACTGCTAGGCCTAGCAATTGCTACCCAACTTTAATCAACCAAAAGCTAGCACTTACTTGAAAATTACCTAGACTTAGCAATTGCTAGGTTTTATTCAACCCACCCAATATTAGATAGAATAAAACTCGAACACAACTTCTCATAAAAATTATGTTTACTTAATTAAACATTAATTATAGTGTTATTATGCTCGTGTATCACTGAGGATGGCGACTTTGTTGTTGAAATGCATTTGATTCAGTAAACGTAATTTTTGTGACAACTTGTGTTCTAGTTTTATTCTATCAAATGAAATTTTGTAGAAATCAAGTTCCAAAAATCAAGTACAAAGTGATCCAAAAGTTAGGTACCATATACAGGATGTCCCAAATGATTAATAAATGTGATTTTCAGGCTATGCTTATGATTCATGCAAATATTTTTGTCTTTTCTTAAAGTAGAACAAAACTATATTAAAATATATTTTTTAGTGTTTTGAATTATTTTCCGTCACCCCTCTAAATTTATAGCGGTTAAACATTTTATAGAAAAACCTTGTTTTTTGTGGTTAAGACTATAAATGCATATAAGGAGCCGGATGTTAACTAAAGGAATCAAAACAAATAAATAATAAATATTTCCAAACAAAACTATTGAAAATGTGACTTGTTGACCACAACCACTATTGATATCAGCTTTGGAAATCCAGCTTTCTTTATCTGCTACAATATAAAAATCCTTAGTTTAAATTAAGGATATACACTTTCATTTCTGTAACACACTATGTCTATTGAAAATAGTTCATTTTGTATTTCTCTATTCAGGTACGCTTACATTTTTTAACAACTTTGATGATTCCCTTCATTGGACCCAAGATTACAACATTAAATCACTATAAATTAGGAGAAAATATTTAAATTTAAAAAAGAACATTTTTGCATGGTTCCATGACCAAGTTGGAAACAATGACACTTTATGAATTTTTGGACATTCTATATATGTTATCTAATTTTTGTTTCATATCTTCATCTAAATTAGAATCAGGATATGCATAATAAAAATGTTAAAATCAGATATATATACTGACTTATCATTAACTATGTCACTAAAAATATAAATATAAAATAAATAAAATGTATAAACAAAAATATTGTTTTTTCTTAGTTCCTTCAAAATCATAATCAGAACATTAGATTTATGAATGAACATGGATGATTATTATGAATGCTTTATGTTAATAGATGAAATGTCTTACTTTCTCATTTGTATGTAATAAAGACAAATTATGTGATGGTTGAAAAATCAATAGAGTTTTTTACGGATATATCTGTTTTGAAATCCCCTAAGCCCAGTTTACAGACCAAACGCACGTACTGATTTTATTAACATATAAGGTGTCTGAGCATAGTTTAGCCATATTTAAGGGCCATAGGGCTATTAAAATATGTAATTCCTAAAACTTTTTCTATCAATTTCATTCAAATATTAGTAAAATTACAAGATTCATTACATAATCTCGTTTGCAAAATCAAAATATGTTCCACCATTAAAAGTTCTATTTTAATAAAATATGATTAATTCAAAGGGCATGTGTGAAGCAAGTTTAGGCCGATTTAAATATATATTTATTTTTTCAAAAACAGTATGCATTGTTCATTTTCACATGTTAATTGACAACTACCAAACTGAAATTCTTGGTGAAGATGAGTTTCCGTTCATTTTTCTGTTTTCGAGGATGGATAAGTGAGAAAGATTATGTACCATTAATTTATATAATCTTATTTGTATTTTCTAGTATTTACATAATTTCTTTGAGTACAGTTTTCTGTTATTCATAAGTTTAGCTAGATGTTACGAAATACGACAATATATATATATATATATATATTGTAAGGTTTTTTGTGGTACCAGATTCGATTTCTCGAATCAATACCGCTTGGCTGTGATAGGATTTATCTAAATAAGTACAGAGACAAAAATTAAGTGATTCAAAACTATTTAAATATTATCGAAACATAATTAAAGATTTACAATATTTAGATGTATATTTAAAAATTTTATTTCTAGGTTAAAACTATGTTAGAAGACTACAATATTTAGTTTACAGTCTTCCCAATATTTACTTTTATAATTTTTATTTTTCCTAATTTAAATTACTTAATTAACTGAATGCACAATTTAATTTACTTAATTAACTAAATGCACGATTTAAATTACTCACTGTAAATAATAATTATTTTGATTTAATTAAAGAAATATTCTTGGCTCCCTCAAAATAGCTTCGATAGGTATCATGAGATACTTTTATCAGCTTATTTATGATGAAGGAGATTTTCCTTAATATTTAAATCAAAACACTTTTCACAATTTCTTAATACTACATTTATTTTAATGGTTATAGATTAGATTTGTTTTTAGATTAATTACGATTTTGGACTCTCAATTTATATTTGATTAATTAGTTATGCTGTGGTTCTGTATTATTCATTTTAATTCTGGGATATTTTTTTAAATTTGTATTAATTAGTTTTTGTTTTTATGAGATCTTTCTTACATATTTTGTATATATATTTAAAACTACTTACAGATTTTTTTTTTTTTTAAATCAAACCGTCACACTTAAAGATTCACTTCACACACAATACGCTTTTTTTTATATATATTAATTTATTTTTATTGATTTCTCACTTGACACTTAACACTTGAATTTTTTTAATGATTATTATGGCTTTACTTGCCTTTTGAAACACACTTGGACTTATTAACTTATTGAAATTATTTTACACATTCTGCTCTGGACCTTTACTACGTCTAACTTGCATGGTGATAATCTTTAGACTGTCTTAAGAAGACTTGCGTCTCTCCCACGTTTTCCATTCACGTGGTTAAAATTTTCAATTTAGCATTGTACTTCCTTGAGATTCTATTGGTTATTTATTCGCGGGCTTTTCTTGATTGGACGTTGCTTTTTGCAATCTTGTGTTTTCAGTGGAAATACTTTGAGTTCATTCCAGAGGCCAATTCTCAGGGTTTTATGTGTAGCTTGCAAATATTATTTTCTCATGGGAAACTTAAGTTGAACGACCGTTCTGCCTTTACACGTGCAAGCTGTTACGTGAGACTGTTCTGCAGATATGTAATTATTTTTATACTATCAGAGATAATTATTTTTTTAATATATCTCTGACAATATATATATATATATATATATATATATATATATATATATATATATATATATATATATCAACTAAACAAAAATTAAAAAGAGAAACCAGGATTCATTTCATTTTTGGTTTCACGTTCACCTTTCAGTATGGGAAATCCATAAACAATCCAAATCAAATGGAAGTTTCAGCATTACTAGCCATAATGGAAATATCACCACTACTCTACTGGCTGAATCAGTGAAACACCCACTTGACTCCATAACATTCATAGGTTGAGTAGTAGTTTGGCTATTTCCTGTATATTGACAGGTGAACGTGGAACTAAGTATATTTGATATATTTGAGAGTATTTATATTTAAGTAGGTATCGTTTTTAAAATGTGAGTTATTTAGAAAGACGTAATCAAAAAATTATATAAATCCAAGGAAATACAAATAAGACTGTAAAAATAAAAGATACGCAAACTTTCTTGCATTAACAAATATTTTAGTTAAGTTGTTAATTCGTCAGGCTTCTGTGGTAAAATCAGATATAGTTGAGTGTAACTTCGGGCTCAGAAAAATAATTAATTGTCTGTTGCTTTGAATTAACAAATTAATCATTCAAATGGCCCACTCCAAAAGGTTGGGATATAAACTGCTGATTTTCACTACTAATTCCTTCTGAATTACTGTGTTGAGAGTCGGATTAAATTCAGTGATCCAGGTCAGGGTGGTTAGAGTATCTTCTAAAGGCCTGGATGGATAGATTGTCAGAAAGGAGATATATTGGCTTAAATATCATGTTTTGACCTTTGCTATGAGTAGCAGCTAAACCTTGAACCAGCTCCTTTATTTGCGGATGGAGTTGCTGGTTGTGAGATTCAATGGTTCCTGTAGTTTGTGAAATAACTGACAGGATTTGGGGCCCATAGATGTGTTTGGTTGCAAGAAATGAGTCAGTATAGATGTCAAGTTTCTGTCTAATGATGGCTGGCTTTATCTTCTAAAAATTCAACAATTGTTTGAGTCAATCAGCCTTCAATTTATTTATCCAGCGTCTGTAAGGCGGAATATTATTTATAAAAAAGGGGAAGGGAGTTGGGATGTCTCCCTCCCAAGAAATCATCAAGATATTTTCTGTTATCTTAATCTATGGAACTCTGAAGGCAAAAATTCATTTGAGGCATTAGGGGGAATGATTTTTTAAATGATTTTATGTTGGTTTAAAAGTAAATGAACAATTAGCTCAATCTTTGTATTCATTTAATTTTTCTAACCATTAAGGTTGGTTCGTATCAACAGATCCAATAACTATTATGGATGAATCTATCAGTTTTTATATAAACGGTTAAAAAAAATGTATAATTTTTTTCAGGTACTCACCTCTAACACGTTTAGTTTTGGTTTATTTTTATTTAGTTTTAGAGGATGGGCAAGTACGAAAGTTTGTGCATTTTGCGCTGTTTATTAATAGCCGTTTCCAGTTAAATTTAGAAATCCTATCAGTAACTAAAAAATATGATACTGGAAAGACCAAAGGATCTATATATAAGGATTGTTTTTCTATTTAATACATATTAATAATGTGCCAGCTATTATCAGTAACTAACTGTATTATAGTTAAATTTATAATACTGAACTTACAGTCTTTAGTTGGTTGTAACATTTTAAAATACAGTAGAAGCTCTTTTAACCGGCACGGTCGGGACCAGGGCCATGCCGGATGTCCGATTTTGCCGGAAAATCGAGCATATCTGGTTTTTAACCCTCCAAGTGCTAAAGTCGCGATCGCGAACTATTTTGCCACGGCCAAAGTGCTAAAGTCGCAATCGCGATCTAATTAAACAAGGTTTGCTAAAATCGATATACAAATGGTAACTTTTATCCAAACTACATATATTTTATATAGTAACTCTGAGTAAAAGACGCTCTATTCATTTTGCACAATTGTATCGATGGTTATAAGAAAAATCAATGTTAGTGAAAATCAATACCGGCAGTAAATTGTTGTTTAGTGTTTTTGTCTATATTATTTGGTAAATATAATTTATTTTATGATTATTTAGAGTATCAGTAGTGTTTTTAGTGTAGTATTACACATATAATAATGAGTGAACTTGGTAATTCAAGTGCATAACTGTTTGTGTGAAAGTGATACCGCTAGTGATGAAAGCGGTAACTCCGATGTAGGAATCAAAATGTTTGTTTCTTTTTTTTTGTGTGTATTACATATTTTATAATAACTAATTTTAGTAAATCCATGATATTCAAAGGTTAAATGCCAATACTTTCTAAAGACACAGTAATAGAGCACACTAATTTGCAAAAGTTGGATGTAGTGTCACACAGTGCGCGAAATTACTGAATTTGAAGTTCGTGTATGTATAAATGTTTACAACAATGTTGACATTATTTAGAAAATAAAGTGTTACTTATGAAGCAGACAAACACTGGATGACTAAGAAAACGGCGCACGTAGTCACTGCAATGGCGGAAATGTCAGTCGAGCCCGCCCAAACACAACCGGAAAAAACCGACTGTGAGTGGCTTGGCTGATGCCGGTTAGTAGAAATTGCCGGTTGTTAGAATGCCGGTTAAAAGAGCTTCTACTGTATATATATTACAAATTAAGCGTCAACAATGGTTTTAATTCGGTGTTAAATGTGTTTTAAAATTTTATTACAAATATTCACAGTTAACCTATGTGTAATTTCACAGTAACCAAAAATATTAAGAGATATAAATAAATATTGAGCTTGACTTGTGAGATAATATTAGATAGAAAAAAAACTCGAACACAAGATCTCACAAAAATTATGTTTCCTTAATCTTATATTAAGAGAATTTGATTACTTTACGAGAAAGCCTCCACATATTATTTCAAGAGCTAATTATTTTGTATTGGCTGAATCAATAATAAAATCCGATACTCAAGCCCGAGACAACCTTGCAAATTTATATAAATACATTTAACATGTGTAGGACAAAAATTTCTAATCAATTTTGCTCGTACCAGCAATTCAAATAATGCATATTTATTTCCTGTACAGATTTAGAATAATTTATGTCAATAATCATATTGTGCTATTTACATGGATTTTCTCTAGTATGTACTTTTATGTGTCTTTTCAGATTACTTTTTTCTATAGTAGAATAGTCACATTCTGTACATTTATATGGTCTTTCCCCCGTGTGTACTCTTAGATGCCTTTTAAGATCACATGGTTTTAAAGTACAATAATCACACTCTGTACATTTGTACGGTTTCTCCCCTGTATGTATTTTTATATGTAGTCTAAGATCACTTTTATATAGAGCATAATAACCACATTCTGTACATTTGTATGTTTTTTTCCCTTTATGCAATTTCATGTGATTTTTAAGATTACTTTTCTTTGTAGTAGAACAATTACATTGTGTACATTTGAATGCGTTTTCTCTAGTATGTACTTTTATGTGTCTTTTCAGATTACTTTTTTCTATAGTAGAATAGTCACATTCTGTACATTTATATGGTCTTTCCCCTGTGTGTACTCTTAGGTGCCTTTTAAGATCACATGGTTTTACAGTACAATAATCACACTCTGTACATTTGTACGGTTTCTCTCCTGTATGTATTTTTATATGTAGTCTAAGATCACTTTTGTATAGAGCATAATAACCACAGTCTGTACATTTGTATGTTTTTTCCCCTTTATGCAATTTCATGTGATTTTTCAGATTACTTTTCTTTGTAGTAGAACAATTACACTGTGTACATTTGAATGCGTTTTCCTCTGTATGCAATTTTATGTGTCTTTTCAGATTACTTTTTTCTATAGTAGAATAGTCACATTCCGTACATTTGTATGGTTTATCCCATGAATGCACATATGTGTGTCTTTTAAAATTAGTTTTATCTATACAAGAATAATCACATTCTGTGCATTTGTATTGTTTTTCTCCTATATGAATTTTTATGTGTCTTTTAAGGTGACTTTGGTTTGCAGTAGAATAATCACATTTTCCGCATTTAAATGTCTTTTTTTCTGTATGCACATTTATGTGTAAAGTTGATTTTCTTGAACAACTGTTTATGTGTTCATGATGCTCATCATATGAACTGAATTTACTGCCACATTTTGCACATAAAAACAGCATATCTGTAAATAAAATGGATTTGTTACATTTAATAAGGCAACAATAACATTCACAATCTATACAATATTGAGCTTTCACAATAACAACTATAAAAAAATTTAAAAAGCTCTTTTCGACATGAAAACATCTTTAAATTTGGCTGGGCATTATAGCAAACCTGATAATGAAATCATAACTCAGGGGATAGTTTTGTACTGCAGCTAAAATCCTATTGTTTACATTGTAAATCAAATTTGTACACCATGATAGTTAAAGAATTTATTTCACCTAGTTGGAATTATGATGTCACGCAGTGGGTGGTTTGTGGGATGTGCCGCATATTTTTGATGGTTTCCCTCTCTCTGCAAAATTCCACGCAGTATAACTTCTGACTCAGTAAAGCTACGATGCTCATTGTGGTCTCAATCCACAGTTCTGATCACAATCTATGCTCATGTCTTCCATCCCATAAACTTGCATCAACATTTCATACATATCAATAGCTGTTTCCCCAATTTATAACAGAACTTCATGTTCAAGCATTGCTCCGTAGCACTGTAACAATATCACATTGGTCCAATCGTACCGGATAATTAACATAATTATTGTACTGTGGGAATTTTATTTTTTAAACTTTTTAAATAATAACGTTCACATTCCATTGTTATTATTATTTTAAAGTAATTTCATTTCTAAAATTATAAAGACTGTATGTTTAGATATGTAACAATAACTGTACATTCAGGTAAAACTCTATTGTTTGCTCAGAATTTTGTCTCTTTTTTTTATAGGTGCAACTATGCTGTGTACCGATTTGCACTTAATAAAATTAATATAAGGCATGTACAGAGAGTAAACAATATTTTGGTATTTTTTACAAAGTATCTTAAACAACTACTTTTCTACAAAATTTCCATCATTATTAAGATATTTCTCATATCGGGTTACTAGCTTTCCTTTATCCTCTTCATATAATAATAGCATCTGTGATGATACCACTTCATACAGCATTTTTATCATCACTGTGCTGGCTGATTAGGGATAGCTTCAGATGAGAAACGCATGACTTCTGTTTTGAATTGCATGACTAGTTTTCTGAAAGTTTCATAATACCTTTCAGCATTTACTGTTTCACCTCTTGGCAAAAAAAATCAACCAGCAACAAATCTTTCCTACCCCAGAACACAATGCACATAATTTTTTGGGTTGAATTTGTGGTCTTGAACTTGTGCTTTTTTTTAGATCTCTGGTGTTTGGATTCTGGAGTGATCGACACTGATCACTATTTGGCTTAAAATAACATCACCTTCCTCATTGCAGATTGTGTAGATGAAAGAGTTTTAATGGTAATGTTGATTGACATTTTCTTGTTGCTCCTGGTTTTCGCTTGATTCCCATTGGATGTAGGGAGTGTTTAGACTTGAAAATTTGTGAAATGCTTTGAATGAAATTGTTTTCAGTTTTCTTTTCAGTCAAGTATCTTGTGTAAAACGCACAAGAAGTAAGAAATAAGTAAAAGTAAGTTTTGTATATAACACATGAAAACGCTTAAAAAAAAAATTTCCTGTACAGGTTTATAAAATAAACTATTGATTAATAGAAGTCAGTAAAAGGACAGAAAATAAAAAAGGGTCGAAGTTTATTAAGTAGACTTTACATGTTTTCAATACTTTTACGTTGACATAGGATTGGACTGATATCCAATCTGTGTTTTAGACACTTTTAAATATTACAAATAAACTTAACTGGCTTGTTCTTTAAATGAGTAAAACTAAAAAGTGATGAATTTCTATTAATTAGTTATTATCTATTCGTCACTAAATAGTGATATAAATTGCACAGGGATCCGTGAGCAATATTATAAGAATGAATTAAATATAATCAAAGGGGAAAATCTAGTAAAAGTAGACCCTCATAATACAGTCATTCACCAGTCTAGCCCTTCCAGTATTTCAGTCGGAGTTTTTATGTCACTGCCTCTCGAATATGTGCGGGTAAAAGGTAGTGATTGCTGAATCTACACAAAAGGTAGCGTCAAATTTATCAGAGGAAGATTACTTGATTATTTTTGGAGGCACAAATGATATTTCTTCTGGAAAGAATTTTTATCAAGCTCTTTATAAATCAATAGCCCAAATATTTCCAATTTCATAACTAATATCCTAGGTGTGAAAACATGGTTTTAAGATAACATCTTGTTGACCGTAGAAATAATTTACTACACTCAAAAATAAATCTTGAAAAAAGTTCAAATGGATACATTTCATTAAATATTACAAATGGAAGACTAAATGGTTCTCGCTATACAAAAAGTGGCCATTTAAATAAAACTGGTAATAGTTTCAGGTAGGCTTGCTGAAATTATACGGAATTCAAATAACGCTTAAAGGAAAAAATATTAGGAGACCTACGTTTCTAGATAGGTGTTTATTTAAAAAAATCTATGACAACAGAATTAACTCTGGAACAAGTTAAACATACTTCAGCTTCAGTTCAACATTCTTCTGCACAATTAGCTCTTTAGAACGAGATTACGGAATGATAGGAAAACAGAAATGAGAGAATGCAAAAACTCCTATGGTTTTATTAGCCTGATCAAAGATAAGAATAGACATTGTGAATATTAGCTTAATAACTGTTCTGTAGCATCAACATTTAAAATACCTATTGATTTATTTTATGAGACTTTTGATGATTGATGTACAGTAATGATAAAGATTGCGTAAATATTATTAGGAATGATATTGATATAGTAAATGCTAGTAAAAATTGTTATATCCAAAGAAATAAGTAATCAAATTATTTGAAAAGTTTTAAATTTAGGTAAAATACCAACCTGCTCTTAATTTTAAGAATTTATTTGTTTTATACTAATATAGAAGATGAATTTACAAAAGAAAATAATTTTGTAAAAAAGTTGATGAAAAAATAATTGTGTTTAAAAATCAATAAAAAGTTAATTTGTTGCAAAAAGTGATATACAGTGGAACTTCTGTATAACGAAACTCAATATCCAAATAAAAAATTCGTTATTGGGGGGGGGGGTATTCGTTAATGGGAGGTTAAGGCCTTTGAACTGATAAATCAATCCGGTGTTGTGCTTTGGAGGCTAAACTACTGTATTGAATTAACTTACTTACCTTTTATTATGAAAACTCCATTTTACCATAGATTAAAACGGGACCATAACACTGCGGTGTAGAATAAAAATACTGCAATAATTATGTTTGAACATTGCACAATTTATTATTCACATAGACTCTAGCAACAACAAAAAATATGTATAATAAAAAAAAATTTTAATGAATTTTTATTTAAAAAACTGAGTTATTTTTGTTGAAATTTTTGTTTAAATAATATTTTACGCTCAAAAAAGTTTCACATGTGTTTAAACATTCAAAAATGTCATTAGGAACACATTCTTTAAGCTGTAGTCCTCGCCTAATGGTTTTAAATGATCCTAAAATGTCTTCATCAGCCGGATTTGTATATTGTAATTCACAATGGTTGTCAGTAAGATTTGAGTCAAAGTCATCTTCCTCTTCGTCTATTTCAGTGCCAGTTACACTTTGCAATATGTCGTTGTCTTCAGGAAAATCGGAAACTGTAATCTTGTCGTCAACATTAATAAAGTCCTCTACTTCAGTTTCATCGGTTACATTTCTAGATATTTTGAGAAAAGTCCATTGTTGTTTTAATTCGTTTAGCGTCATTTCATCTTCTTCATCAAATTCAACTGTAGTTAATAGACGTAAATCCAGCCTTAGAGAAATATTTTAAGATTGTTGTATCTTTTACATCGTTCGTCCAGACCTTAGCTAATTCAGAAATGCATTCCCTAAGATCCACAATGTTATCGGGCACAGATTGGTTATTTTCGACAGTGGACACAATTTTTTTAAGAATTCTTTTCCGATAATGTAGTTTTAAATTTTTTATAACTCCCTGATCCAAAGGCTGAATTACGGAGGTGACATTTGGGGAGGGGGGGAAATACAACTTTTATGTTACTCAATTTAGAATTAACGTTGTGAGGATGTGAAGGGCAATTGTCAACAAAAAGTGCAATTTTTCTTTTTTGTGTAATAAATTTCTTATCCAGCTTCATCAACCATTCTGTAAATATCGCGCTAGTCATCCACGCTTTTTTGTTGAACGGGTAATCAACTTCTAGTGATTTCACGCCTCGAAAACACGGAGGAATTTTACTTTTACCAATAACGAGTAATTTAACTCTTTCATTACCCGTCATGTTTGCAGCCAATAGCACAGTTATTCTTTGTTTGCTTTGTTTACCACCAAAGCATGGGTCATTTTTTAAAGTTGATGTTTTATTAGGCAAACATTTATAAAATAAACTGGTCTCGTTAATGTTAAAAATGTCTTTGGGTGCATAATCGTGTAAGATTTGCTTTAAAACATTCTGTTTCCAAAATCCACAGTCACTTACAGAAACACTTGCACTTTCTCCCAAAATCACTTTATAGACGATTGAATGTCTTTTTTTAAATTTATCTATCCACCTGTTGCTTGCTTGAAATTCTTGATGGCCCAACGCTGCAGCAAACTCTAGAGCCTTTTCTTTTATTATTGAACCCGATAATGGAAGATTTTTTCACGCATCACTGTTATCCACTTCATTATGGCTTCGTCAATGTCCTCATAAGTACACAATTTTATTATTTTTCTATTTAAGTCGTAGTCATTTCCTTGTTTCAAAATTAAATCACTATTTTTTTTCAACATCCTTTAAGATGAACATTTTATCTAAAACACTTAAACACTTTCGCTTTGACATGATGCACGGAAAACCTAACACTTCGAAAGACAACTGAGAACTGAGAACTGCAATAAATACAGTAGGCCTACTGTATAGCTTAAGTAAAGCTCAGTTCATTTTACGGAATTGACAGTTGGAAGGTGTGGTGAAACAGCTGTTTACTGTAGTAGGGTGGGTAAACAAAGATTGACACATTTATGACACTATACAGTATTTATGGTTTTTTTTCTTAAAGCTTCGGCTTTCCAAATCTTTTTCAATTTTTACTGTATGCTATGTATCGACTTCGTTATGGAGAGGTGTAGCATTCGCTATTAAGGAAGTCAAAACGCATGCAATATTATTTATAGTTCACGGTGAGGAAAAAACTTCTTTGTTTGGAGGATTTCGTTACATAGAAGTTCCACTGTATATATATAATATATATATATATATATATATATATATATATATATATAAATTTCAAAACTAAGTATTGTGTTTGCAATTATTTTAATAATCTACACTCAAAATAACAACTACATCTAATTGACTAATATAGATTGTGATTGAGGAACTTTCAAAAGAATTCGCTCTTGAGATAAGTAATCAAAAAGATAAAATTTGCTTTTAAGCTCCCTGAACTAAGGGAAAATTAATAATAATTACTGGAAGCGAAAATAAAGTGGGGTACCATTAGTTTAGGCCCAACCTAAACTGTTGAAGGGATTAAGAGGTTTAGGTGAAAATTGAAAAAGTCTAAACTTCCAGTGAACCGTGTAAATCCACTCAATACTCTCGAAAACAAAGCCCGTAATAAATATTATAGGGTTTAATGTAAGTGTGTTAATTAAAAGGGGGAAGGCGCATAGTCTAGCCCAGTATACAACAGAATAGCTGAGTAGTTTTTCCATTGTAGTACATTATTTCCAAATTGGTGTAAGAGTGACAACTATTTATTAGGTGCTCTGCAAAATTGAATGTTTTATGGTTCAGTTTTTGTTTTTGTTAGATGCTCCTTGAATCCTAAGTGTTTTGGACGTACTGTTTGGCCTATGTAATAACTTTGGCAACCACTGCAAATAATCTTATAAATACTGGTTTGTTGATGGGTGTTTACGTTTTTGAAGCCCCTGGGTTTCAGAAAGGATTCAAGTTAGTGGTATTGTGACGCTTATTTGGCTACATGCCATCACGGTTCTCAAAGCATTGTTCAACCTGTCACCATATTCGCAAGACATGTATTTCCTTTTTGAAAGGAAAGGTAATGGTGTTATAAGGGGTTTGTTATAGTGTTTAATAATTAATCTGTCAATCATTTTGGTACTATATCTGTTAGTCAGAGCAGTGTATTTTATTGTTCATATTTCCTGGTTGTAGTCTCCTTTGTCATGGGAATGGATAATAAACAGTGTATGAAACTTTTATAAGCTAGTGTTTTTTGTTCATGTAGATGGTAAGATGAAACATGAATAGTTTGGTCCATTCCGGTGAGCTTCCTGTATATTTTAGAGTTTAATCTATTATTATTTCTTGTTAGGATGAAGTCAAGAATTAAATTTTTGGTCATTTTCAATTTCGGTTGTAAAGGTGAGGTTAGGGTGCATGTTATTTACGTATGTATTTAAGAGTTTCAATTGCCTATTGACACCATTGAAAATAAATATGGTTTCATCTACGTATCGGTGGTAAGCTAATATATTACGTTTGTAAAGATTTGTATCTGACATTAAGAAAGAATTTTCTATATAGTTAAGAAATATTTCTGAAAGGATGTTGGATAATGGCAACCCATGGGTTAGGGCATCATTTTGTATAAAAAATATATTGTTAAATTGAAAGTTTTGGTGAAGAACAATTTTAAGGAGGGAAATTAACTCCTTGATAGAGGTTCCTGAAAAGTTGGAATATTTACCATTATTCTCCCCCAAAAAATATTTTGTACGCCAAGTATAACTTGTTTAAATGAGTATCACCTGACCTAACCTATTTGTGGTGATGTCATGAATTTCGAAACAAAACTACTCAAATAGGTTAGGTTAGACCAGGTTATGTTATACAAATAGATTACTGAAATTATTCAGTTTAAAAACCAATATGAGTTTCTGCAAGTCATAGAGTTTGAGTATATTATTGGGAACTTCCCATGATGTGTTACAAGCATGATCAAGTTCAGATGGTAACTGACCAACACTTGATATATCTATTCAAGCAATAACATGGCTCCCTGAACGAAAAGATAATAGGAAAAGTTGCCAGTTATAATTTTGTTTCTAATAACAGTATTTGGCCTTGTTCTCTATTGTTTTCCTTTCCAACCAACAAGATATAAATTTGGGGGGAAGGTAATGGAAAAGAACCAAATAATGCATCCATTCATAACACAAAAATTAAACCACCATAACCTGTATACTAGAAAACATAATACAAAACAATGTGACCGCAAAGTTTATATTTTTCTTGACTTTTCTCATTGAAATATCTCTTAAGATATTAAAATGCACAGAAGAAAATTATTACTTTTTGTAAAAATCTTAAAAGTCTCCAAAAACCTGTATATTATTTAATAGAAACATTTTTCTAAGAAGTAAAATATAAATAACCGCAAAGTAAGAGTATATAGAACCAAATTTTTATTCATTAATTTAAATCGGTACAATTATACAGATAACTAAACAATCATATTTGAAATAAATCTAAATTGAAGGCGATAATTGAAGGTTTTTCAATAAATTATGATTTACGCTAAGGATGTGTTTTTGGCATAAGCAAAGCAAGTTTAGAATCTATGTATATCAATTTTTTTAAAGATAGCAGGTTCATTTTCAATTTTTGATTAACAACTACTGAACTGATATTTTTAGTAGATGAATAGTTTTGATTGGTGTTGGGGTTGGGTTAGTGAAAAATGTTTGTAGAATTGTTTTGCACTCTTCATTCTAAATACAGTTGATATTTTATACAGCAACTTACCAATTGCATGTGAGGTGTTAGGACAAACATCAGTTGTGATTATGTGTTCCTCTTCTGTAGATTGATTCTCAACTTTCTGTAAAATGAAAAGAAACTATTGTAATTACTCTGACCTTGAACATGTCATAGTAACGAAACGCAAAAAGTAATAACTACAAATCTAATATCAGAATATTTATAAATCACAGGAAAAACTATATTATAACTTGTATATATTATAACACAAACACTGCAAAACCGTGTTGGTCATGATCCCAAATTTTCAGGAATTTTTCAAAAAAGTCTTGAAAGTTAGGCAAGAGGATTGATTAGTCGAGACAAGGTAAATGTAAAATCTATCTCCAAATAAAACTAAACAATTACCGAATATTTTTAAAGTGGAAGTAGGCTATTTCCAAAGTGAAAATTATTTCCATCGATTCCATGTATATTTAGTTGAAACACAGTTGATATGAGGAAAGCACAGGATAAAGTAAAAAATCTATTTTACACAAATAAATCCCAACAATTATGAAAATGTTCCTCAAGTGGAAATAGACCTTTCTGAGGAGAAAATTGACCAGATATTCAGAGTAAATATATTCATAGATTCGGAGAAGTTACAACGTATGATATTTTTTTATACCGGGGGTTCAAAAAGTCTGGAAACCCCTTAATATTAATTTTATTAATAAACGCAGAACAATGAAACTCTAGGATTACGTCCTCACTATAGTTAACGACTTTTTGCTCATTTTAACTGTCATTTTTTGCTTTGAGGGGACGTCCTGTGGAGGAAGTCTAAAAAATCTTAAATGTAAGCATAGGTCGAATTATACCTCATTTTAAAGGTCTTTGTTAGAGAAACACATTGCCGATATCCCATGAGCAAAACATAGTTACCATGAGCAAAACGGATGAAACTGTTGAATAAAATTTGACAACTCATTCATGAAGACTGTCAAATAACAATCCATGATTTATGTACAAGTGTTGGCATAAGCTATGGAAGCTGCAAAGAAATTCTAACTGAAAATTTAGACATGTTTCTAGTTGCTGCGAAATTCGTTCCTTGGCTTTTCTCTGTGGATCAGAAATAACATCATTTTGATGTGTCAGTGAACTTGGAGAAACCTTTGAAAATAACCCTACCTTCACCTCCAGGGCCATAACTGGTGATGAAAGCTGGTTTTATGGCTATGAAAACAGCAGTCATCACAGTGGAAAAGTCCACGATCACTGAGACCAGAAAAAGCATGGCAG
This sequence comes from Aphrophora alni, assembly GCA_963513935.1. Lineage (NCBI taxonomy): Eukaryota > Metazoa > Arthropoda > Insecta > Hemiptera > Aphrophoridae > Aphrophora > Aphrophora alni. The sequence continues at coordinate 40,759,199 of OY740777.1, read as the reverse complement.
GTCAGAAATGCAACAAAAACCATGATCATCGTGTTTTTCGACATCAAAGGCATTGTTCATCGCCATGGAACAAGATTTTTTAAATACTTTTCAGGCATGGAAACACGCTAGATTCGTTGTATCAATTCGCAGGAATATGAGAACCATTAGTGGCCTAGGTAAGTACAAAAAAATGTATTCGACCTAGTCTGGGAATTTTCTGATAGCACGTCGTATTTAGGTCAGCAGATATTAGACCGATGGCTGTGGAAAGGTTAAACTACCACCATTAGATCACACCTTTCTTATACTCGCATTCAAGTTAACCCCCCATAGTAATGTTACTTTTTCTACATAGTAACTCTAAAATCTAATAAAAAAGCTACTTTTTATATTCATATTTACATTTGTTTACAAAGTAATGTTTTTCATTTTCAATCTTGTTGTTTTAAAAGCAAAAAAAAAAAAAATCTGTCATAATCTCCCTATAAAAGTGAGTTGATGGTTGCCACCAATAGTCTTATCCAGTAGGGTAAGTTTGTTTAAAACAGTTGTTACACAGATTTTGTGAACCTAATAATTACATGTGTATATTATTACTTTTTTGACATTGGCTAAGATTAAAAAATCTCTACTCACATTGCTCATATCAGCGACTCGGTCCTCATAACTATACGAATATGACATTTTCTTGTAATATCAGGATTCCTAATTACATTTTTGACAATGTAAAAAAATCTCACTATTTATCATCATAGAGATATGGATTTTGTAACATTATATGCAGAATTTAAATTTTCAAATTTTAGAGTTCTATTTGAGCATACTATAATTCGCTATACCAAATTTTATTGGATTATTAATGTATGCATCTTCAGTAGCCTGATAAATCAGAATATTATTTTCTAACCAAAGTTATAATTCTATTTTTATTACTATATTTATAAAACATATTCTACTATTCTTATAATATTATCTTTTATTTTATTAATGTAATTTTCGTTTCTTAAAACTATAACTGAAACACAATTTAAAAATTAAATAAAAAATAAGAGGAAGGTACTTTTTTCATATTGCTGAATAGGCGTAGGCTACTATCATTGTCTTAAAAAGATTAAGCATAATAAAAAATCAAATAATTTTTTTTTTAATACCACGTTTTTAAAACGGACTAAAAAGTATAAAATAATTTTTCATGACCCTTCTACAATTTGAGGAAGGATTGTTAGTAGCTATGGATATATTTGGAATACTTGGAGAGAAAAACGTGGGGCGCAGCCAGTAAATAATACAAGTAGACAATCCGGATGAATTCACAGCTAATTTCAGTGAATCGGAAATGAGATTCACTGTACATATTTTAATTTATTTACTCTTCCTTAACTATCATAGATTGCTTGCTTCCCACGTTTTTCTCTCCAAGTATTCCAAATATATCCACAGCCACTAACAATCCTCCCTCAAAATTGTAGAAGGGTCATGAAAAATTATTTTATACTTTTTAGTCCATTTTAAAAACGTGGTATGTTAAAAAAAAAAATTATTTGATTTATTATTTTCTATTTTTTTAGTCTTATGTCCGGATGAAAGATTTCAATCAGTTTTGTATAATATTGATGAGACTCAATATAAGAAAAACATCTCATTGGCCAATTTTTATTTGTTTAAACAATTATTGTTTAAACAAATGTAGAGATAAGAAACCAACTGAATATTGTATTGTAATCCAATTCTGACCTATATTCAAAATTTCAGGTCTCTAGCTTATCGGGAAGTTAGTTTAAACTCGATTGCAAAATTCCACCCGGAGAGATGGACAGACAGACATGACGGAAACCGAACTAATAAAAAGGTTGTAAAATAGAGATCTCTAGTCCTACTCTAATAGCATCAGGGACGGAAGAAAACAAGATTTTATCTAGAAAGAAAAGATGAAAGAAGGTGAAATCTAAAAAAGATTAGATGAATAACGGTGTAAAAAAATTGAATAATGTTTCTCATACAACCAAACACAATAAAATACAAAAATGTTCCGTTTGGTAGTTGTCAGTAAAAAAAAAAAAAAAGTAGGCTAAATGAATCATGGATTCAGTTTTTGAAAATATATATATATATATTGCAATAGTTCCTCAACTTGCTTCACTTGTATCAAACACGTCCTCAGCTTAAGTCATATTTGATTAAATTCGAGCTTTTAATAACTCTGTTATTTTAGAGATGATTTTGGAAAATTACTAATTTTATAAGTCTCACAGCTGATTTCTTTACTCATAACCAGGATTTTTTTTTTTTAGATATGGCGACTAATATGTTTTATTTGTGTCAAAATTATTTTCAAAATCATTTGAGGAAACTGTAATTTTACATTTTATATGGCAACCAGGGAAACAGAATATATTCGAATGTACAAACATTTTTATTAATCAACTTATTTTTTCAATCAATTTATTAATACACTTCCTGAAATGAAATCCTTTATTCGCAAAGCTCTAATTATTATTCTCCTTTATATACACTATAAAATTTCCCACAAAATGATATACTCTATTCAAATATGTTATCAACCACCTATTTTTGTCATGATAAATGAAAACCCATATAAAGTACTTACAATGTTTACAGCGGGGAACAAAGCCAATGGGTCTGTTTCATGCTCTACAGGTGAAGTCCTAGAAACATACACATTTACAATTAATTAGTACAATCAATAATCTCTAAAAAATAAAAATACTATAATATATCTTGAATAAGGACATGTTAATAAAATAGGTCAATCGGGGTTCATTAAATAACAATTCTATATTTCAATAAACTATATGCTTTTATTATAATCCTTCCTTGTCTCTACGAATACAATATGTTCTCAATGTAATCATTTAAAATTAATTACAATTGTTTTGCTTCTTATCTTTAATCCAGCGTGAAAACAATGTTGCAACCAGAAGTTAATTAAATTCAATCAAGCTCTCTTTGTTTAGGCTGATCCATACAAAGTTTATACGAGATACACAAAATACACACGCAGCTTGCTCAAATCTGTAGCTGGAGATCCACTGTATCGCTCGTAGATCTGATTCTCCTGAAAAACCCAACAATGCTGATTGATTCCTCTCGACAATTCCTTGCCAACTCCAACCACCAACAACTAGCCCTGCTAAGTCTGACCTCGATCTTCTCGCAACCATGGCTTTCAGCAATGCGTTACGGATTTGGTGGTTGCAAGCTCACCGGTTGCCTAACTTTTTTAATCTTGTCGCAATTATTATTTACATTCTGGTATTTGTTCTGGGATGTAGAATAAAATTTAACTATCTAACCTAATCTTAATATCTAATTCCTAACAGATAACTGATTCTGCATTAAAAGTCCAATGACAATTTAGTATAGTTAAAGCAAAGCTAGTAAGCTTTGCCTGCGGCTCCGCCCCTGTTGAAATTGGACTTCATGTTGATATCCATAATTTTCCTTCAGATCTGCTTGCGTGTAAAACACAACTCGCAATATTTAGTGTGTGAAGTTGAAGACGGCATATTATAGAATCAATGTATGTTTTTAACTTGTGTAGCTGGACTGATAAAATACAGGAAATTTTAGTTGAAATAAAAGTTCTATTTAACACGTTCACTGCTAGAAAAAAGTGTAGGTCTATGGTGTATGCTGAAATTTTTTTCTTCTTTTTTTGATTAAATAAGTATTTTTTATATTTGTTGAATGTATATTTAATCATTTAAAAGTGAATTTGCAGTGAATATAATTTAAAAAATGATAAATGGCGTTTATAGCACATGACGTAGTTTTTTACAAAACATGCGGGAAACGCCAAATGGCGTTATATAGTATATTATCCACGTTTAATGATAAAACACTTTTTTATCAGGAAAATAAAGAAAAATATCTATTTTAGGTTTGCTTACCTTTTATTCAACAGTAAAACCATTAGAAAAATATATATACAATGACTACTGTACAAGAGTTCAAAAAAAAGTTTATTTGTGATATTTTTTGAAACAATAAAATTAAAAACTAGGAGCATTAGTAGACAGCTTAACCTATAAACAACAACCGTACACACGCATTGATTCCCTCTGACTGACTGGCACTGACGTGCGGGACTACGAAATGGCGGGAGTACTAAAAGAGCGCGAACTGAGACGGTTTGGAATTGGCCAAAACGCTCAAGGCAGAATAAAAATTGTAAAGCTGATTCGTTAGCAACGTAGTAGGTAAAGCCAGCAGTTAGCGATGTTGATGCGTCACTAACGGGAATAAACTTGTCCGTGAAACAAAAATGTTTCAAATTTAAAAAATAAAGTACCGAGAAAGATTGTAAAAGTAATAATAAAAATATTTAGTAAGGGGGGAAATTTTCATAAATTAATAATTAACAAAGTTACGGGGAAAACAACTTAGACAAAAAATACTAAAATATAAAATAAATGAAATTAACAAATGGTAAATTAAATATAAATAAGTAAGGGGGAAATAAAGGGGAAACATGAAATAAAAATAATAACTCCAACGATATTTTAATAAAAAAAAAAGAAAAAAAAAAAAAAAAAAAAAAAAACCTTAGGCACTTATAAAAAATACCAATTTATCAAAAAATTAGATAAACATTATAAATAGAATGTATTTATAATTAAGAAATGTTTAAATTAGTGTGTTGTACAGAATGAACAAACCAAATTTATAAAATCAGTAGATGGGGGTTTTAATAACATGTTTTCATGGGAAAACGATGTAAAAAACTTTAAATCAAGATTTCTCGCGAAATAAACATAGCAGAGAAAAAGTGATCATAGTTACATTCGTTCCTACCAAGAACAAAAAATAAAAAAGTGTTAAAAAACCAAAAACCAAATCAGGGAAAAAACTAAATTTTGAAATTGTTAAAATTACGTAAAAGCTAAATAACTCGAGAAAGAAATGGACTACAACCACGAAACAAAAACCTAAAGGATCCCAAGAACATTAAGAACCAAGATCTAAAAAGAAATCGAGAATCGGAAGAGCGAAGCAGAAGTTAGAGAGAAAAGAAGAAAAAAGTACAGAATTTCAACCAAAATCATGTTTTAACAAGAGGAGGGATCGCTGAGCGAAACTCGACCGTAACCAATGACAAAGAAGTGGAGACAACCGATAAAAGATAAAAATTTGTGAAGAAATAAAGTAAAAAGGAAGAAATAAAAGGATTAGAATGAAATAAAAGAATAAATATAATAAATAAATAATCTGTAAATATTTTGGGAAATGAAAAAACCCAAAATAAAGCATAAACTCGCCGAAAACGTATAAAAACGTGAAGGGATAGTTTATGAGGGAAACCAAGTTAAGTTGGTACTCAAAATTCCCAAGACAGAGGAGCTCTGAAATATTCAAGGTAACTTGGATACTCTTTTTTCAACCAGCCTACGAGGAAGACGTGTTTCAGGAGTCAGCACCAGCAGAAAATCTACTCATTGAACTTACAACATTAGACTACAGGCATCGGGAGATCATCTCAACCCATCAGAATCTTCAGCATCGTATATGATCTTCATTAGTGTTCAAGGTACCAATACTTTGATTTATTGGAAACTTTAGGGAATTAATAATAATAAACGTAAATTCATTTTAATTAAATATTCAATAAAAATTATAGGGGAAGTGTAATTTTTAAGTAAATTCAATTTTAAATGATTTGTTCTGGTCATTCTGAGTATAAAATTTAATATGTTATAGAGTGTCTATATAAAATTTAATGTGTTGTAATATATGTGTATAAATTTCATTGTGTCTTATGGTAGAGATTTTGTAGTATAAAGAAAAATATAAATTTATCAAACAAAAGAAAGACCTTCAGTCATAATATAAAAAGTAATAAATATTGATAATTGATTTGAAAAATCTTTAATTGCTTTTCATTATTGTAGAGATTCCTATAGTTGTATGCCATTTTAAATATATATCTGTGAAATAAAGTGTGTGCTCTAAAGAGAAATTTACAAAAATTAATTATTTGTACATTTTTCTAAATGGAATAAAATTTGGAAACCAAACTCTCCCACACGGCACGACCTCTAGGAAGAGTCGTATACACAAGTTTAAAAAAAAGGTAAAATCGACTGAGCAATCAATAAATTCATTAATAAATAAAACGAAATAAAGTCGAAAAGACTTATTTCTTGACAATTTACGATAAAAGTAAAATTGTCTTGCATACGATACGTTGTCGCAAGCGGGGAAAAAGCCGGAAGCAAAATTTGAATAAATTCCCGAACGATACGCGTTAAATTGAGAGTCTACGTTAATCTTGCAAGGTGTATCGTTGCAGAACGCGAAATGGTGTTTGTAGCAGATGACGTAGCACTCTTGAACGCCGATTGGCGTTTGCCGCAGTGAACGTGTTACAAAAATTTTCCTACTTTTATAAATTACAATAGGTGGGGGAGAGAAGAGAAAACAAGAAGACACAATAGAAAATTATTTTTATTATAAACTAAGTTACATACCATAAACAGTCGACAGTTCTAAATTGGTATAGATGACTACCGGTTTCGGAGGTTCTCACCCTCCATTGTCAAGTCATAACATGTAAATAACATTGGACGACCCACAAGTCAAATTCTGAATGAATAAAACACAACACGAACACATAACATAAATAATGTTTGAACTGGAGAGCTGACGGACTTCAACTAACTTTCTGTTACAGATCATTTAGCCTACACCCACTTATTTAATCTGGAAATCACTAGTTTTTTTTTTTTTTTTATTTTTTTTTTACATTGCTGTGCTTTCATCTGATTAATGGAGTTGAACAATACGTTAGAATTCAATAACAGTTCAGGAGGCAATAAAATCATGATAAAGTCTTTTTTATTTGATGGCCTTTTTATAAACAATATTTTTAGTTTTACCGTCACGGGATAAGATTGCTAATCAAAAAGAATTCAATATCAGGGATCAATACTGACAAAGAACCACAAGAGGTTACCAATAAGAAAATGAGCAGGCTTCAGTAAATTCTTATTTAAACATATATATATATATATATATATATATATATATATATATATATAATACTTTTAGTATTTTCCTTACTCATACAGTACTAAATTTTTAGTAAAAACCAAAAACACGGCTAATGCACCATTTGTTAGGAATCAAAGAGGGTTTTTGAAGTCGGGTTCTAATGAAATGAAAATGATTTAGGCAATCGGTGTTTCAGTGGAAACATTTAATACCAAACTAATTATTAGTTAATATCCTAAGCTTTCGTTCCAGAGCCATCCCTATTATTATATATATATATATATATATATATATATATATATATATAATAATAGGGATGGCTCATTATTATATATGCAGTAGTCTCGCAAACACGGCACTCGATAACCCGGCAGTCCGGATTACTCAGCGACCGCAACGGAAAAAATACATTGCTAAAAACAGTCTAAACGATACCTAAAAATTTAATTGATTCAACAAATTCAAAACATTTACCCTTTAATTGAACTTTATCTATTAGCAACGAACTTCCAACACTCATGCAAACGGTTTTGTTAGTGTTAGCAAGAACAGAATTTTTTCCAACCAATTTTTAAATTAAAAAATGGTATATGACATTGCTTGTCTTACATCATTATTTGATGAGCCAATACAAACTATGTTCATATCATCTGCAAATAGAATACATTTAGAATGTGTTAGATACTGTCAATAACGCTTATTAAACACTAAATAAGGTATGGATCAGTAACACGTGAATTGAAATTGAAACAATGACAAAATAAGAACTGTGTAGGAGCAAGGGGCTCAGGAAAACTATAGGGGGTGTTGGAGTAGCAAGTGTCTGATTACAGAGAGTCCACTGTATTCTGAAAGTTTTTGATCATACTTACCAGTTGTTTCCTATTTCCTCTTCAGATTTCACATGGATGAATTCCATTATCTTGCTTTGCTGTATTTCATCAATATTTTCATTTTTGTAAACGTTCAATCTGTCATTTTCTATTTCCGTTTCATCATGTAAAACACTCTCTATTAACTCAAAACAAACTTCTTCTTGTTTTATTTCTATATCAACATTTTCTTGTTGAATATTATCCCACAGATTTTCCATGATTATGTTCTAAAACAAAACAATTGTATTACATTCATAACTGACATAACATTTCTGGGAAATAGAGTTCACTATGGCGAACCTACAGATACTTCAGAGAAAGTGCTTAAGCCTGCCGTTCTTAGGATTAATAATGGAGTGTCTCAGAGTTCAAATGTAGGACCACTTTTGTTTACATTATGTATGCAGATGATACATCTCTCATTCTGTCAGATCAAAATCATAACTGTTTGGAAATTAAATCTTTCACAGCCCTTAAACAAGCTATTTTCAAAAAACAACTTAGTCCTAAATTTAGAGGGAAAAAAATTTTCTAAGCAAAAAATAAAATAAATGATGCATTTGTGACCAATTGTCAACTGAGTCATATATATATATATATATATATATATATATATATATATATATATTATAGTCACCAGCCAGGCCTAATGAAACAAACGATCACAACATTCACTGACTTGATGAACGTAGTTATCAATATTAACGTAGGAATTCATAATTCAGCTGTATTTTGTATTTTTATATTTATTACAAGGTAAATAGTTACAGATTTCATAATTTTAATAACAAAATCCAATAATAATGTACAATGAATATTTATAGACAATTCTTCACATTCACGCTCTCATACGTTACTAAAAAAATTAAGAAATTGCAATCTTTATATCTTTGATGAGAGATAATGTGAAATGCTGTCATTGCTCCATATATTAATTAATGTAATAATTAGTGTTCAAAATGGAGTATGTACACTGTGAATTATTATTATTTGATTTTGCAAAAACCTACGACAGGTTTGGCCAGGTGAAATTCTATAAAATTAATGAAAGGTAATATTAATTCTAATTTTCGAACAAAATTCCCTATTATATTTTTAAGAAAATTGGATTTATAGAGCTTAAAGTTAAGATTAATATTTTGACTGCTATAAACACCTGGCCATAACTGTCATTTTATGTATATAAATCTCTCGTTTGTATAACATATTTGTGATAGTAATGATGTAATGCACATGGATCTAACCTATAATAAATAGGTGGATTTCATAGTTTTCAAATTGTGATTTTTCGGTGAAAAGTGAATTCCGCATTGAAGAAATAAATTATTCTTAAGAAATAAAGTAGACTATGTTATAAAGGATTAGCATAAAAAATAACCAAAATTAAACATACCAGTTAATGTATATAATTACTGGTAATTATGCATTGAACTTGCTATAAAATTTAATTAAGAAAATCGTTTACTATCTACCCCATTTTGAAAAAAAAAATGAGATCCTGTTAGGTGTCAGGATCAGTAGGTTTAGTCAGTAAGTAAGTTAGTGAAAGTACGATCGCTTGTTTCATTAGGTCTGACTAGGTGACTAATAGTTTGATAATATGTTTCAATACTAACTTTATCAATGTAGTTATAACCAGAGCTGGATTTCTATTTGGAATAAATTAACCAAATCTGGATTTCATACTTTTTATTATTTTCTAGTCAAATAAGTTATTTAGCTATTTCAAAAGTGTTCGGCGACACCTAATATGATCTCATTTAAAAAAAAAAAAAAAGTTAGGTAGTAAATGATTTCAATGATTTTCTTAGTAAAATTTTAAAGGAAGCTGTAATGCATAATTACTGTAATAACTGACCTACCAAATAATTACCTTATGTACATATTAAAACTGCAAAGAGAGAATTGGGTAAATATGTATTGTTGCTGTCATTGTTATTTTATCGCAAAATGTTGAAAATTTGAGTTGTAAATACCTTTTGATGTAACAATTCCATCACCCTTTATAACTTTGTACACTTTTATGTTACACAATACCTTATTTCACTTTAAAATCATCAAAATTGAGCACTCGCTCTTTTGGATCTAGGTTGAATAGAATGTGTATATTGAAATTACTCTTGGGGCCCATGTCCAGTTCAATGCGCTTCTAAGATTTAAGATTCTTGTAATTGTTAACTTGTTGCAGGCGTAATATATTATATTGCTGTTTTTTCGTTTGTCATCTAGTTTTTGTTTTTAATGTGTTATTTCTAAGTTTAAAGGTGGAGCATCTTCTTGCCCAATTTTTTGAAGGCGATAATGACCGAACTGGTTTTTCACCTTACCACTCCAAAAAAAGAAAATATTTACAATTCACGAAAACTAGGTCTCTGAAGGATTGTGTGTATATCCTTACAAGACTTAGTAAAAGAACTACACCCAAATGACATCTAGTTTGACGGTTCTTAATACCTACCTATTTTCACGGATGAACAAAAAAACATCAATAGATTTGACATAAATTGATAAAAGAGTTGTTGTATGTAGTTACGGAAAGAGCTTAAATAACCTAAAAATGGTATAAAATCATCATTTTATATCGCAGTCAACAGAAATAATGGATTTCAGTAATTAAAAAGTAAAATGTTTTGTAAAGGAGTATTGAAATGTTGGAAAAAAGGTATTTGAACGATGAATTGCCTATATTTTACACACAAAATCGCAACAACTGGAACAATATATATTTACCGAGAATCCATCAAATCGATACTCCTTTCCAATACAAGTGGCTTTTTATCTTCCACTATTCATTATTTACTTAACAATCATAGAAATTGAGCAATTTTTAACATTTTAAATCTAGTAGAAATATTGAAAACACTTGTGGGAAGATTACACGCTTCAGTTCTACAGGTTGATATTACTATGCTTCTATGATTTAAGATTCATCAAGATTAGGTCTCTGAAATACAGACGCAGTAAAAGAATTATTGGTTAAGTAAGGTTACGGTATGTAAATAAATGACCTTCCTTGACCTGTAGTTCTTTAACTAGGTCTGGTTAGGTAACCATATATATATACATATATATATAGAGAGAGAGAGAGAGAGAGAGAGAGAGAGAGAGAGAGAGAGAGAGAGAGAGAGAGAGAGAGAGAGAGAGAGAGAGAGAGAGAGAGAGAGAGAGAGAGAGAGAGAGAGAGAGAGAGAGAGAGAGAGAGAGAGAGAGAGAGAGAGAGAGAGAGAGAGAGAGAGAGAGTGAGAGAGAGTGAGAGAGAGAGAGAGAGAGAGAGAGAGAGAGAGAGAGAGAGAGAGAGAGAGAGAGAGAGAGAGAGTTACCTTCCCAGACCTGGTTTGACAGTTCTTAAAACAAAACTAGTTTCGCAGATGAAGAAAAACACAAAACATCAATAGATTTTACATAAAATTGATGAAACAGTTTTAATGAAATAACCTCAAAATGCCATAAAATAGTAATTTTAAATCGCTATTTTTGGACAGAAATATTGAGTTGTGAAAGATAAAAAGTTAAATGCATTCAAAATTAGGGTAAATATTTACTTATAGGTAACTTGTAATTTTCGGAGCTTTTCTTATTGTATACCACATACCTTACTTCTTAAGAATAAAACGAGTAACCTCAAAGTAATCTACATTGAAAATCCAATTCACAAACTGAAAATATGAAGGGATAGAATGCTTCAAAATAACCTAAAACTAACCTTTCAAGCTAATATTAACCTACAATATTATTTAGTACTTCTATTTTAAGCTCTATTTCCAGTTTCCATTTTTCCACTTTATTATTTACAAAGAAAATACAACATGAACATCAGGACAAGTACTAATGTACTAAATGTAGGAGGAAAAACAGCAATCATTCAAGTTAGATACATTTTTACATCCGCCCTTAACAGCTGATATTTGTTGTGGAAGAATGCACTAGTGGACTAGTGCTCCCTAGATAACTTTAGTGGCTTAGTGATACTCTCTTTTATTGGTGCAGAGTTTAGCTATACAGAAAGTATCACATATAGTTACGACCATTTTCTGAACTGATTCCACTAGCAAAAAAAAGGGGAAAAAAGTTCATATTATTATAAACATATGTCCGGAAATACTTTGTTTTCGAGTTGTCCGTCATCTTGTTTATTTTTACCAAATACTTAATTTTTTTTAAGTAAAAAGATATTGAGCTCAAACATTGTCTACATATTTCTTGCATAGACATTTATCACTGTAACAGAATCTTCTTTTGTATACTTTCAAATTGGCGGCCGTTTAAACTTTTTAATTTTCTTATTCTGTCACCAAGTTTCTCTCATAACTTTATTGATCATTTAATTTTTTCTTTTATTCTGCTTCTTGGGGGGGGGGCAGCTGGCCTCTCTGCCCCTAGCTGGTTGTTCATCACTCATATGAGTTTCCAACAATATTAGAATAGTTGATTTTTGTGCAATAGTGTCATTAAGATCAACTCCATATGCACATAAGCTTTGGACTTAATGATAAGCATTTTATCTAATTTTAAATATTAAAAGGTCATCAATTTAAGTACTACCATGATGGTATAATACGCGCTTACATATATTAACACTTCTCATATGGTATTATTTTTGGGGGAAATTCAGTTAAAAGTAATTAGGTTTTTGTCATATAAAGGAAAATAATCAGAGTTATTCTCAATTTGGAACTCTATGAATCATGGAAACCAGTCTTCCAGAAGCAAATATATATATCAGTTCCTTGTATATATTTACTTCATATAATATACTCCTTTTAAAAAAGTTATCTCATTATGGTGTTAGGGGTGTGGTTTGCTTCATACCTGTCAGAGCGTTATCAACGGGTGGTTGTTGGTGGAAAAAGTTTTAAATTATCTTGAGAATCAGCACTGGGGTTCTGCAAGGTTCAATTCCGGGATCATTTCTTTTTATAATAATATATGTAAATAACTTGCCATTTTGTGTGAAACATTCTAAACTACCTCTTTTTGGTTATGACACAAAAGCAAAGCTCAATTGAAGCTATATTTTTAACAAGATCTCGATGCTATGAACATTTGGTTTAAGAGAAATGGTCTACTGCTGAATATAGTTAAAATACATCTTTTACAGTTCCACAACATTTACAAAAACAATGTCTTAAATGACGATAACTATATAGTATCAAAACCCACAAGCATTGTTAAATTTCTTGGAAAACACACTAACATAGCGGCAGCATACTATGGATCTGATCTGTAAATTAAATAAAACATTTTATGTGATTCCAACTAGTAGAAGAGCGAGGGACTTAAGTACCACTATGATGATGTACTATGCCTACATATTTGCAATTAACACATGGCATTATTTTTTGGGGTAATTGAGCATATAGTAAGCAGGTCTTTAATATACAGAAAAAAATTATCAGGGTTATTTTCAAATTGAAGTACTATGTGTATATATTTACTCAGAATTCTATTTTTCGTTAAAACTAATTTTACAAAGTCTACAATATGATCACAGGTATCCTACATGGGGTAAAACATTACTTAACTACCCTTCTTGTAGAACAACCATGTTTCTGGACTCTCCTTATTATAGCCCCATTAGATGTATAATAAACTACCAGATAATATTAAGACATTACCCTGGCCAAAGAATTTTAGAAGGGCTCTTCTTTCTCTTCTGCAAGAAAACTCTTTTTATTCTATAGATGACTATAACCAATTTATGATTAGTATAAGCTCAAAATTGTTAGTTGTTAAGGTGTTTGAATGTATGTTTTACTCTAGACTATCTCCCCACCTGGCATGGAAATTTTTCCTGTAATTGTGTGCTGTAATGTGGCTAAAATAATAAATAAATATATTTTGTGAACACTAATTTTAAAATTTTACTAGTCAAAAAAATCATCAGCATCCAACACGAAATGAGGAGCTAATTAATTATAGACGACATAACAAAAGCATCTACGAAAAGTCGCCATAGTATAGTGGTATGTGTTAAGAAGTAAGTTATAGATATAGGAATAATAATCTAAGTTCTTATTAAGAAGCTAGAATAATAACAAATATTGCGACATACTTGAAAAAGTTGTGTAAGAGCTTACCGCTGCGTTGGGAGAATCATACTTGTCAGCTTTCGATGGAACCTACTGTAGTGGCTACTGATGGGACATCAATAAGGACTCTGACAGGAAGACAACTGAAGAGTTGTCAACTAGAAAGAACTGGGATGTTCTTCCCACCAAGACAGCGGATTTCGGGGACGATATTACAGGCTTGTGCAGCTCAACTTATTGTAGTATAGCGATACGATGTATATTTCACTATGTGCCAGGCAAAAGGCAACTTTTGATTACAGAGATGATAGTCAACACCTTCACTGTCACTCATTCCACCTCTAATACACATACCTACGATCCGATGATATACACCATGACATCCCGATTACCCTGTCTTGTACTCACCATGATCATAACAATATCCTCATTGATGCACAGTTTCCATGTGGTAGCAAGGCAACTTTAGAACCTATCTTGCACCATGTTGTACCAGTATCATGGACTACCCTTGAATCCTTGGTAGTGAAACCGTTTCCCCAACATGACCCACCAAAATGTCTAAATTTATCTCAAATATTGAATGAGAACTGGACGTTATCCACTCCAGTGTTATTTTTACACAATAATAGGAGACGATTTAACTTCAATTTCATTACCCAAGGGATGGTCGGATGTGATAGATGCAACAGATTTCATACACGTAATACTTATAATGTGGATTACCGTTTTAACTTTTGTATTGATTTATTTATTGTTTAAGATGTACATGATCTCAGGCAGAACAATACTCCGGGTACCGGAAAGGGACTACCCTGAATTTTAAAGATATTATTTATGAAACATGCCTGTGTTATTGTCGGTATTTTGATATATGTATTATATATATTTTTGTTGTTTTCTTCTTCTTTTTTTGAACATCGGGACGATGTTTCAGGGAAGCTAGTGATGTTAGGAAGTAAGGTATAGATATAGACAATAATACTCTATGTTCTTATTGAAAAATGTATATTTTGCACAGTACAAACAATGGGTTTAATTCCATCCCAAAGCTGTTTTGTAGATTTATTACAGATCTCTAAATTCAACCTTCTTTTTACATTTAAGTTTATCTTGGAGTTAAGGCAGATTTTTTTTAGTATGCATCAGAATTTCAAATGCATATTAATTTCCTGTACAGATTTAGAATAATTTATGTCTATACTCATATTGTGCTATTTACATGGATTTTCTCTAGTATGTACTTTTAAATGTCTAATAAGATTACGTCGTTCCTTGGCAGAATAGTCACATTCTGTACATTTATATGGTCTTTCCCCTGTGTGTACTCTTAGGTGCCTTTTAAGATCACATGGTTTTAAAGTACAATAATCACACTCTGTGCATTTGTATGGTTTCTCCCCTGTATGTATTTTTATATGTAGTCTAAGATTACTTTCATATAGAGCATAATAACCACATTCTGTACATTTGTATGTTTTTTTACCTGTATGCATTTTTATGTGATTTTTAAGGTTACTATGGTTTGCAGAAGAATAATCACACTTTGTGCATTTGAACGGTTTTTCCTCTGAATGCACTTTTATGTGTCTTTTAAGATGACAGTGGTCTATAGCAGAATAATCACATTCTGTGCATTTGAATGGTTTTTCCCCTGTGTGCACTCTTATGTGTCTTTTAAGATTACTATGTTCTATAGCGGAATACTCACAGTCTGTGCATTTGAATGGTTTTTCCCCTGTATGCACTTTCATGTGTCTTTTAAAGTGACTTTGTTCTAGAGCAGAATAATCACATTCTGTGCATTTGTAAGGTTTTTCCCTTGTATGCCCTTTTATGTGTCTTTTAAGATTACTTTGTTCTATAGTGGTGTAATCACACTCTGTGCATTTGTATGGTTTATCAGTTATATGTACATTCATATGTCTTCTAAGATTACTTTCTTTCATAGCAGAAAAAACACACACTGTGCATTTATATATTCTTTTAGGCATATGCACTTTTAAGTGTTTTTTAAGGTGACTTTGCTCTATAGCAGAATAATCACATTCAGTGCATTTGAATGGTCTTTCCCCTGTATGCACTTTTATATGCCTTTTAAGGTGGCTTTGCTCTACAGAGGCATAATCACATTCTGTGCATTTGTATGGTTTTTCCCCTGTATGCCCTTTTATGTGTCTTTTAAGGTGACTTTGTTCTATAGTGGAATAATTACATTGTGAGCACTTAAATGGCTTTTCTTCTGCATGACCTTTTATATGTTTTTTAAGGTAACTTTGTTCTATACATGAATAATCACATTCTGTGCATTTATATGATATTTCACCTGAATGCACTTTTAAATGTCTTTTAAAATGACTTTGTTCTTTACTAGAATAACAACACTGTGAGCACTTACATGGGTTGTTTTCTGTATGCACTCTTGTGTGTCTTTTATCGTAATGTAGGAAATCAGAACATTCAGTAGGTTCAGACAGCTTTTGCTTCCAATGACAGTTTATGTGTAAAGTTGAATTTCTTAAATGTGAACAAGTCTTTATGTGCTTACGATGCTCATCATACGAACTGAACTTACTGCCACACTTTCCACATACAAACAGCAAATCTGAAATAAATCGAAATGCATTTGTAACATATTGTTACATAAGATAACAAAAATAATTCAGAACAATATTAAACCTTTCACAATTACTACAACAAATTTAAAAAACACAGTTTTACTTCAATGAGTCTTTAAATTTGCTGGACATTACAGAAAACCAGAAACAAAACAAAAAAGTTTGGTTGAAACCTGCTAGACTTGAAACCTATCATTCACCACCGAGAGCACAGAGCTAAACATCAACATTTGGTTTGTAATCAATTATTCTAAGTCAAAGTAAGTAACTCTTTAAGAATTTTTTTATTGAAATATTGGTGAAAATGCCAGTGAGGTGATATCCACACCCAACAAAACAAATATGAATTGCTTGAAAAAATCTAAAACAATGCACTAATTAAAAACAACTCCAGTGACAACCTTTCAATGGTACATACACAAATTTATCTCTAAGTTTAGAAATCCAAAAATCATAAACAGTTTCTCACATCAGAATGCAAGCCTCTTCCTTGGTAGACTGGACTAAACAGAAAATTGTTGAACCATACTTAAAACGCAACCAACACCAATAGCGGATGTGCCAAAACTTTTTAACATATCAAACCAGTTAGCGCTTAGCAGTAAAATCAGTTTAAACAAATTAAAACCTATTCAACACAATCATGAGAAGATCTTCAGTAAGACAATACTGTCCTCTTGGTCGGTTAACAAGCAGCCATGCAAGCAGTGTCTACAAACAAATCACCAAATAATGTTTAACATAAAACAAGCTCTTTAAAAAACAAATCGGAGTGGAAGGTTTCAAAAACTAATTAAATACAAATTGATAAACATATTAGAACAAGAAGCCACAAATCAATCGAACATGAAATGAAAGGATATACACAAGAAGTGGAACATAACCAAACATAAACCCAGAAAAGAAGTTGTTGCTAACGTCGGACTTTGAACAGAAGATGATTGCTTGACAACACATTTAGAAAACACTGGCATATATTAATCTAGTGAATGCATAATTTGCCAAGTGCAGGGTTATGTTATGGACGAGGATCATTTGCTTGAATGAACTAAACTTAATAAACACCAACAACGATTAAAACCCATGCCTAAGCTACATTGGTATGCCAGATCTTCAATGATGACGAGATGACTTCTCTACCATCAACAATAACATTGGTAAAAATTAATGCCTAGTACGAGACGGATCATTAACATGTTAAGTGCCAGTCTGATGCTGCCCCTTTTATCCCACAATGCTATCTTAAATAAACCATTTAAATGATAATATAAACTGTATATATAAGATTGAAATCAAACCCAATGCCACAATTTAATAAAACAAACTTTATTTCCTGATGTACATTTCAGTAACATAGTTACCATCCTCAGAGGTTGAGTATTAAACAAACATTCAGCAGTCTTTGCGTAATACTCAACCTCTGAGGATGGTAACTATGTTACTGAAATGTACATTAGGAAATAAAGTTTGTTTTATTAAATTGTGGCATTGGGTTTGATTTCAATCTTTAAGTTCGCCACAGTGTGATCATAAAAGTATCATTATATATATATGGTTATATGCAGAACTGATTTTTGCCAAAAAGTTTGTATAAAACATTTAAAAAATGATCAGCCTAGCAAGTCGGCTTTCAATACTACAATTTTTTTGTAATTTGACGTGTCGGCCGTTTGGCCGACCTCATTTTCTATTGGTTTCTGTTGGTTTCATAGCATAATTTTGGGATATTAGTAGAACATCTGTTATTTGGCACCTGCATTGTAAATGTTTTACTCGCATACAAAAGTAATAAAAGACCACGATTACAACAACAATACTTGTCAATAACGGATTTTAAAGAAAAATTGTGTATAGATATAAAATAGTGTCTAACGAGGAACCAGTTCCTGCATTCAAACAGGCAGGGCACCAATATCTAAAAGAGTCAGACGTTTTTGTGGGACAAGAAAAAAAAGTGTGTGAAGCTTGCTATAAGGAAATCGCTTTGCAACAGGAAACAAAAAAGCTTAAAACATGACCAGAGTAACTAAATTTTGATCTAGTTGTCTAGGGTCAGCTGTACCGCTGCTGAAAATGCTTCAAGGCTATCGTGAGGCTATTTATATGAGTAAATTTTGTATAAAGTAAAATGCTTTCAGTTTACAGCTTAAACAAAATGAATATAAATAAATGATTTTTTTTTAAACATAGCAATTGTGGCCCAGCCAAGGAGCCCACTAAATAAAAACCATAATAAGTATAAATTAGGATGTAATGGGAAGGGATTCTAAATAATAAAATATGAATTGGCACTTGCGATTTTGTTGAGCAGTGCAAGAGTACTTAGAGGGGGGAGAGACGAGGAGTGGAGGGCTTGAACCAGCGAGCCGAGCAATAGTCTGTTCCGAGAGCCGTGAGAAGGAAGTTGAACGGCAGACCGCTACAGGACGAGGTCAGTCCATTTTCGGCCACATGCTAGCTAAATTAAACGGTATGTTTTTCGGCCACTATTAAGGCTTTATCTAGCCGTTATATCTTTTTTTATAAATTATAATATTTCTGTAACCTTTTAATTCGGCGCTAAAATAAGAGAACATTTAATGTAACTTGCGTTGCGTGCGTTCATTAGCGTCCTAACCCGACTCTTTGGCCCATCCAGACAAGATTCGGCTAAAGTGTACGCGGTCTCCAGCCAGCCGGAGCTTCCAGCTGGTCAAAAGAAGTGGAGACGGTCACACAATTGTAAATAGAAAAGTTGTTAAATATAGTTTAAAAAAGTTTCATTCTAATTTTTGTAATAATTCAAATGTTTTTCACAAAAATATGCCAAAGGAATTGTTTACCACAGTAAGTCAACTGTTATAAGTTATTTTAATAAAACAAATAATTACTGTAAAATGTTCAAACTGTACATTGTTTTAATGAATTAATCCTCAATTCCACGTGAAAATTTCACTGCCGTGCCAATCAGTATGGCAAAATTAACATAATATTGAAGTATTTTATTTGGTTGCCATGCAACATTATTGAAAGATAAAGAAATGAAATTTGTATTAGCCACAATCTTCTATAGATCCATATAATGTATTTTCCACTAGTTTAAATCAAATGTGTGGACATAACCAAATTTGGTATGTGAGCATATTTTGGCCACATCTCAGGAAGTTTTTCTCTTATTTTTTAGATATCTGAAAATTTGAGGGTGGTTGCCATAAGAAAAAAAATCACAAAATTATAATTTCAGCCCCTTCCCCCTTTGTTTAAAGGTAAAAAACCACCGAGTTATTATCACTGTATAAAAGAAAAGAAAAGAACATAAAATAAAGACCCCTGGCCCTTAAATACTCTAAAGGAGACAAGGTCGGAAAAGAACAGGATTTGGTTAATAGAGAACTGATAAGAAAGATGAAAGACAGAAACATAAGAGTTCATGAAAAAAAGATCTAGATCTAGCTAGGTCTTCTCGGGATTACCAAGACTACATTCACTAAAGTAAACTTCTGAGGGACGAAAATAAAATATTCTCAAAATGGCTCCAACAATTTTGAATAAATTTTCACCATGTGTAGGCTCTAAGAACCTAAACAAAACATATCTTTCTAAAAAAGTTGGTTAATGAGTTATCTGTAATAAAATTAAAAAATCTATTATGAGGTTGTTGTAAAAGATCTAATTTCACAAAATCAAGTCTAACGATTGCATTGAAATTATAGTGAAATGTGTCAATTAATGGCCCAAAAACTCTTGTACATAATCAGAAGTAAAAAAAATATTATGGTTTAGGTATAATTGGTAGAAAACAAAAATTAATCTTGACTTCAATCATTGAATGCTTGATTTATCAATCATTGAATGCTCGATTTATCAATCATTTGTAATTAAATATGATTTATGCTGAGGATAAGTTTATAGTGCAAGTAAAACAAATTTAGGTTTATATATATATATATATATATATATATATATATATATATATATATATACTTAGGTGTATAGGTGTAAATATATATATATATATATATACACACACACCGAACTGACATTTTTTATGACGAAAAGTTTTGGTTGGTTTGAGGATGTGTGACTGAAAAAAAAAATTGTGCAATTTTTTGCATCCTTTATCTTAAACACAACTGATAATATTGCAACTTACATCTATCTTGTGAGGTGCTAGGAGAGACATTTTTTGTGGTTGTGTTGTCCTCGTCTGAAGATTGAGTCTCAACTTTCTGTAATTAAGAAGAAACTATTGTAATTAGTTTGATCTTGAACATAATCAGTAATAATTGCAATGTTAGCTAAGTTTGGTACAAGTTATAAACTGTTCTTAGGACGTCAAATTTAATGTTATCAAAAAGATCATATAACAGCCCCAAGGCCGATTTTTTTTTTTACTGTTAACGTATGAACAAACATTATTGGAGAGTTGACAACCAATAAATTGTAGAATTTAACAAAAGAATTTGTGTGTGTTTTATTTGTATAGTATAAAAAGTATAATTCAAGTTTAACACTTTGAAGCCTAAGCCTGAGTATAGGTCGGGCAGTGCCACAGCGCTCGCCACCGAAACCTGACTATACATCGGGCTGCGCTAAATAATTCTATACTATCTCGATGTCGGCATATAATCGGGTTTCGGCACTTTTGCTTAGCTAATTGGTTATTTATCTTTACATGTCTTTGATTTTCGAATAGTCTGTGCTGTTGATATGGACTAAATATAAATATTATAAAGCTGATGCTAGGCAACGTAACACGTCTACGAGGAACGTAGCAGACGTTTGTTTAGTTCAAAGTTAGTGACTGAGTAATCAAGATTCGTTATGTTTGTTTGTTGTTTTTCTTGAATACTAAATACTTTTTGAGTTATGGTGAACCCAGAATGTTCAGTACCCCTTTGTGTACCTGAATGTTTCAAACTGTATCATACAAAGGCCAATTATGTTTAGTGAAGTGCTGTGTAGCTATTTTTGTTTGTGTGTGTATTTTAACCTTTTTCTAGACTAAGGAGTGTTGACTGTGAGTAAAATATCTATTTACATGTATATATATTTAAAAAGTTAATTTCTTTAGGTTTAAAATGATATATAATAAGTCATATATGATAAATATAACAAATACCACAATTTTTTAAAAACATGTCCAAAACCCCCAGGCACAGTAGGAAAGCAGCACATTAGTGGAGTTAGGCTTCAAAGTGTTAATAATCGTAACAAATTTTGATCTCTCTTTTTAGAATTATCTTCATGGCTTCAGGAAACGGATAAAGTACTTTTCGAGAAGCTGTTCAGCCATTGTATGTACATAAGGACGATAGCGGCTACACATATACAGACAAGAACATTAAAGTAAATATAAGGGACTATAGGTGCTAATATAGAACCCTATTGAAATTCAGAAAAATCTAACATATAAAAATTTCTTTGTTTATATCCCTTGTGTTATTCAATGTATAACACACTAAAATATTCTCTGTTTGAAGTTATTTGTTAATAATGGAAGTTCAATTTTATTATTATACATTTTTCGGACATTTGCCATCATTTGTGTGTTAAAATCAAAACACGACGTTTCGGGAATAAGAATCAATTCCCGTTATAAATTTGATTATAATACCCCTACAACTAAAAAACAAGCTGAAATTTTACCTGTTGAAATCGCCAGAAGGGGTTGTAACCCGTTCTCGTGCTAGGAAGCTTAATACAACTAACAATAGGCCACTCCCCTAATAGTTTGTCACGCCTTCTGGACCACGTCACGCCTTCTGGACCACGTCACTTGTTGCTGTATCTTTGATACAACAACACGTATTTGACGTTAGTTGTGTGTTACCGTGATTGTGTTTTTTGACTTCTCATTTTTAACTCTGAGATGCATGCTTAGATATTAAGGTTGGTGGTATTCTTATTTAATTTTACTTCTTACATAGGCTTAGTTTCTAGTTTCATGTTTCTTTATTTTTTAGTCACTTGATAACGGGAATTGATTCTTATTCCCGAAACGTCGTGTTTTGATTTTTAACACACAAATGATGGCAAATGTCCGAAAAATGTATAATAATAAAACACTAAAATACATCATAATTTGCAGATTTAAATTCCGCATTTAAATGGTATCAACCCCACATCTCTACGATGACAATTAGCAAAGTTATTGTGAAACATGTAATTTTGAACACCGACTTCCCAAGAAAATGTGATATTCAATGTAGTTACGAGATCCAACAAGTATGAGTGTAGAGAATAGAGCCTTCTTCACATATGAATAACTTTGAGGCTCTGTCGGGCCGTGATACTGATATAAGCACAGTTAGTGGAAACTTATTAACACATCTATAATCTTGATTGGAGCATAACCGACGTTATGAAAGTAGTGATATAAACAATTATGAGCTTTAGAAAACTATGTAACAACTATACAGTATAACCAACACACAGAACACAATTCTCAGAAAAAATACGCCTAAGTATCAGACGCGTTTCAACGACAAGGTCGTCCTCTTCAGTGATACAATTATAATTATAGTTTGATTAGTGTAGCTCGTGTATCACTGAAGAGGACGACCTTGGCGTTGAAACGCGTCTGATACTTAGGCGTATTTTTTGTGAGAATTGTGTTCTGTGTGTTGGTTATACTGTATAATTTTTCTCATAAGTCAAGCTCAACATTTAATATATGTAACAACTGTTTTAAAATAAACTTAATCCTGCTGGATGAGACTCCTTGATCTACCAATACAATTTAATATTTCTAACAAGGCTCAGACAACAACTTTTAGGCATTACGTTTAGAGGATTTGCTTGTATTATATTGTATGATCGGTGTGGATAATTACCACAAGGGCAACCACTTATTAACTTGTTTGTGATGATAAATGAAAAATAGACTATAAAACCCGATAAAGTACTTACAGTGTTTACAGCAGGGAACAAAGCCAATGGGTCTGTTTCATGCTCTACAGGCACAGTCCTAGAAACACACACATTAACACTTAGTACAAGCAATGAACTCTAGCAATAAGAACACTATAATACTATAAAATATCTTGAATGAAAGCGAAATATTCTGCATTAAATTCATGTCATTAAAGTAAATCTCACTGTCATAATGACTTTTTTTGAACAAACTTTACATTTCACAATTTTCAGCTTTCACAGGATTTAACTCAAATTTTTAGTACTATATGAAATTGTCATTACTAAATTGGATTTTCATAAATACTGTGTAAGGCAAGTAATACTGATCATACAAGAAAACAGAATGGTTGCGGCTTTCACTTTGCTTGATCTCTATGATGGAAGTAGGACTAACTAGATAGAATTACGACTGGGGATGAGAAATGGATTAGGAAATCAATGAACAATCCAAACAATGGATGCATCTTCAGTCCCCCAAACAAACAAAGAAAATTCAAACGAACATTATCTACCCAAAAAATGTGAGAACGGAAAAGAGTACCAAAATTTGTTGACTGAATTTATGGAATCAGACACAACAATAACAGCAGATATTTAACGTTAAACCATAAAAGAGCGAAAAGTATTGCTCCCATAGAGAGTTGTTCGGCTGCATGACAATACATAAAGTTTTTACCACCCGCCATGAAGCCCTGACTTAACACCAAATGATTACTTCTTCATGTAAATGAAACCCTGGTTTGCTACTAAATGTTTTGAAACAAATGAAGAGGTGTGAATGGAATAATTTCTAGCCGAGTTCTTTGACGAGGAATTATAAAAGCTGGTTAATTTCTGAACAGCTCTCATATACAAAGAAACAACGAAAAACGACAAATACAAAATAGTAATTTAAATTGTGTTGTTGTTTAAAGACGAAATCTCCCGGCCATCATCACCTTATAAAAAAAAGAAGAAAATACTATAAAATAAAGACTCAGAGACCGCGAATACTCTAGAAGTAGCTATACTCGTTATTTGTTTTAAAGAGAATGGCACTACAGTTACTGCTAACTCAGAGCACTGTTAACACGCTCCGCAACTTTTTGATACCACAACTTCAAGATTTAAACATTGACATGGAACAAATGTGATTTCTGGATGATGATGCCAACAGCCCACACAGCGAAAGATTCTATGCATGTTGTGAAACAAATGTTTCCCCCATTACGTTGAGTCACGTTTTGATGACATCCACTGGCCTGCTCGATCACCTGATCTCTCAGCGTATGATATTCTTTCTTTGGGGTACCAAAAGTATATGTTCACAAAACTTAATTACTAAATGATCTAAAATAACCCATTCGTACAGAAACAGCAGCCATAGGAAGAGAAACTGTATTGAAAGTGATGGAAAACTTCGAATAAATATTTCTTATAAGCTTACATGAAGAAAGTTGCCATATTTCAAGTGATTTTCCGTACATGAATAATATTATTTTCGTTATTTTTAACTACATGTTTGAGATTGGGTAAACTTCAGAGTTTATAATATGTAAATTTAAAAAAAAAATTATAGTAACAATCTTAAAAGTTTTATTTATTTTGTGACCATTCTTTTTGCACCACCTTGTATATAAAGGTAAAACTAAGGTATGGCAAAATACAAATTGGCATCAATGTTAAACCGACAAATCACCTACAATACTTCCACTTAGACAGCTGCCATCCTATGAATACTAAATGACTCATTCCCTATAGTCAGGGAATCAGAGCCAAATAATTTGTTCCAAGGAAAGTGAACTTCACAAATTTAAGACATAAAAAAAGACATCTGCATTTTTAAAATGGGTTATCCTAAGAAACTGATTAGGAATCAAATTCATTTGGCACAAAACACAGGTATCACACCCAAGAAATAACATAACTTGTCTATCTCTCTAGGCAGTGATTATCACCTAGGATTAAACAATGTACCGAAGGAAGACTTCAAAATTCCACAAGTTTCCAAACCATACAAAAAATCTTATCAAAGAAACTCCCAGAGTCTTGTTTAAACAGCCCAAAAATCTCAAACCTATGTTAGTTTATCCCAAGCTTCCGGATCCTAACATTCTCCATGGTTCTTTTCCGTGCAATAGGCTAAGATGAAAAACATGTAAAATATATCTTCCCTCCAACAGCTTCAATAGTTCCTTCAGTAAACAGAATTTAAAATAAAACTCATCGCAGAAAACAGTTATCTACCGACCTACAGTGGAGTTTTTGCTCAGTTCGATATATATATAGGTATAACCACAGACAACCTAAGCACCAGGATGAATGGTCACAGACATACTCGTATGTAAAAATCAACTAGATATAGAGAAACCAACTGCACAACATCCAGCAACCCGCAACATTACCACTTTTGAAGACTGCTCAAGGGAAAAAAATATAAAATCACTCCCTCCAGAATGCTACCTCACAGAACTAAGAAGATGAGAACTTAATGGATCACAAAATCTAGAGAACTCACTAACCTTAATCTTAGACAAATCATCCTTCTTTATCTTTTTCCCTCTTCCAACAGGTGTACTTGAAATACATATAATCAATTAAAAAATGGAATAGTAACAATAATAAAACATTTATCTATGGATCAACGCAGATCCAGCCTCTGCAACCATACTACAAAAATTAAGTCTTATTTTATACTCTCTACTGATTGAGAAAGTGAACAGTGTTTAAGAAAAATTTCAGAACTATAGTGTATGATTGACTTTTTCTATTTGTGTACTATTAGGTAATACCAAGGACCACTTTCTAAGCTGAGCCTGTGACTCCTATCCATACAAAATCGAAACATATAGCCTATATAATGTTCAAGCACACTTCAATCTAGATATACAAATATATTCTTGAAGAGAATAGTATACACAATCAATTAAAAGTTCACTTAAGACAGTTTTTAATTTTATACCATATCCAAAGTTTAAATTTTACAGGTAACAAATTAAATAATTTTACTCCTATATAAACGGGCTTGTTTTCAAAAAATTTATACTTATGCAATACGTACTAAATAAAAATCATTTATTACATATATTTTACTATTGATAATGACCAAAACTTTGTAAGTTTGTTCTATTTACTACAACAAATCTTTCTGCTTCTGCAGAGCGTGGGAGAAAGAAAAAAATATGACTGATGATCAACGCAAAGAAAAATGTCGAACAAAAACTGTTGCATTTTTAAAGAGTGTAAGAGCCGATAAATATATATATTTTTTTAAATTTTTACATTTCAAATGCTAACAAAGAATATGTGAAACCACGACGAAAAGGTTTATCTATTATACATTGATAATGCAATTATCAATAATAGCACATGTTTTTTCATAAAACAATCTGGTACAAAAACATTACAAAAAAATTCTCACTCACCCATCTTTCAAAACAAAATAAAAACGAGCCAAAACTAATCGTCAGCAAATGTCAGTTGGGTTGTTGTCAATCAAAATGTGAAAATGAACTGCACATAAGTTTTTGAAAATAAATATATTTACATAAATAAGGTGTAAACTTGCTTTGGTAGTGCCTTAAAAGCACCCTCAGCATAAATTCTATTAGGCTTAGTCTTGTAAGAGCCTCATCAATGCCATAACTGGCGAAACCATGGTCGGCTAGACCAAATAAATTATAGAATTTTATAAAAGAAAAATTGTGTTTTATTTGTTAAAATGGAATTCTATCAAGTACCTCCGGTCATCAGTGTAAACAATATAAGTAATAAATTATTGATCTACGGATATGATAAGCTTTAGAATATGGCAGTTAAAAGTTTTTTTCTGTTATCATATTTTTTTATAATGTCCCATCTGATAAGGATAACGTTGTATACGTTTTAGGTTTCAACGTGACTTAGTGTTTTTATTTATTCTACAAAGAGGCTCAAAACATACACAACACTAATCGAAGTCAACATAAACTGTACACTTTTTAAACACTGTTAATAATGCTGAAAGCACTTGAATGGTGCTTTAATTATTTTCATTTTCCAGAATAAAACAGATTATTAAACTAAACCAGGTTAGATACGAAACAGTGACACGTGAAATGAAACAATTACAAAATAAGAACTGTACAGGAGTGAGGGGTTACATGTTTTGACAGGACAACTATGACATCTCTGAGTCAAGTGTGTAAACAGATGAATTGAATTAGTGGGGGTGTTGGAGTAGCAAGTGTCGGATTACATACAGAGCGTCTACTGTATTCTAAAAGTTTCGATACTGCACTTACCAGTTGTCTTCTACTTCCTCTTCAGTGTTCACATGGATGAATTCCATTATCTTGCTTGACTGTATATCATCAATATCTTCGTTTCTGTCAACGTCCAAACTGTCATTTTCTTTCTCCGTTTCATTACCGGTACTTATTACACTCTCTTCTTTGATTCCATCAATCAAGTAACTTCCTATTTCTACTGACTCGAAACAAATTTCTTCTTCTTCTTTTATTTCTATATCCACATTTTCTTGTTTAATATTATCCAACAGATTTTCCATGATTATGTTCTGAAACAAAACAATATTTACATTAATAACACACTAGATGTGTTTTGTATAAACTCATTTAAAAGTAAACAGCTAACCTTTCTCTTTGCAGTTAAATATTATTGCTCCAAAGTCAATATAATCACCCAATAAGAACTTTCTATTTTCTCCTGCTCTTGATAAGCAACATTTCATTGGTCCATGTGACAAGGGATGCTACATTTAACGAATTTTTTCAGAAATTTCTGGTTACCCACATCAACTTCAGAAGATACGTTCTTCTGTTTTCACTTTTTTAATTGCCCATTCTTCAATTGTCCAAGATGTTGGACATAATTTATATAAGAAAATAACAATTTAAAACAAGGGTACACTGCTTTGGTTATGATAGTACAAGCGATAATGACAACAAACTATTACCTCCTCCTTAATCTGTGAGCCCTTGAATAAATAATATATTTGTTGCATTGAAAATGGTGTTGGCACAAATTGCCATAATCACTAAGATGTGAATTGTACATAATAAGATACATATTTAACAATTTCACAAAATAGAAGCAAATATTCAACATGTATGCTACAATGCATATTTACCCTACTCAGACCCAATGAAACAACTGATCATACATTCGCTAACTTGACTAACATAGTCATAAATATTAACGTAGGAATTCTTAACCTGAGCTGGATTTCGTACTTTTATATTTCTTATTTTCTACTAAACTTATTTATGTTGATACTTTATAAAAATGTCTTGCGACGCCTAACTGTTCCAAAATAAGGTACGTAGTAAACGATTTCGACAATTTTCTAGCTAATTTTCAAGGCAAGGTAGATTGCATAATTACTGATCTATTTTTAAAAACCATACTTCCAAAGTAAAATTAACATCACTTCTTAACTCATCACCCCTATTGAAGCCTATTGTAAAACCATTGTTTTCTAAAATACCCCTCTCCCACTCCATCCCACAGGTCAAATCATTGTCCTTTCTGTCATAAATACGGGCCTATATCATTTCTCATCCCTTCCTACTCTACCCTTTCCTTTCTCTTCTAATTTTAGTTATTCAGACTTGTTTTGTCTTCAATTCAGTAGCTTGAAAAGTAAATGTCCAGTTCATATTCTGTTGTGATTTAATATTGAAAATTAATGAAATCATGTCCTTCATATCTCATTATTAAACAATTGGGTCATCCTTTAGCTGGGAAGACCCTTTTCAAATATCAAAAACCATTATTTCTGTCTACAATAAGCAATGTAAAAATACAAAATTCTAGGCTTATGAGGTTAAGGCATCTGTCTACATCAATTCGTATGGCAAATTGAGTGTCTCATTGCTCAATGTTTATGTTCATCCAAGCAAATAGGTCTGGTTAGGTCATTAAATAATATTATAATTCATGAGACCTAGTTCACATGATTCTAAAATCATACAGCGTAGTAATATTTACCTTTTAAAAGAGAGTTAATGTGCATATATCTAAAGACATAAGTTACTATTATATTAGCTATGAATAACTTATGAAACCTAGCCTCAATATGTATTCTGAACATCGAATGCAAACTTGTAAATTGCTTATTTTTGACAAAAATAATGGATTTTGACACTTGAAAAGGGTCTTCCCAGCTTAAGGATGATCAGATTGTTTATTAATGAGGTATGTAAAACATGATATCATGAAATTTTGGTAAATATCGGTTGTACATTGTCCTTCGATTTATCTATAAAAAAATCAAGAAAAAGTATTTACCTTGTAATCAAAGGATCAGATCATATTATGTGGCGCAATAAACATTTCAAGTCTCAAAATACATTAGTTTAACAGAAATTGAGATTTATAAAAGTATGAAATCCAGCTATATAGGTTAGGAATGCCAATGTTAATACCAATAACTAAGTTCATCAAGTCACTGCATCTATGATCGCTTGTTCTCAAGTCAGGTAACTATGTAGCCACCTGACTTGACCTTGCCTATTTAATTTATGTCTTTATTAGGTTAAGTCAGGTGGCTATATATACATACACTAACTTCACTAATGTAGTCAGTCATACATATTAACATCCGCTTTCATTATTAGACTTTAACCGAACAACTATATTCCCTTGTTTTTTATGTGTTATTTAACAGTGAAGAAATGCATGTTGGGATTTGAAATGTTTAATGCACCACATAATATGATTTGATGATCCTTTGAATACAAGGTAAATACTTTGTTTTCATAATTTTTTATAGAAATATCAAAGGAAGATATACAACTAATATTTACCGAAATTTCTATATTAAATCATAATGGGATATAAACTGGACATTTACCACTTGAAAATGCCTAGGGGCAAAACATATGTAACTCAAAAAAGCTCTTTTGTGGAATTAAATAATTGTTTCTATATTTCCATTTTTTTAATGAAATTCCATCAAACACTGACTGTTGTGACATT
Source organism: Aphrophora alni (assembly GCA_963513935.1). Lineage (NCBI taxonomy): Eukaryota > Metazoa > Arthropoda > Insecta > Hemiptera > Aphrophoridae > Aphrophora > Aphrophora alni. The sequence continues at coordinate 40,728,827 of OY740777.1, read as the reverse complement.
AAATTATAGGTTACATTGTAATTTAAAACAGCAGAGAATTAACTTTGAAAGATTTCATAGTGTTTACCTAACCAAGTTTCATACTCACTGTGTATAGAATTGGCTTTTTAAAGCACTCTATTCCAAGTTCCTAATTAATTGAAACTGTTGCAAGATTTTTATCTTACAAACTACATTGAAAGTTCAATACACAATAACAAAATAGTCAGAAGAATACTTCAGAATTACCTAAAACAACTGTTATCATAATATTATTATTTACCACTTAACAGTATAAAGTATAAACAAATAAGTTGAATGGTGGGGGGAAACAGCTGATATTACATGTGGTACCAAAGATTAGTCAGAAGCTTAATGATACATTCTTTTATTGATGCCGAGTTTAGTTAGGATAATATACTTTTAAGTCTATTTAGTTTTATAATAATTATTATGGACCAATTTTATTGTAGAGGATATGAAAATAATATTGAACATTTAAGAATTATTATAAATCTTAATTCATTAAGAAATTTAAGCGCCAGTCTTGTATTTCTTTACTATAGTGCTATAGTACTATATTAGTGCTAATTTATTGTATGAATTCACGGTGTGTTTTATTGATTGCTTACATTTAGCATTTTAGTGGCTAAAAATCATGCAATCTTGAATATATTAATGGATTTTGAAATTTTAAAATTGTCTAGTGTGGTCACAAAATATCTGATTGAAGATAAAGATAGTATTTTAATTACCCTATCTTTATAACAAGGAAATTTATTCTTCGTGTATATAATTAACTTAGTATCTAAAGACTAAGCTACCATATATTGCTTGTATAGTTATAGTTTTCTCTGATAAGAATTACGAGTATAGTATACAATATGTCAGTGTGTAAATAAGCTCTACAGCACTAGGAGCAAGTCGTCATAAGGAGAGCATTAAGCTCCTACCAGGACTTTGGTCTTAAGTTTTTGATAGTTTTCCCATTACAGTATTAGATATTTTTTATAATTTTACCTGACAACTATTTCCTAACAACACCCCACCTCCCCTCTTTAAAAATGTCGTCCTCGACATTGTGTTAAAGTTGAGAAAAATCTCTAGGGAGTGTTCCTACTTCCTAGTATTACAAACAACCATCCAATTATAAAGTTGATTTTTTTGAAGCCGAGTTTAAATCGAGTCACGTTAGATAGAATGGAGAAAATAGGTTTAAAAATTATTTAAAAAATGTTGTAAAGACGAATTTTCACACAGCCCTAAACATTGTAGGTAGTTGTTTTTTTTCCCCTCTCTTTTCCTTTCTTAACTCTAAATATACAAGTTAAAAAAAAAGTCAGGGGATCAAATTTTGAAATCATAGAATTGTCTATAATTTGTTTTTATATTTTTTTCACGAAAAAAAAGATACATTTTAATTATTTTATTTTATGAGAACTTTTAACAAATTTATGTTAATTAAGTTAAAAATATGAATCTAATTAAAAAAATTTTTTAAATGGCTTACACATTTTTATTTATATTATATGTACCTATAATATTCCTTAAATATTGTTTATTATTATTTACTACATATATTGACCCATTATACCGAGTCAAAATTTAAATATTTCATTTGAAAAGGTTTTTTCTTCAACTTTAATTAATAAATAAATAAAAATCCTTTACCCAAATCTCCTATCCCTTATATTGGTTTATAAATATTCATTTATTCTAGGGTCTGCCCAAAAGTAGCAAGTCTGTCGTTCCTTTCCTTGGCTTCTGCGCCACAATCAATGTTCACCTGCAATTTGTTTGTGGTTGTTTTCGAACTTTGTAATGTATTTGTCATTAAATTAAGTTGTTTTTGTTGCACTAATTTCCTGACTATGATGCACTCTCAACTTTCCCCCTTTTTTTAATCTACTTTTTCAATTTAACCCCCCCCCCCACCATAAATTTCCCAGTGTTTTCCTTCTTTGCCTTTCTTCATTCGCGTGTTAAAAAAACTTTGTTCTCAATACTCAGAGACTCTTCCTTGCCAGGTACATCTGGCTATCATCAAAAACTTCTTCAGTCGCCCACTTGATCGATTGATCCTTCTTCTTGCCATTCCAGTGTTTTATCCTATTGTCACTTTGATGACGTCCGCCACACTTACAAGGTAAGCAATTTCATCATTTTTTCAAGTCTGTCACAATAATTGTTGTTACTCTGGCTTCTTAGAAAGAACTTAGCCTATATTCTCAACTAAATCTATCCCTAATACCAAACAAATTCCTCATTGGAAATGGTCGAATAAAATAGAGACGTGATAGGACCTCACTAACAACCTCTAATACAAGTCACTAAAGCACTTGTTTTGACAAAATGTGCGAAACCTTGATGTATGCCAAAATTCAAATAGTTCTCCTATTAGATGATAGAATATTATAGGAATATGAAACAATAAAATATAACATAATTTTTGAATTAATAATGACAATAATTGTTTTATACATACAGACGGTATCCTCTTGGGGGAAACACTATCAGATGTCCGTAAACTTTTGGGATCAAAATTATTTACATGTTAATACAATGTATAGATAGTTAGAAATAAATTTAAACATAGAAAAGGATGAAAAATAAAATATAATGCTAAACACTACAGGATATATTTATTTACATATGGATAAGTGTAATACCCTGTTCAATAGTTCTTCATCAGCATCTCCACATAGTTCACCAGTTTGCTCACATGTGTCTGTTCCTATATAAAAAAAGAAACAACAATATGATTGATTGTAATCAATAATTGATTGATTTTAAATAATGTTAACATAAAAAGTACCAACTTGCTAAATGTGAGTAGTTTTAGCTAAAAAAAATAAATAATAAAATAAAAAAATAGTAACAATACAAATTAATTGTGGTATTTGTACACTATTTTCATAATAAAGTGTTCCAGTTACTTGTACTACAGTATTTATTTTAAAATATATGCCTACATATTATGCAGTTATTTTTGATAATGCCCTACTGTACAGTGGGTATCGTTTATAATAGACCAAACTGTTATATGCTATAAACACTGTATCTTTAAGGAGAAATATTACTTATTTATTATATAAAGAATCACTTTTTCTTCATGAATATCTGGAACACCTGTGTATTTATATTAAATCACAATATATAGTTTAAACAGTTTTGGGGAGTTGGATTTGTGTTCGTTTGCAGAGACAGTGTACCAGGTGTCCTAAAAGTTGTCCCCCTACACTAAATTTTGAACAAATAAAAAAAATTAAAAAAACACTTTTCTCAGAAACATTTATAGTACTGTACTAAATATAGATGCTGACTTTTGACATTATACGACACTTTCTCCTAACTGGCTAAATAGGATTTTTGGGGCAGCTAAAAAAATTGTATTATTTTATAAAAAAAAAGGAAGAAAAGAACATAAAATAAAAGCACTTAGCCCTTGAATATTCTAATAGTGCCAAAGTCGGAAAAGAACAAGAGTTGTTCAAGAAAGAAAAGATGAAAATGAGGGATCAAACTTGTAACGTTTATTAAGTGCTTTTAGAGCTTTTTATCAAATTTTAAGTAACTTACCTAATTGTAAGTCTGCGTTCTTACAATTCTACATTTAAATTTACTATTTTAATTATCCTAAGGGGCAGGATTGCAATCTCAAATCGTACTTACAGTTACTAGCATAGCATGGCACATGGTTAACACAAATTATTTTAGCCAGACATAGTTAAAACAAGAAACCTTCCCTTTATTATATTACTCAAAAACAAAGACATTATTATCCAAACAAAAACATCATTAACATACAATTATGTGAAATATAGAAAATATACATGTGCAAGTTATTGTTCAAAATCAAAGTTCTTAAAATGTTCCCAATTAGATCGTTGAAATTATATTCTCAAATATTTTACACTTTACTCACGAGTAACCATTGTCCATAACTTTGAGTCCTTCTAACTTCATTATTAACGGAGATTTTCCATCTTGGACTGAAAAAGAGTCTGTCCAGTCAACTTCTATTACGACTATCTCGTGCAGGATCCTGACAAAGACTGGCTTAGCAACGCTTTCTTCTTCCTTGTTAGAAAGACGCTCTCGCAAGGCATCATGGGATATTCTTCCCTGGCGAAGCTAACGCTCGCCGACTCATGGAAAGTTTTTCCAGGTCTCGTATTTCCTTTATTCATGTCTGTTAATTTTTATCGGCGCGCACATTTCGAAATTTAAACTTTCAATATTATATTGTGACATTGTTTAAGAACACTTTACACTTTCTATTTATATATAATAATTATTCTGAATATTATTACTACATTAATATTACTTGTACTTTATTTAAACTTAATATTTATTATTTATTTTGGTTGGAAGATGTCCCATGCTTACAGAAACCCCCTCCTTCGAGATTCTCATTACGCAGAAATAAGAATCTCGAAGAAAAAAAACATGGAAGCTGGGACACTCCAACCCCTTGCCACCTTTTACGGAGAACAAGAACAGTCCTAATAACAATTTCGAAATAATTTTAATTTATCATTTAACAATTTTTTAAAAATCACCAATATCAAAAAGTTTTAACATCATCATTTAAATTTCAAAAGCATAATAAATTTTCTGCATTGTTACAGATTTTTCAAAAACATCATCAATTATTTTTAAGTATTACATAAATCTCAAAAATATCATAAATTTCAAAAAATGGTACATTCAACATAGACAGAAATCATTTCTCAACATGTTTTTAACAAAACATAATATTGTTCATGACACATTAAACTACAGAAATCAAAAAGTCAAATACAAATCATATTACAGAATGTGATAAAAAATATGATAAAGTATATTATTCACGACATAGCAAACATGAATTCTTTAAATGAGTCAAGTAACACATAATATTACAAGGTATACAGCATAAAATCATTTTCAATTTGTAAACTAGTCATAACAAACAATATTAAAACATATAAAATGTGAACAAGTAGATAATTTTCAATCATATCATAATGCAAATGATATTTAAAAGCACAAAAATTAGACATCATATGTCAAAACATAATCAAATGTGCATAACGTAGCATCATTGTTAATTTTTATTATTTTACAACAGCAGAAGATTGTATAACATAGTACATGTGAACAACAGAAATAAATCATCAAATCATAGACAAACAAATTTCTCAAAATTTTCATATCATAAAATCAACATCACATATCAACATCATTTCAAAATACATCATTAAACTTGTTCATCAACACAATCAATTATTATTATTTCAAATCATCATCTTTTATGATTCACTTCTTCATCATTACAATTTTTTATTATTAACTCTTTCATGATTACTAAGTCATCTTTATTCATTACAAACATTGCATCTTCAAAATCAAAATCATCTATCTTTATTATTATTACATGTTAACAAATTTATGAAACATATCACATTATAAGAAATTTTTTAAAACATACAAACATATTTATTTTATGGCTAAAAAGAAGATTTCTTTTCCAATCAAAAAACCCATCCCTCAAATTCATAATTGAGAATTCATATTTCCCTATCATTTTTATCTCTTAATCAAATCATTTTATTATTATTATTTACCTAAGATTTCAGGAATCTATCTCAACTTCATCTCTAACAGTTATTTGGTACATTGCCTACTTTCATTTTAAAGAAAAAAAAATTTTAATAAATCAGTTCACCAATAAGACTCTCTTGTCTTATAAAAAAAATCATCAACCTCGTAGAATGAGAGTATTCCCTTTGGAATCTCTAAAAATCACCATCAAGGATTAGCGTCCATTTTGGAACCCCTAATCAAATATATCATCGCAGCAAAATCGTAGAAAAACTCGTAGAACATCATTTAAAGATCTAGCGTCACATTGGAACCCCTAGTCTATTATTTATCGTCGAACCTCATCGCAGAACATCATCAACTGACCCCCTCAAAAACCTCATTACTCTTACTGATTTATTAAAACAACTACATATTATTATTTATTAACATTTCCTATTACCAAATACTAAATCACAATCCAAACTATTTATTATCTTCCTGAAATCATCCTCCTTACTAAAAGTTTCATTAACATCATCTCAACATCTCCTCCTAAAAATTATTTATTATTCACTTTCTTTAAAAATCTACATCATCTATTTATTAATATTCATAAAAGTTTCATCAAAAACATCTCATTCTATTTAAAATATAATCACCACTGAATTATTTATTATTATTATTTAGCCATTTGTAAATCCTGTATTATTATTATAAAGTGTTTAAAGTTATATCTATGACTTTACCATTGTTCACTTAAGTTCTTCTGCTGAACTTTATCTACATTATTATTATCAAAAATCAAATCAAGTATCCTAATCATTATCATTTATTTATTTACTTCTTATTTATCTAATGTATATAAAAAAATTATCAACCTAACCTGTACGTTTGCTATTATTAACCTAACCTATTCTATCGTTACGTTTTACACTTAAAATTACGTACATAACCTATAATTGGTTTTAGCATAATTAATGCTCACACACCCAGTCATTCTTCATCATTCAACATCATCCTGGTGTTTTCATTAATCATATCTTATTATATGTCAGATGTAAATTATGTTTATTATTATATAAATCTTATTTTTATTTGGAGTAGTCTTGGCTTCTATCCACCTTTCAACTTGGTTTAATTTAAAAATTTTTATCCTGAAGTTATATATCATCTAATCATCAATTTAAAGTTTCTTCTGATTCTATCGCTAAAAGGTTTATTTGTTATTGAAAATTTATGAGTTAAGTTAAAATATAGATATCGAAATTTTAAAATTTATTGATTTTCTAAAGTATATACTTTATAAATCATGTTTCATTTATTTAAATTTGCGTATTTGTTCTTTCCTCAAATACTAATTCTAAGTTTGGCCTAAATGTGTTTTAAGGCTCTATCGTTAATTATATTATACTTATTTAAGTTTCGTATTTGTTTGTGTACAAATATCAATTTCCAACACTGGCCTAAATGGGTTTTGAGCCTATCTTCAAATTAAATTTTATTTATTCAAGTGTCATATTTGTTTCTTTACAAATATTAATTTCTAAAACTGGCCTAAACGGGTTTTAAAGCTTATAATCAATATTAATCTTAATTGTGTTTTACATTTAAACATATTACCATTTATTATTATTTTAATTTATTTTAGTTGAAATTTTAAAAATTTGTTTTAATTTTATCCATCAATATCTAATATTTAACCACCTGAACCATTTACTACCATTTCTATGTCCTTCTGATCATACTAATAAACACTTATGTCACTACAGAATTCATCTCCCTTTGGTCAAAGTGAGTTTGAATATTCATACCTACTCAATTCAATATGAATCCCACAGTGACTTCCGTTCAACAAATCCCTGTGACACTGTTTTCCGAAGTTTCTTTTTTGGTTCATTTCTAATTTTATTTCAACCCATTCATATTAATCACCCCCTCAAAACATCGTACATTTTAAAATTATTTAATTTTATGAATTTGGTAAATATGTCCTTCAGGATGCACCTTCCATTGGGATGGTGAATATTTACTCTAGGTTGCTCCTCCTAATTTAGCCTAAACTGTCCTCGTTTTAGTTAATATAACATTTTATTATCATAATTTAGTCTATTTATCTCAGGTTATATATTATTTATTTAGAAATCTATCTAGATTCTACTTTTTATTTAAAAACAACTTAATTCAAATTCACATTAAAATTTATTACATCTGCACATCCATTTATGATTAATTACGTTACTGTCCTGTCTGTTACATTATATTACTTTATTTTTAATTTTACTGTCTTCCTGATCAGTATTTCTTTTCTTTTTATGGTTTACACCCAATCTAAACACTTTTTCCGACATTAACTTTTTCTTATGGTTCTGGCCTAGTCTAACAACTTTGCTAACACTAAATTTCATCTTGTATTCCTGCCGTAACCTATAAGTCCACTTTCTAAAATACTGTTCATAATTTACCCCCTCTATGCTCCTAATTTCTTTAACTATCTCCGTAGAATCAACTAATGTCTTTATATATAGTTCCCCATAACACCCTTGTAGCCTAATTGTACCTTTATCTAAACTTTCTTTTTCAACAATACACTTATTTTCATGATCCTGTATTCTAAATTCATTCCTAATCTTTTTAATAAAAACTTCCTCATAACCCATTATCATATAACTACATTTCTTTATCTTAAAATCAAACTGTACTTTCATGTTATCAAAACTATTGTTTACCAATTTCTTAATCTCAATTACATTGTATTTACTATTTACCTCAACATAGCCTAACTTACTCACATCAATATCTGTTTTCAATGCACTATCTTCTACTAAAACACTAAAATCATTTTCTTTCTTTAACCCTAGTGTAGGCTTAACGTCATAATTACTGCTTTGTTTCAAAATTTTAATTTCTTTGGATAAATTACAATCGGTTTTGTCTATTGCTACAACTTGTTCATTATTAATTTCATTCTTAATGTCTAAGTCGTCTTTATTAATTACTGTGTCAAATTTCTTAACTAAATTTTCAAAGCCTATTCCTCTCTCAACCATCATTTGTTCACATTTACTATCAAGGTTTTCTAACCTATCAATAATTTCTACCTTATTTGAATTTATCTCTTCTTTTAATTGTTTAAAATTAACCTCCATTTTTACAGATTGTTTATTCATAGCTACCTTTATTGTTTCAAAATTATTATCAAGCTTATCATTCATTTCCTTAAAATTATTTTCGGATTTTTCAAATTTGCTATCAAACTTATTATTCATTTCCTTAAAATTATTCATCAATTTTTTAAATTTATTATCACTGTCTACTTTATATTTTTCATATAACAACATTAGATCATTAAAAGTTGCTAACTTTTCTTCCTTAGGAAACTTAACCTCTAATGCTTTAACCTCCATTGTATTTTCAAGCTTGCCGACCATGCTCAATTTGACTAACTTATCTTTATCCATTATTATCTAATTAATCTGTTAATATAAAATCTCAATTATGTTTTCCTTATGTTTACTAATATCCCTAAATTATTAATCATTATTATTTTTAAATTTAGAACTGTGTTATAACCATGTACCACGCTACTTTTGTAACTGCTTTTCGGATTCGAGGACCAAACGGGCGCCATTTTGTAACGTTTATTAAGTGCTTTTAGAGCTTTTTATCAAATTTTAAGTAACTTACCTAATTGTAAGTCTGCGTTCTTACAATTCTACATTTAAATTTACTATTTTAATTATCCTAAGGGGCAGGATTGCAATCTCAAATCGTACTTACAGTTACTAGCATAGCATGGCACATGGTTAACACAAATTATTTTAGCCAGACATAGTTAAAACAAGAAACCTTCCCTTTATTATATTACTCAAAAACAAAGACATTATTATCCAAACAAAAACATCATTAACATACAATTATGTGAAATATAGAAAATATACATGTGCAAGTTATTGTTCAAAATCAAAGTTCTTAAAATGTTCCCAATTAGATCGTTGAAATTATATTCTCAAATATTTTACACTTTACTCACGAGTAACCATTGTCCATAACTTTGAGTCCTTCTAACTTCATTATTAACGGAGATTTTCCATCTTGGACTGAAAAAGAGTCTGTCCAGTCAACTTCTATTACGACTATCTCGTGCAGGATCCTGACAAAGACTGGCTTAGCAACGCTTTCTTCTTCCTTGTTAGAAAGACGCTCTCGCAAGGCATCATGGGATATTCTTCCCTGGCGAAGCTAACGCTCGCCGACTCATGGAAAGTTTTTCCAGGTCTCGTATTTCCTTTATTCATGTCTGTTAATTTTTATCGGCGCGCACATTTCGAAATTTAAACTTTCAATATTATATTGTGACATTGTTTAAGAACACTTTACACTTTCTATTTATATATAATAATTATTCTGAATATTATTACTACATTAATATTACTTGTACTTTATTTAAACTTAATATTTATTATTTATTTTGGTTGGAAGATGTCCCATGCTTACAAACTCAAGACTACTTGAAAAAGGTGTAGATGGAACTTGGCGATTGCCAAGCTCATACTCACTATAAGAGCTCCTGAGAGTTCAAAATTTTTAATGATATATCATTGGACAGGAAATAATAAAGAATTTAGAAACTTCCTGCCTCCATCTAAAATAACAATCGGCAGATATGTAGACAACTCATTGAAAAGATGATATATAATAGAAAACAGTATTACAATTGTCATTCCCTTAATTGAAAATGGTGATTTAAAATATGTTAAAACTAAATTCCTGGCTATGTTTTAAGACACTATTTTTGAATAGGTCTGACTAAACAAAATGAAATTTGCAATTACTTGTTTGCAAATATTTTTCAGAAAAACTAAAGTAAATATATGGACTCAAAACCCCTACTTACTTCTAGAGTAGTTTCTCTGCTTCTAATCCCAACGACACCGTTGTCAAGTGTCGTTTGCGATAATACAATTGTAAAGGGAATTCCGAGGCAGTCATTCAGAGCAAGCTGGGATTCCAATGACTTTTTGGCCAATCCAGGACCTGGTAATAATGTAGAGATCCCTGCTTTTCGTAAACCTTGATTCAAGAATGTAGCCAATAGCCGAAGTTCATCTCTTACACTATAACCTATAAAAAAAATATACAACAATCTAGGTTGAAATTTATATGAGAAACCAATTAAAATAAATATTATTTATACATCAACTGTCTGAAAAGCCTTCCGTACTAAATTTTGTACAAAATTATTGCACAAGTGAAAATCTATATCTATAAAATAAGAAGTCCTGATTGACTGATTCATAATCAACATACCGGTAATCAACAAAGCTATAATAGCTAGATTCTTGAAATTTTCAGGGTAACTTCGTAACACTATGTAGAGGTGCACTAAAAAAGGATTTTGCTAAATGTTGATTTTAAGGTGTAGAAAATTACTTTTTAAAAATATTTTTCTAGGAATTAGACATACCGATTTGTAGCCATTTTTATATATATTAACATAGCTACTGTTTGTATGAAATAACAGATAAAACAGTTGATTGAATTCATCAGTATCAATAATTGAATTATTCTGATAATTTTAGGTTATGCCTAGCCTGGACTAATATTATAAATAATTTGTATTGTATAGCCTGGACTAACGTTAAAAATAATTTGTAATTACCATAGCAACAATTTGCATAAAATAACAGATAAAACAGCTGATTGAGTTCATTAGCATCAATAATTGAATTATTCTGATAATTATAGGTTATACCAAGCTTGGACTAATTCAGTTTTGTTCAAGATTTCGTTTGAAACACAGGAAAGCATAATCAATAGATGAGAGCATGATCAGGATGAAGAACCGGTGCACCTTTATTCAAATATGGCAAAAAAACGACATGCTCAATTCGGCATAAAGAAATTTGTAGTTTGCGACAGCGAATCCAGCTATGTACTCCATGTTGATCCATATATTATATCTGTAAATTTTTATATAATTTAGTATGTTATAACTAGAATAACACACAAGAATTTTTTTTTAAAACGTGTTTAAAATGAATGCCATTTTTAATTTGGTTTACCTGAATTTCAGTAAGGTTCATAACACGATCACACTTATTATCCCATACACTAAATTTCATGTTGCTATCTTAGTTTTTGTTGGAATTTATGTTTACATCGAGAGACCAAAATATTTGACCAAAACTATACTCTTCGTGGATTCAAGATCAGTCATATAAGTTGTGCAGTCAAACGATATAGAAACATCTGCCAGCATGCAGGAAGCAAGACATCTCTTCAAAGAAGATACACATTCAGTGGATACCATCACTCATTAATGGGAAACGAAAAACATAAACCATGATTTCAGTTAACTGACAAGATAATAAACAAAGAAGACAAAACCATACTTTGCTAAGAAGAGAACAAAGCGACTGTGAGAAAGTAAAACCTGGTTTAGGGATAAAAAAACATGGAGTGACAACTGCAAAAAACCAGCAAATTTCAAATTTGAAACCGGTCATGATTGCCTCAAAGCTCATCTGTTCAGTATGGGACTTTCGACTACTGAAGAATGCTATGGGATCGGGCTTAAGAATGGATAAGGCCAACTTGTTAAACTGTTTATATGTAAACCATTATATGCAAATACAAAAGTACTATAGTGGTCTTTATTGGGAAACTCGGTATCAAATAGGATAAATAAGGTGTAATTGGATAATAATAATAAATAACAACCAAGGTGTATCCATTGGATACAACAACGAAATTGTAATTTTTGTGGCCGCCATCGTACAGATAACACTGGATGAAACAGAATGTTGAAATCATCTTTTCAGTTTCCTGATGCCATGAAATCTGAAGATTAGTCAAAAAAAAAAAAAAAAAAAAAAAAAAAAAAAAAAAAAAAAAAAAAAAAAAAAGCGATAACGATTCGAATTTGCCCCTAACCACAATCACTAAAAACTTTAAAATAAAACATAATTATCTGATTAATTGTTCTTTATTAATTATTTCCACTAAATGCCCTTTTATGTACATTTCGATAACATGGTTATCATCATCGGAGGGTCTTGCTTATAAACTAAATCTAAACTTACATATCTACTAATGAAATAAAATTGTAGTTCATTTTTATTGAAACAATTTTATTTCATTAGTAGATATGTAAGTTTAGATTTAGTTTATAAGCAAGACCCTCCGATGATGATAACCATGTTATCGAAATGTACATCAGGGCATTTAGTGGAAATAATTAATAAAGAACAATTAATCAGATAATTGTGTTTTATTTTAAAGTTTCTAGTGATTGTGGTTAGGGGCAAATTCGTTATTATTATTGTGAATTTCACCACAGTGCTCAACAAGATTGTATATTATAATAAAAAGTGGTCGAAAATTTTTCTTTACTAGATAAGTAAATTGTACTAATAATAAGACCTAAATTTATTTTACTTTTGCCATAAACAAGTCCACAGTATAAATCGTATTTGTAAAATTGATGCTTTTCATTGATTTGGGTCAAGGTTAATTTTTGTTCATTACTTCCATAATGATTTAGCTGAGAAAAATAACCTCTAAATTACGACTATTTGCATAAAAGTAACACTTTGAAGCCTAAGCCCGAGAAAAACTCGGGTATCTCTATTTAATGCACAATTCATTTTGGTTTCTCCCAGCTGTTCAGAAGTGTCATTAGATCAATTCCATTCATTTCTATTGCCAATTGACTCTTTTTTGTAGAAAGAACATAAAAACCTAAATACCTGTTGATAGTGATGTTATAACTAAAAATACTCTGTGTTTACGTGAAACGCAAGTCTGTGTTAGTGTTTTTATTTTATGATATTTTTCTGTTTTTGTATTTTAATAACTGTACTAGGTATATTTTAAGTGATTTTAGTTATAAATAAATGTGTTTCTTCTACTCTAAAATGGGTGATATTTACAATTCTAAAAACTGAACATTACAACTGATTGGAGTCAGACAATGATTGTCATAGTTTTACTGAAGAACAAGATAATCCTTGATCAATTTATTATGTCAATTGGAAAAACTGTGGAGAAGTTTTTACTCAAGAAACGACTCCACCATCTGTAAAAACGAACAGATTCACAGGACATCCTTTACAGTAAAAATTCCTTCAACATAAAAAATAAGTAAAATCAATTGGGAAAATTAGGAGGAAAAAATAATTTGATGGTGGTATTGTGTTTATATCTGATTGCTTCAAACTTTACCATATTAAAGTCAACTATTTATGGAGTATCCTTCATTTTTAATTGTTTTAGATTTCAGTTATTTTCAAGACTTTATAATTTTTTTTGTAAGTACAATAACTGTATACACGTATACATGGTGTTTCTGTAATCCGCGGAGATAATTCAGAAGATATATGGGTCAAAATAAAGAAAAAAAAGTACTGTACCTAAAAACATATGTCTGGAAACGCTTCTTTTACCAGCTATCTGCCATTGTGTTTTTTAAAACTAAATAACTTATATCTCTAGAACAGCCTAACAGACTTTGAATGAAATATTTTAATTAAAAATATTTAAATGGCCGCCATTTTGAAATGGGATATTGGAAGAACTTGATTATTTTTTTAAAACTTGGTCTGGTAATTGATGAGTATCATATAAAATTTCAACTCTTCAAAATAGTGGATAGATTGCAAGAGAAGCTTTTCCGGACAAATGTTTATAGAATTTTAATGTAACAGCAGATATTTCTTGTTGAAACTCCACATATTCAAGGATTAAATAAAGCAATAAAGCTAAAGTTTCAAAATTATTTTAATAATATAAACTTGTTGCCCGATGATGCCGTAAGACGAAACAATTGTAGCTCATTTATATTACAGTAGAGTCTCGCAAACTCAGCACTCGATAACCCAGCAGTCCGGATTACTCTGCGCCCCCGACGGGAAAAAATATATTGCTAAAAACAGCGATGTTCGCAAAAGTTCGGTAGATCCCAAAGTGGGCATTACATTCGATCGCTCGAATCGTTGATGGTACTTTTCCTACGTTCAACTCGTCACAAAGCTTTTTTACAGATTCCCCTCTGTCAAGTCTTTTTAACACATTTAACCGCGTCTCAAACGAAACCAACACACGCTTCCATTTTTGTAACTCGCTCATTTTTATTTACTGTATATACTGTGCGTAGATCATAACCCGTCAAAGAAAACAGAAAAGAAATGTTATATTATTCCTAATGTATACTAAATTGATTCGTGGGAAAAAAGCGGCCCATCAAACGTTTTTGCAGGTGTATGTCTGGATACCGACGGGTGCCAATGCCGCGGTGTTTTTACGCCGCCGACAATGGGATACTGCTATCAACAAAGTCGTTTGATATCGCCGCCGCTTTGGTGTTTCAATTACAATTTATTTTTTGCCCTTATTTCCGATAACCCGGTATTTCACAAACTCGGCACACTTCCGGTCCACATTACGCTGAGTTTGCGGGACTCTACTGTATTAAAATATTTTTGAAACTTTAGCTTTATTTAATCCTTGAAATGTTTATAGGTATTTTTTTCTTTATTTTGAACCATATAACCATCCCCTGAATTATCTCTGCATATTACAGAACACCCTTGTATATCAAAAACTGCATTTTCTACTGTTTCCAATGATATACAACTTGCAGGTATCATACGAGTATAATAAAAAAGTTACAAATCATTTTTTGTAAAAAGTAAAATATGACCAGGTTTTTATTACTATGAAGGCTACGAAGTGTTAAGGCTGCTTTGGATATTATGAATAATTTCACTAATCACTAAAATCCAGTGAAAATAACTTCACTTTAGTACTACAATAGCATATTCTGGGCAAAAAAGTAGTATGAAAATCAGATCAGGGTGGCTGGTAAATATAAGCGAGAAAAGATAGATCAGTAGAAACCCTAGGCCTAAATAAACTGAACATAAAATTAAGTACTTGTAGATGCAGCAACAAACGTTGTCTTGTAAGGAGCCAGTTTACGATGTAACCTTAACAGTTTCCTAGTAGTACCCATGACTGAAGGTTCACAGTAAGCATCACACAAAAACGCCATTACAGCTGTAGCTTCGGTACATACACTCTCGATAACGTATGGCAGTATCTTCTTTTGACCATCCCTCGCCTGTAAAAAAAAAAAAAATCATAAATCCAGAAGTGATTCACAGCTTATACATGTTTCGACTAGTTATAATATAAATATGTATACTAAAATAAACAGTAAGAAAACATTGCATTGTACAAACTTTCCCACTCACCCATTCAAAAAACAGATCAAAACTAATCATCAACAAAAAATGTCATTTCAGTAGTAGTTAATCAAAAATGAAAATGAAACATTAACACAGTTTGAGAATATATATATATATATATATATATATATATATATATATATATATATATATATATATATATACAGAAGAGTCCCGCAAACTCAGCGTAATGTGAATCGGAAGTGTGCTGAGTTTGTGAAAATGCCGGGTTATCGGGAATAAGGGCAAAAATAAATTGTAATTGAAACACCAAAGCGGCGGCGATATCAAACGACTTTGTCGATAGCAGTATCCCATTGTCGGCGGCGTAAAAACACCGCGGCATTGGCACCCGTCGGTATAGCAGACATACACCTGCAAAAACGTTTGATGGGCCGCTTTGTTTCCACGAATCAATTTAGTATACATTATGGAAAATATAACATTTCTTTTCAGTTTTCTTTGACCAGTTATGATCTATGCACAGTATATACAGTAAATAAAAATGAGCGAGTTACGAAAACGGAAGCGTGTGTTGGTTTCGTTTGAGACACGGTTAAATGTGTTAAAAAGACTTGACAGAGGGGAATCTGTAAAAAAGCTTTGCGACGAGTTTAACATGGGAAAAGTACCATCAACGATTCGAGCGATCGAAGTTAATGCCCGCTTTGGGATCTGCCGAACTTTTACGAACATCGCTGTTTTTAGCAATATTTTTTTTCCCGTCGGGGTCGCCGAGTAATCCGGACTGCCGGGTTATCGAGTGCCGAGTTTGCGAGACTCTACTGTATATACACACGTAACTTAATTAGCTTGTGGCATAAACACAATCTCAGCCTAAGTTGTATGTAATTAGAACCAAACTTTTAGTGATAGTGGTCAAGGTTGATTTTTTGTTATTTATTACTTAACCATACTATTTTTTATTCCAACCTGGTATTCTAAATTGGATTATTAATCTGTGGATTTCACTAAATTTGAATTAAATCGGTATTACCAATTTTGAAATATTAAGTTCTTTATAACACAGTTCCACAGTCGAGTTTTTGATTTTTACCGATAACTCATGAACCAGAATTTTCTGAGAGATGGAAATTGTATGTTTTTTTGGGTCTTGAAGGCTACACTCGAGCAAAATTTGATAAATTGATAATTAAATTGACATTTACTTTTGAAAAACTTTTGGTATTATATTTGTTAGATCATGACTCTAACATAAACAGTGAAAAAATATTGTCCAAAACCAAATAAAAACAAGCCAAAACTAACCACCAAAAATATCATTTCAGTTGTTGTCAATAAAAAAATTTTAAAAATAAAAAAATTAACAGTCTACACGTTTAGGGTAAGTTTGGTGATCGCCAAAAATGTCTAAACTTTGTTTTCGATTGAGCTTCCAGTTCCATGGTCTCAAAAAACCAAAATAATGATTTTTGACAACCATCCATTTTGTTGTCTGTAAATAAGCATGACAGTGGCCACAAAAATTACAATAGGAAAATGAAATAAGGTACAGTAGACGCTCTTTTAACCGGCACGGTCGGGACCACGGCCATGCCGGATATCCGATTTTGCTGGATAATCGAGCTTATCTAGTATTAACCCTCCAAGTGCTAAAAGTCGCGATCGCGATCAATTTTGCCGCGGCCACAGTGTTAAAGTCGCGATCGCGATTTAATTAAACAAAGTTTGCTAAAATCGGATACCAACAGATTGACCAACGGTAACTTTTATCCAAACTACATGTATTTTATATAGTAACTCTGAGTAAAAGACGTTCTATTCATTTTGCACGATTTTATCGATGGTTATAAGAAAAATCAATGTTAGCAAGTCTGTAAAAGACAATTTGATATTTACTGTTGATGTTTACTGCTGCGTCCCGAGAGTGAATTGTTGTTTAGTGTTTTTTGTCTATATTATTTTGGTAAATACAATTTATTTTATGATTATTTAGAGTATCAGTAGTGTTTTTAGTGTAGTATTAAACATATAATAATGAGTGAACTTGGCAATTCTAGTGATATTCATAACTGTTTGTGTGAAAGTGATACCACTAGTGATGAAAGCGGTAACTCTGATGTAGGAATCAAAATGTTTGTTTCTTTTTGTTTTGTTTTTTGTGTGTGTATTACATATTTTATAATAACTAATTTTAGTAAATACATGATATTCAAAGGTTAAATGCCAATACTTTCTAGACACAGTATAATACTGTAGATAGTATCACGTCAGAAGCAGACAAACACTTGATGACTAAGAAAACGTCGCACGCAGTCACTGCACTGGCGGGAAATGTCAGTCTAGGCCTGTCAGCCGCCCGAACATAACTGGAAAAAACCGACTGTGAGTGGTTCAGCTTATGCCGGTTAGTAGAAAATGCCGGTTGTTAGAATGCCGGATAAAAGAGCTTCTACTCTATAGGGGATTAAAGTGTGCTCATAAAGAACCAAACTGAAATTCGGAAAAATCTAATTTCGTTCATATCTCGTGTGTTATTCAACTTCTAACAAACTAAATTAGATAAAATTTTCATATTTCAATACGCATGTAATTGTACCAATCCCACTTCTCTATGGTGACAAATAGCAAAGTTATTGTAAGAAATATAATTTCAAACCCTAATTTCCACAAGAAACTGTGGTATCATATAGTTACAAGATCAGACAAGGCCGAGTCACCGACGCAAGTGTAGAGAATACCGGCTCCTTCATATATGAAGAGATTTAAGACTCGTCAGACCCGAAACATTGACACGAGCAAAGTGAGTGGAGACTTTTTATTATATACACATCTAAGAGGCTCGCTAAGACTAGGACTTAGCTGACTTCAAGCTCAGAAAACTAACTTTTTGTTTTTACATTTAGAGGATCTGCTAGTATCAAATTTTATGATCAAGCTGGATACCATATGGCACCAACAACTTGTTTTTGGTGCTTTTTCATGACCATGTCACCACTATCGCCTATATTATTTTTTTCACAACAATTTAAATGATCTGTTATCTGTAAAATGACCTGTTCTATTACTACTTACTTCAAAGAATGTTTTTTCCGAATTCTTTAAAGAATCAAATGGTACTGTCCCATGATTAATTATAGTTTCTAAAGTTTCATCGCCCCATGGAAAGCTGGCAGAGATGTTCATACTTTCCAACTCTTTTTCATCCGTAACACTACGTACTTCAGAGAAAGAAAATCTTCCTGGATCTGCTGAAAACTAGACAAGGAAAAAAAAAATGAAGCAATCGATGAGAAATTTGTTTATCAATGGTATGTCATAAAATACATACATAAATAGTGGGAACCTATTTTTCTACTATCCATTATAATTTCATGGTAAAATTTATTAATATGATGACATCAGGAGTAAGAAAATTCTGTCGCTTATCTTAATTAAAAAAATAAATAAATAAAATTCTTTCAGTGAGATATTTATTTATCTCGTTTAAATGATTTTACTTAGCCAGTATACAAAGTATAGGGCAAGTTTGATAATTGCGAAAAATTTCGACCTTCGTTTTTTTACATATTTTCACAAGTCATGGTCTTAGAAAACAGGAAAAGTGATTTTTAAAACACCATCTGTCTGTTAGGTGACTCATGGTGGGCTCAGAAATTTTGATAGGAATATAAAAAGTGTACTCATATAAAATCTTACTGAAATTCAGAAAAATCTAATCAGAAATGTCAAATAAGGGTCATTTTAAACAGTTTTTTGTTCTTATCTCATGTGTTATTCAAGTTACAATACTATAAAGCTTAAAGTTTCAACACCCGGCATATAATTATTTTATAAGAGCAGCAATGCTACACCTGAATATTGGTAGTTAACCCGAACACAGCCATTAGCTATTAAAATATATATTGATGTTGTTTTTATATAAATATAATTCCATGTATTTACTTTTTTCAACTTTAATTTCAGTAATAGGATACGTCAATTAATCCTTTTTTCAGGTATCTTTTTTCAGTTTCAGATAATCGTCCATCATCAAGGTAATACAAACTCAATGAATTGTATGTATTATTCCGCGTGAAGGTTATAAATAGTTCTTACATAAACAGATTTGCGCACAAGACATATTTTCATCGACGTGCAGATCTGACTGGTAAGTAATATGTGTCTGAGTGTATGTGTTGTATTGAGTGTGACTACAGTCGGTACTCGGTGAAATTCCATAATAAGGCAAAACAAAAATGAAAAAGCACTTATAATTTCACAATTTGGCAATAAATTGTTGTTTGTGAAATTATAAGTGCTTTTTCATTTTTGTTTTGCCTTTGTATGTGTTGTGTTTTTATTACCCTGATGAAGGGTGACTGTCTGAAACTTCAGTTGGTATAATGTAAAAAGATACCTGAAAAAAGAATTGACATATACGCGTAATGAACAGTGTCAAAGTACTCCTTGACTATTTGAGAATTCTTCGGTGAAAGAACATTGAACATTTGAAATAAATTTAAGAAGCAGTGTCATCGATAACTTCAGACATTCTAAATCTAGTGTGGGAAAATATGGAATACTGCTTGTATGCCATACAAATCGAATAAATAAGAAAAAAACTTTTTGATATAATTTTAGTAATGTTTAATGTTTTTAAATCCATAATTTGGTAAATATAATATTGAAAACCCTACTAAACTTTATGGACACATTATATTGTTTACTAAACAAATACAAATTCAATCCAATACAGATTTTCTAAAACACCCTGTATTACCTTCCTCCACCACATCTTCCTTTGTTGCTGCCATCTGTAGAAGAACTGTTGTCCTTGGCTTGGTGATGTAAACGCCATGTATCTCAAACAATGGGAGCAAGTGGGATGAAAATATTGTAGGCCTACGTTAGGAACTGGTACTTCAACTTGGTCGTCACGAGTAGTTGCAAGACCAAAAGGTAAATAGCCTTGACTTATCTCACGAGCATTTTTGAAAGCATCTTTACAATCTGTAACAGAATTAACTGCGATTACATTACAGTATGTAAAACTTTATGAGAGTGGAAGAATTATTTTGGTAAAATATAGAATACCTATGATATGAATGTTGCACTCATTATGATAAAAAAGGTCCATGTGAAGGAGTGCACTCGTCAACATGATTTTCCTTAGGAAACACAAACGATATAACAAGGAAAAAAAGTATCACTATGCTGATCTGTCGAATGAAAATTCGTACATGCATCTTCTCGAAACAATTAATGCTGAAATCAATGTTTGAGGAGATCTAATTACGCAGTGGTCAAAAACATATTAAAATTCATCAATATCTTTGAAGTAAATTTATTTTAACAATGGTAATAATGAGAAAGTATTTAAGAGTTGGAATTATATTAAAAAAAAAAAAAATCTGATTCTATTTAATTCCATTAAAAAAAATTTATGGATGTCCAAAACAAAAATTTATTTTTATTAAATTAATTTTGAATATTAGTGACGATGTGTCATCAATTTAGCTAACTGCACCACCCATTTTTTAATAAATGGAAAACATTCACGATATGTATATATTATTTTATAACATAAGAATTAACACTATTTTAAATTTGTTTTTTGCTATTAAATTTTTACAATGGTTTAAACAGTCCTCCTTTTTTTGAATGTACGATCTGGTAGACAGTTGTTCCTTTATAATTTTTTAATTTTTCCGTTAATATTCTACGACTAGTAAAAATTGAAAAGGAACCATCACTAAGCAGACTCTAAATGTATGTTTCCCTAAATTTTTATATTTTTAATTAAAATGACTAAATTTTGAATAAATTTTAGAAAGGAAAACATTTAGTTATTAACAGTTTAATGATTAAAATATTATATATAGAAAAGAAATTTAAATCAGATCCAAATTTAAGCTCTCATGAGCACATGTCATAGTTGAAAATCATTTTACAAAATGATTAATGAAATTAATTACAAACCATAACTTTTAAATTCATTTAGAAACTCAATCTTGAATATAGCTATTACAAAATTTGAGGCGTATTACCTGGTTTGTAGAAGGATGTACTGTTCGTATTAGCAACGCATTTATTTTTTTAAAGCCCAAATTATTTAAGCACAAAATATTAAGAAAACTTGAAGGAAAATTTGAGCATGAACTGAATTGTTAACTTTCCTCTAAATAATTTTGAACCTTTTGAAATTTAGACATTCACATTTTAATTTTTCAATATTTAGACATTACCAATTTTAAGCTGTGCCTCTTTGAAAAACTTTGAACAGCTGACAGACAGAATCCCTCTGTAAGCAGACTGCGGGAGTATAGTATAGAATTGACCTTGGAGTTTCTATGATAAGAGGTTGTAATTTTTCGGGATCGTTGCTTCTCTAAGGAAAATTCACTCAATCACAAATAAACTACAAATTTGAATTAACATTCCATTTTATAACATAAGATTAAAATAGTCTCCAACTAGGGAAGTACTTCCTAAAACAACATATATAATTCTTATAACTAACATACATAAAATTTTTAAAACAGTTACGGGGCTCACAAAAATTGTAAGATTTTTGTAAAATTTTTAAGATCATATATTGGGGCTCACAGTAGATGGCTGTCTTTTTAGGAGAATACAATTTTAATTTCACAACGTTTATTGTTTTTTTGTCCATGTCTATTTGCGACGTTTTATAATGTTCTAAAAAAAGACAAAAAATTGTATTTATTACTCGTTGGTATCTTTCACCGCCAATGCTAGTTTGGCAAATTTTACTTTTACCAATATTGAAAGAAAGTTTAATTTTATATGAAATATGCAAATTTTTCAAACTACCGTGTCTCTTTAGTTATTTTACAATTTAAATTTATACAAGGAATATATTTATTCAAATTTAAATATATAATAAGTTTTTGAGTATAACTTATGTGCCTTATAACAAGGACGCCAGTGCTGATTTTAACTAAATGCAAGTTAAAACTGTTTCTTTCAATGATATTACTTTTTTGAAGTGTTGTCTTGGAGACGGATACCGCTCTGGTTTATGTGATGTTCTCGTTGGGGACAAGAGAGCCCAAAACAGGACTTCCTTCGTCTGATGATGAAAAGCAAGTGTGCTCTCAAGAAGTATTCTGTTCAAGCATAGTTTCAAAATATTGTAATTGGCGGAAACTTGGCCCAATTAAGGTGAATCTAACGAGTATATCAGAGCACAACACACACTCCACTGGATTTAATATGTCTAATTTTGGGAAATGATTCTTTCTTAAGAATACTTAATAATTATAAAAATTTACAATATTTATTAATTTAAAACATATTTGTTAATTATCTAGTAAGGTTCAATCATACAACACATTTATTCACGATTCTATTACATTAACCAATTTCGGAACACTGTCTGTCCGTCCATATGGGTTTAGAATATACAATCGTAATACGAAATATGACGCAAGTCTCTTATGTCATATATCGCTCATGTCACATATCAAACAGAGTACTAACCCAACTTTGAGAACCAAAAATGTGAAATGTTACAAGTTGTATTGAACAGATTATTTTTCTCACAAAACTAATTTTACTTGATTCACATTGTTTAATTTTAAAATTATTTTTAAATAAACGCAACAAGAAGAAATAACAATTTTCGCGAAATTTATTTAGTACAAACCTTAACTTTGAAAAGAAAAAAATAGAGCGGAGTTCACTATTTCACAATAAAATTGAAAATGAAATGTAAATTAAAGAAAAACGAGTTTCTAAATATTGTAACATCTTATCAGATATTATTATTAGATATTGTATAGATTATCAATTAGACTAAATATGTGTGCTTAATACAACTTTTGGCCAAGAATTGTATGGAAAAATAAGAATATTATGATGGCTGTAATAAATGAGACATGTTAGTTTAGTATGAAATAAATATAAAAGACTAAAAGGCTAACTTGTCTTTTTCATCAAAGTCAGGCTATGTAATAAATTTATGATATTAACATAATTCTAATATTATTTACAATATTTATATACAGTACAATATTATCACTATCAAAATTGTTATATTTTAATTTAATACAAACTATAATTACTCATAAGGCTTTCAATGCCCCTCTGTCATGTGATATGTGGTATTATTCTTACCTCGAAGGTCAAAATGTAGTCGAAGTCATGTTTAAAATATCATATCGTAATTTTGTTTAAATTTAAAATTAGTTTCTTTTATATTATATTTTGAAAGTAAACGTATTAGAAGTGAATATAGAACTTTTGAATTATTATTGCAATATGTAGAAAATATATCCTACCATGGCCGTTCAGAAATTAACCTCTGTTTGACTAAAAATAAAATAGAGACGTAGATACAGAAACTTTATTATATAGATCTAAAATCTACAACTTGCCAGTATTTTTCTGTAGAGCATACCTACACAGTTTTTATACAAATCATTGATATAAGTCACGCATATAGGGGGTCAGTCAATTGGTATTAAAAAAGTAACACGTTGAAAGGTCAAGGACCTAAACAAAATATATTAGTCATTGTTTCTCCAAAAATACTGGCTTATGAGAAACAGGTAAAAAACCAAAACGTTGGGCATGGAATTGTTTTAAAGGAGGTAATTTCTCAAAATCAGCTCTATGGAAATTTTAGTGAAATGTAAATAACAATGACCCAAATCCATGTGCAAAATCACAAGTAAAACAAAATATGGTTCACTGGTAAAAAACAATAATGAACCTAAACCATAATCATTAAAAAGCTCGATTTTAAATACATATGAGTTACATATTAAATGTTGAGCTTGACTTATGAGAAAAACTATACAGTATAACAAAAACACAGAACACAATTCTCATAAAAAAAATATGCCCAAGTATTAGACGTGTTTCAACGACAAGGTCGTCCTCTTCAGTGATACACTACTAGTTGTGGTTTGGTTGGTGTAGCTGGTGTATCACTGAAGAGGACGACCTTGTCGTTGAAACGCGTCTGATACTTGGGCGTATTTTTTTTATGAGAATTGTGTTCTGTGTGTTTGTTATACTGTACATATGAGTTACGTTAACTACACGTTTATAACACATGGTAAGTTTAGGGCCTTATTTAAATATATTTTCAAAAAATGTTGTTTATGGTTCATTTATACTTTTTGATTGACAACTATTGGTAACAATTAGTTTTGGTTGGTTTTGGGGGATGTGTAGGTAAGAACGTTTGTGCAATTTTATTTATAAATGTTGTTTTCGAATAGCTGACCAACTCACGTCTTATCCAACTCTGTATGTACCTAACCTTAATAACTTACGTATAATAGATTTCCCATTTGATCGAGAATCATGATACAAAAATACATTCTCTTCCCTATTGGTCACATTGCTATAAATCCATTCATTACGTATATTCTGCGCCAACAGTTCACCTAGAGGTCCATACTTGAAGTGATTGATAATATTGTTGATGATGATAGGTTTGATATATCCATGTAACTCACTTAGTTCTAATATTTTTTGAAAACCATTGGTCATTGTCTTTCCTACAACATAAAACCAAACTCTATACAAAACAAGTTAACGGACCCATCCAAATTATATAAAGTAATTAATATAAACAAATCTTCTAAATATAATCCCTAAATGTTGGTTTCTTGGGCCTTTGAGGAAATATTAAATTGTATTGGTAGATAAAAAATGGTTGTTACTTACGTTTTCTACACGATGTAACGTGTATATCACTATTTTCTTGACGTTGGCTAGGCTCTAACAGGCCTTGTAAATGTGTATACATTAAAAAAAAAATTCCACTTACTTCACTTATATCAGTGCCTTGGCTTTAGTGGGCCTCGAAGGAATCCACATGCGTAGAAACATAAATGTTATCTATCAACCACAGTGTATTGCCCAGCTTAATATATTGGCCTAACCACAGACAGCCTCAGAACTGAGAAAATGGAAACTGTTTCATCAATGGGTCACAAAACCTAGAGAACCCCCTAACCTCAATGTTAGATAAATAATCCTTTATCCTTTTCCCTCTCCCAACAGGCTTACTTAAAATTAATTTAATTAATTTTTTTTAATGGAATAATAACAATAACAAAAATAATTTTAAAAAACATTCTACTGTGGTTCAACACTCAACACAGATCCATCCTCTGCAACTAAATAACAATTTAGGCTTATTTTTATTTTTTTTTATATTTTTTTATTTTTTTTAGTTGCATGGTTCTTGGATTCCAAGTCACTTTGAATAATATTATATAGGATAATATGTTAATAATAATATTAAATATTACCTTTTAATGTTCCGTCTTGTGACTTTTTTGGTCGTTCGAATGTTACGACGCGTTTCGGGACCGCAATCCCATTGTCAAGTACACTTACACAAACACAATGAAACACATAACACGTTTAAAAAACACACAAAAACACCACAGTTACAACACTTTTAAAAAACTTAATTGTGCTGGACAATTTCATCGTGTAGGTCGTAGTGTGGTCCATGGTACACTGTCGTAAACTGTCTAACGAAATATATTACTGTAGTTAGAAAACCGGTTTAAAATAGCCTAGGGCTGTGTCATATAAACTATTACTTTTAAAATCCAGCTGATCGTTTAGTAATTTAGACGGATTGTTATTAAACTCCTTATAAATTTCGAATTCTTCTAAGGCGTTCAAAAGTCTACCTTTTTTGCAAATATGAAGTGGAACCAGATTTTTGTTGAAATTAGTGTATGAATGATTACTATTAATTAAATGTTGAGCAAAGTTAGATTTTAATTTATGCATGTTTGTATGCGGCAAATGTTCATTAAAGCGGTCTTTGAATGCCCTACCCGTCTGTCCCACATAAATACTGTCACAATCATCACAATTGATTTTGTAAACACCCGACTTCTTTTCGATTGGCGAAATATGATATTACCGTCACTTTTCGCACCAACAATAATATTCAAAAATTATTACGACCCAAACGTGTAATTCCAATCGAAAAGAAGTCGGGTGTTTACAAAATCAATTGTGATGATTGTGACAGTATTTATGTGGGACAGACGGGTAGGGCATTCAAAGACCGCTTTAATGAACATTTGCCGCATACAAACATGCATAAATTAAAATCTAACTTTGCTCAACATTTAATTAATAGTAATCATTCATACACTAATTTCAACAAAAATCTGGTTCCACTTCATATTTGCAAAAAAGGTAGACTTTTGAACGCCTTAGAAGAATTCGAAATTTATAAGGAGTTTAATAACAATCCGTCTAAATTACTAAACGATCAGCTGGATTTTAAAAGTAATAGTTTATATGACACAGCCCTAGGCTATTTTAAACCGGTTTTCTAACTACAGTAATATATTTCGTTAGACAGTTTACGACAGTGTACCATGGACCACACTACGACCTACACGATGAAATTGTCCAGCACAATTAAGTTTTTTAAAAGTGTTGTAACTGTGGTGTTTTTGTGTGTTTTTTAAACGTGTTATGTGTTTCATTGTGTTTGTGTAAGTGTACTTGACAATGGGATTGCGGTCCCGAAACGCGTCGTAACATTCGAACGACCAAAAAAGTCACAAGACGGAACATTAAAAGGTAATATTTAATATTATTATTAACTTATTTTTATACTCTCCACTGATTGCAAGAAAGTGAACAGGGTTTACGGAATATTTCAGAACTTTAATGCTTTTCTATTTGTGTACTACTAGGTCGGTGATGGGTAAACTTTTGTAGGAGAAAAGAAAACTATCTAGGCGGCCCAACAAAATTTATTGAAAAGAAGTAAATGTTTTTGTATTAAAATGTAAAAGGCATTTAGCCGTATACAAATAAAATAAAATTAAAAAAAGCCTTGTTTTTCTTTTAAAAAAAATAAATATCTTATTGAATCAGCATGAAGGAGTGTGCAATGAATGGAACTGTGACTGTGCTTCCAAGTGTCTCAAAATTTGAATGTAGCTGGGATGAACTGACTCTCAGGAATGAAGCTAACTGCTCAACTGTCATCTGTTCTCACTCTACTTTTTCGTAGTTTCATAGTAGAAAAAACTTGTTCACAAATGTAGGATGATGCAAACATAGCAGTTATCTTCTGGGGATGAGATCTCAATTTGGGAAACGTGATTTCGATACCGACTTGTAAAACTCCACTTTTGGAATGTTAAGAAACAACTGCTTCAACTCAGCGTTACACTACTAATCAATTAGTTCAAGCTGAAATTCTGTTTTCACTGTATAAATTAAATGGCATACTGAAAATATTTAAATCTTGTTCAATATTTTGATAGGGTTGAAACCTGGGTTTGATTTCATAATGGAGTCTTCTTAAGGTTTTCTTGTAGCTTACAAGTTTGTATTCCACCACTTGTTTTTAGAGATGGTCGATCTCGTTACTTTTTTGAACCGGTAATTTCAGTTACAGCTCCTAAGAAATATTGGCTCTTTATACCGGTGACAACTTGAATGGCTACAGCTACGGTGTGGATCGATCGAAGCAAAATATTGGATTATACTTCAGTGACTTTTAGAACGGTGACAACGTCTACCGTGAATGGCTAGATCTACCGACCGTGTGGATCGCCAATGCAAAATATTGTTTAGTTATATTAAATACTGTTTTGTCGCTGTTTTATTAAATGCCAGAAATTAAATATTGTTTACATACTGTGAACCTCCTATGACTCAGCTTATAAATGTCATTTATATTATTTTATTACTTTTATTAAATAATTAATTGTATTGTTACAATTCGATATATTATTACAATAATTTTGAATATGCTTTAAATTGACTTTTCTCTCAATTATTTACATTTTTTAAATACTTAGCCAAATTTATTAGTAAGAAGAAAACGTCAAGATATTATTTATGAACAAATTGTATTTTTATCACTTCATTAATAATTGCTGTGAAAAATTCTAGATTTCACTTCGTTTTGTTTTAACTATTTGTTTACTTTATTATTCATAATTATTAATATAATAGGAAAAGGTTTTTGACATTAACATAATCACTGGGCCAGAAAGGAGCTGAACATCAAAACTTAGCAGTGTGTTAGTCTTAAGCTTGACATTGACACAGTAACCGGACCAAAATGGAGCTGTTCAGCAGAGACAAATTCAAGCATATTCGTAATTCTTTTGTGGAGCTAATATATCTTCTTCTTTGGCACCGGGCCAACGCATGACAAACAAGTATTAGCTCCAAAGTCACCGGTATAAAAATACCGCCCTTCTCTACTTGTTTTCAGTTTCCGGAAATGGGAAAGATCTAGCTAGCTGGTTTTCAAAAGAACTAGTTGCATTTTAAACCCTTTCAAATGACCCAAAGACATTGTAAATCAATTGGTTTCTTCCTTGTAGCTTTACATTCAACTTGTTTAAATGGCACAGAAGATCTATGAACAAAGTGAAGTCCAAAAGCCATTCTGTATTTTCCAAAATTTCATAACCTTCAAAACTGTGTTTTTCCTACATGAATAAAATAATTTACTCTTTCAGCTCCCAAACTCGTTCAATGACATGTCCTGCACTGTCACATACATCAGTGTATTCAGAATGCATTGAGTTAAGAACCTCTTGAAATTGTCTATGAGTAAGCACTCAAGATCTAATAATATTTACGACTTTAATAATGACATCAAGCACATGTTTCATGTCTAAGGGGGGATTTAGACAGATTGTCTTGATGTACGACACAGTGTAGAAATACAACATTGTTCTCAGGATATGTTTGGTTAAATACACCTACAAAACCAGATTTTCCCCCTGTAATACTTGGTGTCCCATCAGTCGTAATATTGCGTGTACTGTAAATGGGTACTTTTAAATTCAATAGGCCTTCTTGAAATTCAGAAAAAATTGTCTGATCTTTTTGAGGTCAACTTTAATGATCGCATGCATGCCATTTCTTCGGTAATACAGAAGTTATCATCAATTATAAATATTAGTAATTGAGCAGTACCATTAATGTCAGTACTCTCATCCATAGTAATAGAAAATAATTTACCAAGGACTATCATCCAAGGTATGCTTGTATCTCCTATCCATACAAAATATAAACATAATAAGCCCTATTAAACTCGAAATTTTTATCATGAAAATTAAAAATCGCACTTAAATACTATTTTTCCATTTTAGTGTAAGGTTTGTAGTTAATTAATTTGGTTTAAAATGTTATTTAAATAATAGAACACTATTCTAAATATTTACCGCTTTTCTTTACCCAGGGAGAAATGGGATCTCTAACCTAACCTTTATTTCTTCTCAGGAACTAAAAATAAATGTGTAAAAACCAACAGTTTAAAAACATTTTTATTTAATAACCATTTTAAAAATTACGATTTTCTTACATTTATTAACAGTAAAAGTTGACTTCGTTAACAACAGCGACAAAGTTGCTTGCTGTACTTGCATCATTAAAAAAGGACAGATAAAACTCTATTAAGGTATCATCACATTTTCAACTAATTCATTTACACTACATCTATAATTTTAATTGTACCCTCTACAATATGCATACCTAATTGCTCTGCACCTGCTTCTTATCAGACTCAGATTCTTTCCGAGACAACACAGTTGGTTCTAAAGGTATATTTCCCGGAGGAGCTACAAAGTATTCTTCTTCGGTCTCTGTAGCGTTACTCATAACATCATCACGACAGTTTCCGTCAGTCACCACATCCGCTCTGAGTTGCAAATTCCTGAAAGTATGCAACAAATTTATAGGCTCAGGTAAATATGATTAGTCAGTCAAATTTCAATTTTTACAGTAAAAAAGTGAATAGAATGCTAAAAAAAATAATATTTTTTTCTCAAGGTAAGATAAATTAATAAATAGTGAACATTTAAATTTTTTAATGGAGTCACAGTAGGCTGCATACATATATAAATTTTACATAACCTGAATGTCTGTGTATTTCCTACTTACAACCGCTATGATGACAAATAATGAAACAAGACAATATAATACTGGTAGAGTTATAAGATCCAGCAGATATCACTAACACGACCTTAGTAAGTGGAGAATCTTTTACATATTTACAGCTTCAAGCCATGCCATAACTGAGACACTGACACAAGCTAAATGAGTGGAAACTTTTTAATATATAGTACGAGGCCTGCAAAGGCTTAAGCCGACATCAAGAAAGTAGTGGATATCCACTACTACACATTCTAACAAACATGTATAACACTGTTTTAAACAAACTTACTTTATTGGGTAAAACCCATGATTTACCAATTCAATTTAACATTTTCTACGAGACGCAAGAAACCAACTGGGCATTACATTTAGAGGATCTGTAGGCTATGTATTACAGTGTATTTACCCAACTAGGTAAATACCACAATGGGCTCATAAACTTGTGTTTTCTCCTAATATTTGTTATAAATTTTGTTGAAATAATAATTTTTTGATATGCAATGTTTAAAGGCAATATTTTTGAAAGAAAGAATTGGCAAATTTAAACATATCATAAAAAAATATATATTACAAATTGAGAATTAACCATGTACTTTAGAAGTATCCCCGCTTTCAATATTCCATCTTATGTATCAACTTTCTACACTGAATGAGAAGGAAAGTAATCACCCTTTATTATGTACGATCTACATAACCATTTATTGAGTGACAACACATAATGGGATTAAAAAATGATTTTTGCTGCCTCTTAACACACATTTCAATGTATCTCGGTTATGTTTTGTTCGATTCTCATGTTTTTGGGGTAATTCTGAGCAATTACTTGGTCAACCCTAAACTTTTTCATATTTTACTACGATAATGTAGAGATGTATGTGAAACTAAAAAAACATAATTTAGGCCCCGGAAAGTTAATATATGCTATATACAAATAGAAATTACCTCAGTAATCGCCGGGTTCAACGTCCTCATCCGAGTCAGCGGCAACTGGATCAGTGTTCTGTTGCGATGGTTCCCCGTTGTAAACTTCACCGATAGCCCGAAACAAATGGTGTAGTCTTTGTTTGTAATCCTTATGTTTCCGTTTGAACATGAACTCAGCAAGGTGGCCAATAAAATGGTGTTTTGTTTCATAAGAATAAATAATGTTTTCTTTGCTGTAAATATGTAGGGCTGTATTATTATATGTCACGAAAGGTTTGGCCAGGTTGTTATATATATATATAAAACCACCTGGCCAAACCTTCCGTACGTTTATTGAAGTGACTTTGAACCTTCTTATCGCTCGGCAACCTGTACGATGGCCTTGAATTATATGTTTCTTGCTTTCTGAGAACATCCTTATGACCGTAGTAAAATATGAAAAAGTTTGGGGTTGACCAAGTAATTGCTCAGAATTACCGTTTTTGGTGTTGACAGATTGGAAATAAAATTTTATAAAAAAAAATTGTTCTTAGTAAATTTTTGTATTTTTTACCGTTTTCCCGCCATTTTAGATTAAAAGTTTAAAATGGCCGCCATTTTGAAATTTTAAATTCAAGTTGAATTTTTTTTCTACAGTAGGTCTCTTTTATTTAAACATACTTACAGAGTTTTATAAAGATCGGTTGAAAAAATTTGAAAATAACAATTATTTTGTAAAAAATACAAAATGGCGGATATCTGCTAAACGAAGCGTTTTTGGAAAAAAATTTATTCGTGATTTTCTCTTTATTTTAACCCATATAACTTTTTCCCAGAGTTTGGCACTTTACTTGTGGGACACCTTATACACGACAGTTCATCTTGATGTTGTAATCATATTTCTATGTCTCTGTACCAGACCTTCAGATATATATTAACTTTATATATTTTGTTTTATTAGGTCAAGTCAGTAAATGAATAATATTAGATAGAAAAAACTCTAACACAAGATCTCACAAAAATTTTATTTACTTAATCAAACTTGTTTCAATGATAAAAGTCGCCATATGTGGTATGAAGAGACCAAATAATTTAATACTGGCAACTTTTCATATTATCCTATTGATCGGGAAGCTATGTTGGTAAATGTCTATTGTAGATCCCGCTGCGATTTAATATTGAAATTTTATGAAATCGTGTGTTTTACAGTACAAATACCTCATTTTGAAACAATTGGATCTTCCTTTAGCGGGAAGGACCCTTTTCAAGTATCAAAATCCAATATTTCTTTTTATCTAATATTATTCATTTACTGACTTGACCTAATAAAACAAAATATATAAAGTTAATATTTATGTGAAGGTCTGGTACAGAGACATAGAAATATAATTACAACATCAAGATGAAGGGCCGACAGATTCAGGTCATGTAGATGTAATAGTTTATTGACGTAATTGCTTGTACTAAAATAATCAACGCAGGATTCCCTTGTTTAAAATTATTTTCTTATATTAATAATGTACTGGGTGCATTGAAAATGGTGTTGGGACAAATGCCATAATCACTAAGATTCGAATTGTACATAATAAGGTACATATTTAACGATTTATCAAAATTGAAGCACATATTCAACATGTATGCTTCAATGCATATTTACATAAGTGGTTTGTCCCTATTAGACTGACAAGACAATAATTGATCTAATTGGATTAAATCAGGTAGTATGTACAATTTGCACCTACTTGAATTACATGTAAACCATAACCTTTAAAGTTTAAGTATCCATGATTTCTAGCAACTAAAATCTAGGACAAGCTTCAATGAACAATTATCAAAAAAACTACAAATATACAACACACATTATTATATGTGCAATACAAATAAATATCCGAATAATCAAAATACATTATAGCCACATGACTACTTACTGATTTTCCAAAACTGTAACCATGGGTTCTACACCATGTGTGTCAACAACGGACAGTAAATCGGCCACTTCAATTGCAGATTCCAAAATTTCTATACCTTTTTCGTTACCAAAATCGACAAGAGATAATCTTTCAAGATGTGCAATTGTCTTTTCATTTATTTTAGTTCTTGGAGGTAGTTTTGTTTTATCCACTGAAAAAATAAACGGTTCTTTTGGTATTTTAGAATTTAGGAATCTATACGGAATAGGCACAGATCTTTGTCTACATACAAATCTAAATTCATGAAATATAGGTAAATATTTAAAAATAATTGTCATATTTCGATATTAC
Organism: Aphrophora alni; assembly: GCA_963513935.1. Taxonomy (NCBI): domain Eukaryota; kingdom Metazoa; phylum Arthropoda; class Insecta; order Hemiptera; family Aphrophoridae; genus Aphrophora; species Aphrophora alni. The sequence continues at coordinate 40,694,998 of OY740777.1, read as the reverse complement.
AGAAATAGTCAAACAGAATGACAGATATTGACAAGAATTGTTGAATTTTGCAAGTGATTTAGAATCTACAACCTACTCACAAACATCCGACTTTTAGGTTATAATGCGACTTTACACTACAACATATTCAGAAACCAAGGAACACATGAATTCGAACTTCTTTGGGTGGGGGAGAACGGAATACGGAACGGTGGAATCTAGGCCTCACGCCATACTAGAAGGTTGATGGTTAAATTTGGAAGTGATTATTTATTTATTAAATTTATATTTTGACATATCCTGGTCAGGCCTTTTTATACATGTCATGTTTTTGTCCGGCAAATGTAGCATCATGAAATTTAATAGTTGTGATAATTCTGTGTGTTGCTTATTTACAATCTTTAAGATTAATATTTATAATTGTAGAAATCTTAAAAAAGTACGGTTTTATTAAGAATTATTAGTGTTTTAGGATAACAGGTAAGTTACCATATTTCCGCAAGTTCATTAAGATCACCTATATTTAAAGGTCTCTGCGGTAAATGTTACTTTAAGGTGGCGCCTTATTTTTCGGATTTTTTTTTCTAACGTCTACTACATACCTTATTTTTTTAGAAAATATAATGTTTTCCTTGCGTATATCACTATTTTTCACTGAAAAATCACAATCTAAAAACAACCAAATCCAAGGTATTTATAGGTTAAAACATAATGGGGTTAAAAAATATATACCAAAATCAATAGGGAGGGTAGATAGGTTTGGCCAGGTAGCTATATATAAACACCTGGCTAAACCTTTCGTAAGTTTATTGAAATTAATAATTTGAAATTATTTATAATAACCTAATGTGTTTTTAGTAATTCCTGCAAACACTAATCTACTCTAAAATCTTTGTTTACCAAAAGCTTATTGAATAGGCTAGGATATATTGACATAGACTCAATAAAATTATTAAATTTAAAACCAGCATGTGTTAAAAAATTTAAGTTAATAAATCTGGTTTCTAATTTTATTCGTTTACATAACTGTTTAAGTTTAAGTAAACAGTAACTGTTTTTAAGTAGTTTGGTAAATAGTTATTATTAAATAATTATTGGCTGTAATTTAATTGGTCATCAGATGTTCCAATCAGCTGATGAATTAAAATATGAACATATTTCCAATTAGATTACTTTGGTAAATTCTAATTCAAATTGTTGCTATAATTTTAGTCAGCTGATGATAATAAAAAAAAAAAAAAAAAAAAAAAATGCATTTATTGTAATTAGTTTGGTAAATCTCGATTCTAATTTAATTCACAACTGATAGACTATTTCTTTTCATTAAAGTAACAATTAATTGTAATTAGTTATACCACATGTTTAGTCTCCATTCACATCTACCATAACGAAAACAACGGCATAGCTTATGACACAAATCAATTTTTCAGACCATTACTGCAGTACTGTAATACTGCATAGAGTAATATGTCACAAGAATTACGGAACATGGACTAGCATGTTCCAAAATACATAGGCTAGTAAAAAGTCTATTTAAATTATTTTTTTTTTAGATCTGTAGAATTGTTACCTTAATGCCGTAAGTTAAAAAAATTATTTCATCAAGATTTTTTTTCGGAAATACTTTGTATGTTTTATGATGATTTTACAATTTAGTTACTGTTACCTACCGAGGCCGTGTTTTTGTATTGTTGATACGATATCGTATTGTACTGCTCTTTCAATGTGCCTAAATTATGCCTTGAAATAGTTTACAACATTACTTCCATCTAGTTAAACTACTCAAATGTTTTTCCATTCTTTTGAGAAAACCTTTTGTAATTAGAAAAATAAACAGAACCTAATTCTTGAGGATTTAGCATATACTTACAGCCGTAACTCAAATTTGTGGTACTTCTTTTTGTTGTTGATTAAAGTTGCCGCTGAAGTCCCTCAGGGGCTCAGTATAGTGAGTATGTGTTTGGCAATCCAGAAGGAATCTAGCTGGATCTACACCTTATTCACATAGTCTTCGGTAGATCCCTCACTTTCACCTTTCCTCTCAGGTCTCTTTTGACCAACTCTGTTCTCTTCCGACCCTGATATTATTCAATGGCTAAGCGTTTCTATTGTACTCTTTCCTTCTTTTTTTTTTTTATTTTTTTTTATAAGGCGATGATGACTAAGAAGTTTTTAACTTTTAAACAACAAGAATAAAATAATAGAGGTGGAAATCTCTCGGTCATTTTTGTACCTCTAATGTAAATATAATAGAATATAAACTTTTTTTTTTTCCAGATCCATATAATGGAAACTCCGCCTCTGTTAGATAAAATTAAAGTAGAAAATATTGATGTAGGAATAGAAGAAGAAGAAGAAGAAGAGGCTAATTTTGATTTAATAGAAGAACAAGAAGAAAGTTACTTGATTAGCGAAATCAGAGAAGAAAATGTATTAATTAGTAACAAAACAATGGGAGCTGTAGATAGAATTAAAGAAGACAAGATGGTGGAATTTACCTATGTGAAAGTTGAAGAGGGTGGAGTCAGAGAAGATGATGAATCAAGTAACAAAACAGAGGAAGATGACCAATTAGATGTTAATAGAATGCCAGATGTAGATGGAACCGAAGAAATCACAATGATGGAATTTACGCAAGTGAAGGTTGAAGGAAGTGCATGGTAAGGAAACACTTTTAGAGTAACAGATTACATGAAATCTTGAAAAAAAAAAAGGATTGTCTTTCATATAGTTAATTACCTTAGAGGTTGTCCTCAGTCCGTATTATAGTTAAAACTATAACACGGACTGAGGACAACCTCTAAGATAATTAATAATATATTATTTATTAAACAGTCCAAGGCAACACATTATACTTTATAAAAAGATTTTCTTTTAGTTTCAGTTTTGGATCTTTTCTGTTATAGGATTATAAGTATCAGATTATTAACAAACATACCATAGAAAGTTTTTAATTCATTTAACTCTTAATCGGCCTTATTGACTGCCGAGGTCATTCAACAAAAATTGTCAGAGTATTTCTAAATAATAAACAATACGCCCGCTGATATTTTTCAAATCACAATGATTCTATTACTATTGTACAACTAACATTCTAACCTTTCATATTCCTTCAAAATCATTTGTTAGTATGTCATAGATCATATAATTGAAATCAATAAAATAACAGTTTGATGGTGAACGTGCATTAACGATGATGCAGCAAGTTAAACAAAAATTCATTATTGTAGAACATTTCATTGAAATATGTAGTTGCCGATCATCAAATCCTACTGTAATCGCTGTTTCTCTCATACGTTTGTGATCCCTAAGTTTTCACATCTATGAGTCCCAAATCATTTTCTCCCATGAGGCACTAGATATGCTTGTTTTAGTCTCGATCACCTTAACTTTAAAACACTTCCAATAAGACTTTTGATGTTCAGTATTGGTGAATTTGGAGTTTTGACGAGCCGTTCTATCCTCTTGAATGCATATTAGGTTATTTTAAAGCCGTTTATTGTCCATATGTCGTGAAATTTTATGAAAGAAAGAAATTTTTCATACAAAAATTTATCAAATGTTCATTATTTGATTTTTTTTTGCGTCTATACTTGTAGAATTCACTAAGGCGAATTAAACAATACTTCACACGACATGCTACTACACTGGAGTCCAGAGCTACACTAATTATTAGAAGTTAATTTCTTCTTTAATTAAAAAAAAAAGTGAATGGGTTCTTTATTTGCTTTTATTAACATGTTATTGTTTGTTTATTAATTGAAAATGTTTTTTATAGCTATTCATTAACTACTTAAAAATCATATTTTTAGTTATTTTAACTCTTAATTATGATTAGTTTGTAGTACATGCTCAGCCACTCTATACTTTCATTGTCTATTAGTGCTAAGTAGTGACTGTACAAAGTGTGTGTTTCTAGGACTGAATTTGCAGAAGATGAACAAGACCCCTTGGCTTCATGTTCTGCTGCACAAATTGTAAGTTTTGGTTTTAATTTATAAGTATTTTATTTAATATAAACATTATATTTAAGGCTAAGCCTTGCCAATCAAATGAAGGTGGATTAATTCTGTAAAATTGTATAGATCTTTTTCTAGAAGTACTTAACAAAACACAGTAATAGAAGTGTAAATAAATTCCGTTTCATATTAACGCAAACTGGAAATAACAAAATCTAAATACCATAGTATTGATAAGATATTATTATCAATCACAAAAAAATATGTAGTCTTATCGCTGTTATCGTTTAGACAGTGGGTGAGTTTGTTTTTGCTAGTCTTGTGTATATATATATATATATATATATATATATATATATATCTAATACGAGTTTTAAATTTTATTAGTTTAGTTTAAACAATTAAAAATAAAGTGCAATTGTTTAGTGGGATGTAATAAACCCCTTGAGTGGACCACACATAAAGGATTTGATCCATGAAAGGCCTCTCATTCCTGACCTTTCTAATTTAATAAACTTTCAAAATCCAATCTGTCTAATTTTTTTAACAGGTCTAGAAATATACTTATAACCTTTTTTTAACTCTCAAGGCTTTTGACATTGAAGTCAATAAGGCTGACCATTACATCTGTTGTGGATTATCAGAAAACCATACTGAGAATTAGAAGTTAAACAAAATTTGACAGATAAGATAATAACGGGGTTAAAAAAAGTTTCTCAAATTCTTTATCTCTTTGTATTTTAACGTACTTTAAATCTTTAAAGTATTCTAACCTCTTTGAAACACAGATGTTTTAAAATCACCAATTAACGTTGGTGATGCACCATGGGGATTAGTTTAAAATATCATCTTACATTAAAATTTTTATGAATAATGCACTATTAGTTAGTTCTGGAAACAGATAGCACTGGAGTGGAAATATCTGTCTGTCAAATAGTCTGCAATTCCTGAGTAATGCAAAGTGGTTGATGTTTGATGTTAATTTTATTTCATTTGCTATTGTTGTAAGTTTGCAATATTTAATATTTCCAGGTTTTAAATTGTAATTTTAGGGTGTTGAAATTATGTTTCATACCTAATTTCTATTTGTTATATATAACTTTTTCACAAGCTATTTAATACAAGATTTGAGATCAAATTTATGCCTATGGAACAGTGAATTAAACGTGTATAAATTTACCACTTTTTAAAGATAGAAACAAATGTCTCGTGGCGATCATCAATGGATTGCAAACAATGAGATTATAGTAATTAAGTGGACAGATAATAAAGCAGTCCAAATTATATGCAATTTCCATGACTCATGAGAAGTAGGTTTAGTAAATAGAAGGAAGTTGGTACATGTACTAATATTGTATCTCCTTAAGTTATATATATACAGGTATTCCTTTACTTTATTAATGCTGCATTGACCAATTATTATATTCTCCACAATTGTTCAGGCCTCAAAACCCCTTACTTTTTTGAGTGGGTTTGGGATAAAAGGGGACGCCTCCACGACATTGATCGCCTGAGAATGGTCTGATAGCCCAGATAGGATAATTTTCACATTGAGATTTCTATGGGAAATATTTTAAATTACATTATACAGATAGCAGAGGAACTCATAACACGAGTAAGCTAGTCCAGCAATCATCTCCATCTCTCTTTATGCTGTAAAGTTATGAGTTTAATGGCACAATGTTAAGACAAATGTACTGTAAGCCTTTACACACAACACTAATAAATATAATGTGTTGTGTCTCTGAGAGCAATTAAATATTGTTCATCGGTTAAACATGGTTTTAACTATCCTTATAGTTCATATTTGTTTGTGTTTCAACAAACGATTAGATGTTCAAGGTCAAAGTAATTACAATAGTTTCTTCTTATATTACAGAGAGTTGAGACTCAATCTACAGAAGAGGAACACACAACCACAACAGATGTCTCTCCTAGTACTTCACAATGCAGAGGTTTGTTGAATTAATATTAACTGTATTTAAATACTTTGTTTATATAGTCCATTTTAAAAAGCATCCAACAAGAGTGTTTATCATAGCTTTAGATTGTTGCATTCAGTCGGTACTTCAGTCAAATTAGATTCGTTAATTCAATTCACTTTCGGCGATCCTTGTTACCCAAAGCGCTTCAGCCATTAAGGGTTATTGCACTCCCAGAATTTGATGCACAATATATTCATCCCTCAGGAGCTCACTGTAGTGATTATAGTTTTGGTAATTCTGAGGAAACCTAGCTAGATCTTCGATTAGACCCTCTCTTTCATCTTTCCTATCAGGTCCAACCATCCTGATAGTTGTTCTTTTCTATCTTAACCAACTATTGTTCTCTTCTGATCCCGACGCTATTGAGAATATTTGAGGGTTGAGGGCTGGGAGTTTTAATTTTTTGCTCTTTTATCAAGAGGTTTTTCCCTATAAACAACAAGAAAACAGTATTTACCATGATATTTAGGATAAATAATTAAATAATTAACAGGAATGGTCAGTGATTTTAATTATTTATGTTCCTTTATAAAACTTTAATTTATTCTTAATTTAAATTTACTTTAATTCTTATAAAATGCTGATAAATATTTGTGTTAAGTGATGAATAGTAGAAAATAAATGAAATTTATGTATTTTTTAAATTTGGAAAAGACATTTGTAGCTGAAAATCTGTTTAAAAAATGAGAGATAAAAATCTCTCTTGCTGTTTACGCAAGGACGGGTTTAGACTTTTGCTACCCTCTAGTACACTCACTCCTAGTCTACCTCTGCCTCCCTACATCCTCTTACTACACTACTAATATGGAAAATTATCGCTACTAATCGGATTAAAAAATACTAAATTACCAATACATGTCATAGTCCTTTTTTTATTAATTACATAATATTAGCTAAATATTTATGTCTGAATGTTTTTTATAAAAAAATTACTATTTTCAGCAATCAACACAAACTTAATACCATTAGATGTAGATTATGTTTTGAAAACTTGACAGAAAGATGGTGGGTGGTAGAAAGATGGGGAAAGAGTGAGTCAGGCTCATTTCGCAGTAGTACTGTACACCTTAAACCTATTTAAAATAACATCCCGTGCTCATACATCGCATTCGAATTGAGTTAAAAGAAATAAGTGGTAAAGGGAGGGCTATATACAGGGTGATTCGGGAAAATGGGAAATTTTGGAAATGATATTTGTAGCCTTGTGTGATTATTAGCATTAACATTAGAAACCAGCTGATGTGCTATTTATTATTGTATAACCTCCTAAAGTGTCTTGATTCGATTACGAAAAAATAAAAAACCACAAGAAGACGATAAGTCAATCAAAACTATCTTGCCATTTAGTAATCATGGATACTTGAAGTGGTATCATGGATACCATCAAAGCTTTTTGTAAAAACAACGACAGTGTGGAATCTGGGCTTAGAGAATTTTGCTATCACTTTAATGAAAATGAAAGTTGGGAGCGTTCATACTTACAATACTGTTCAAGCTGCTGTCACAAGAAGCCAACATCGTTCATCTCTCGTCATGTAGTATATTTAGAGTTCATACTTCAAGTGTTTGAACAATAATGGTACAAGTGAGCCAACTTGATAATAATTCTGTGAACAAATACTTAAAAATTAAAACAAGAACAATGAGTTTGTTAATAAACTGTGGTTGTTTGATGAAGCCTATTTCCACCTTAATGGATTTGAAAAACTTGTCAAAATTATGTTCATAATTAGAATAATAAGACAGCATATGGGAGAGGTATTTACTTTACAATCTTTCACAGCGTAGTAAGCTATTGCCCCCTATCTTTGGGGCGACAGTAGTAGGATTCTTGTAGTACAAAAAAAAGGTTATTGTACCTTGAAAAAGGTTATTTTCAATAAAATAAAAATTAAGTTATTTCGATTTTTAAAAAATTGTTTTTGTTTGTTAATATTTTATTAAATAAACAAAATTGCCCAAGTATGAATTTTGATCAATTTAGTTTATTTTAATTTCTTCCTTTTTTAAAGAATATAATCTGACATTTTTAACAATTAAGAACGTTTTTCTGAGACTAATTTCAGTGGTTATTCCACTGTTTCCATTATAAAATCACTGGGATCAAATCTTGTTTCGGCTTATTTTCAGATACGCTGTTCCTTTCTGGAAATTCGGGCACAAACCTCAGTACATTTGATCATCGTCAAAGACCCATAAAGAATAGTTCACCTGCTAGAAAATTCACGTTAAACCAAAGCAGCAATGTTATTAAAGGGAAACTTGTAAAGTGTACCAAATGTAACTATACGGCTTTAAAACAAAGTTTACTTGCACGGCACATGAGAGTGCATACTGGGGAAAAACCATACAAGTGTACAGTGTGTGACTACTCTACTTCGCAATTAATAAATTTTAAAAATCATTTTAGAATACATACTGGAGAAAAATTATATGGATGTACAGAATGTGATTATAAAGCGACTCAATCAAGTCATCTTAAAAGGCACATGATAGTGCATACTGGAGAAAGACCACACAAATGTACAGAATGTGATTTTTCAGCTTCACAGGCATTTACATTAAAAGAACACATTAGAGTACATACAGGTGAAAAACCGTACAAGTGTAATGAATGTGATTATTCAGCTTCTCAATCCGGAAATCTAAAAGAACACATTAGAATGCATACTGGAGAGAAACCTTACAAGTGTACTGAATGCAATTATTCAGCTTCCAAATTAGCTAGAGTTAAAGAACACATGAGAAAGCATACAGGAGAAAAACCTTATAAATGTACAATATGTGATTATGCTTCATCTCTTTCATCAAATTTGAGAAAGCACATGAAAATACACACTTAAGAAATAATTAGAATGTAATTATTTTAGTTTTGATGGCCATCTTGAGTTGATCGGCCTGTATATATTATGTTAGATAAAAACTGAAATAAATTATGACAAATAAAAGATATTTAATTTAGAAATGGATAATTAACTATGTAAGACTAAAACAAATGGTGGTTATTAACCTCGCAATGCTATTAATAGAAATGTAGCAATATATTTTAGAAACAATAGATTTATGAGTGATTAGTTTTGGGTGATTATTATTCTAAGAGTTACTCTGATTATGTTTAAGTTTATTGTTATGTATATTGTATTTTAGCTGTATTATTGAAGATTATTGACAAGATCTACACTCTGTAAATAGTGTCACAGATTCAATAAAAACATTAAACTTCAAATGATTAAACCTTTTTGGTTATTAAATGATGTTTCTATTCATATAATTGTATATGTGTTGTTAGGATTTACATAATTTAATTGAATAGGTACAATTTTCTGCCAGTCCTAGGTTGTTACTTTTTCAGTAAAGTGTAGACAAAGTTAACTGTCTGTGTATTTCTTTATATCCCAAACATGTTTTTATTTTAGCCGTATATCAAAATTTTTATTTTTTTTTCATTTTGTATATAACTCAATTAAGAAGAAGAAAAGCACAAAAAATGTTTTTCTCAAAATTGGCCCTAACGATTTGGATAAAATTATGCTCAAGTGTATTCTCTAAAAACTCAAACAAAATATATTATATTGTCAAACGGCGACGTACAAATTTTTGTGAGGTGGGCCAAAATTCAGTAAATATAAATAAGCGTTAAAATTAATTACATCACATTGTATTTAGTTTCCCAAGTAACTAAGTATAAAAAATAATAGTAAACAATTTTGTTATTTATAAAAAAAAACCTTATTTTAATTTTATTTTCAGATATGCTGTTCAATTCTGATAATTCAGTCCACAAGTTGACTATAATTGATCAACATCAGAAGATTGAAAAATCATACAAATGTACAGAATGTGATTACAGTGTTTCTTGTCAATTAAGACTTACTGCACATATGAGAATGCATTCCGGTGAAAAACCTTACAAGTGTCCGTTATGTGAGTACTCTGGTTCTCTTTTATCAAATTTTAAGAAACATTTTAAAAGACATACAGAAGAAAAATCTTACAAATGTACTGAATGTGATTTCTTATCTTACGGATCGGGTGCACTAAAAAACCATATTAGGGTCCACACAGGAGAAAAACCTTATAAGTGTACAATATGTGATTTTTCAACTTCTCAATCAAGTGCATTAAAAAATCACATTAGAGTACACACGGGAGAAAAACCGTACAAGTGTACGGTATGTGACTACTCTGCTTCTCAATCGACATATCTTAAATCTCATTTTAAAGTTCACACTGGAGAAAAGGGTCACAAATGTAGAGAATGTGATCTTATTTTTTCTCATTTAAGTAATCTTAAAAGACATGTGAAATTACACAGTGAAGAAAAACAGTACAAATGTACAGAATGTGATTATTTTGCTTCTAATTCGTTACGTCTTCAAAATCATTTAAAAATGCATATTGATGAAAAGTCGTACAAATGTACGAAATGTGATTATATTTCTTCTCGACAATTTACACTAAAACAACACATGAGAGTGCATACAGGGGAAAAACCTTACAAATGTAAAGAATGTGATTTTTCAACTTCTCAATCGGGTGCACTAAAACATCACACTAGAGTGCATACAGGAGAAAAACCTTTTAAGTGTAAATTGTGCGAATACTCTTCGTCTCAATCAACACATCTTAAATCTCATATTAAAGTGCATACTGGAGAAAAGTCCTACAAATGTTCCAAATGTGATTACGTTGCTGCTCGACAATTTACACTAAAACAGCACATGAGAGTGCATACAGGGGAAAAACCTTATAAATGTACAGACTGTGATTATTCGACTTCTCAATCGGGTGCATTAACACATCACATTAGAGTTCACACAAGAGAAAAACCTTACAAGTGTACAGAATGTGACTACTCTGCTTCTCAATCACCACAACTTAAAATGCATGTTAAAAAGATACATACTGAAGAAAAGTCCTAGAAATAGGCATAACATATTATATTTCTTCTCAATGAAGACACATGAAATTATATACTTGAAGAAAAGTGTACAAATGTTTATACAGGGCATATTAGTCTATTAAAGATCACTGTTATAGTTTAGTTATTGTAGCTCATGTATCACTGAGGATGGTAACTTTGCCGTTAAAATGCGTTTAAGTAATTTTTGTGACATCTTGTATTCGAGTTTTTTTCTATCTAATAATGTCTCACAAGTCAAGCTCAATATTTATTCATGAACAAGCACTTTTGGAGAGATGGGGACCAATATGTCCTTTAGATGTATTTGTGTCAGAGGCTACGCTTAAGAAAAATTTTATTAAATTATTACTGGCGTTTTTGAGAAAATCATAATTTTGTATTTTTTTCCTTGTGGCAGCTTCCACCAAATATTAAGTTAACAACAGATTATAGTTGTGTGTATAAAAAAAAATGTACCAAGAAGAAACAACATTAGAACAGCCCTTTTTGATATGTGGAGGGTTTATTTAAATATATTTGTAAATAATACACTGCTATCATAAGTCAAGGAAATAAAATCATGAACTAAGGTTTGTTTACTTGTTAATATAGTAGGTCAACAGATGACACTAAGAATTCTAGTGAAAATAACACATGCTTTAAGAATTAAATTTTGTATAAATATATAATGAACTGTAGTATCAGATAGCATATTAACTGTATTTTCTATGTATATATTTAATTTTATGTATTTATTATTTATTTATTTTTTGTAAATAAACTTTAGATCTAAAATGAAGTTATTTGTTTGATTATTTTTTTCCCCTTATCTAAAAAGTTATATAAAATTGTAACGCCAGCTAAATAATCCATAATAATTGTAACATATAAATTACCTACAGTATAGATTAATTTTAGACTGCTTTAATAAGATCGTCTGCAGCGTTGATCTTTTCATAGTATTTAAGACACACAGAATGAATGCTTAACAGATTTGAAAAATAATAATTTAACAAGAAAAATAATAGTCAGGAAACACAATCAGAATGTTTTTTGTAACACAATCAGAATGTTTTTTCCACACCAATCACAACGTCTGAAATCAGTGTCCCTAATTATTGGACTTGTGATATTCTTTAGTGTAAAAAACATTCTTAGCTGGCGTTACAAAATAGACTAGTTCAAATAAAAGATTGGGATCCCCAATCAACAGGGGGGGGGGGGTTGTTCCAGAGAAAAGTTCATAACTTAAAATGGGGTATCTTGACGTCATATTTAAAAATAATTTCAAGGTCAACTTGAAAATTTCTTATGGAATCCAAAATTTTCACATTGGAAATTGAAATACAAAAGAGAGAGAGAGAGAGAGAGAGAGAGAGAGAGAGAGAGAGAGAGAGAGAGAGAGATAGCGAGAGATAGCCAAAGCCTAACATTGAGGTACAATTTGTATTTACTAAAAGGAAAGCCAAAGGTTTAAAATTCAAATATCAATTTAAAATTAGTCTAAATAAGAAAATCACATGAGAACACATTAAAGTTGTAGGTTTATTCACAATAAATAATTATTATTTAAGAACAAGTACATAAATTGTATAACTCAATATTCTGATAAAAAAGAAAGAAAAAAACTTTGAAAATTGTAACAATTTATTTTAATTAGTCTTTCATTTCATTAATTTAAAGACACAAATTATTAAAGTTCTTACAATTGTTCTATTATTCTTACAAAGTTCTATTACAATTGGTTGTCCAGTTGTTTGCATAAATATTGTCTCTATCAAATTATATGAAATTTTTCTTTAAGGAAATACTCTTATCTCGGGGTTGTTTAGCGTTGGTACCAGTGTTTTCCAAATTTTATGGAAAATACATATATAAATCATAAATTTGGAGTAAGTCCCAAATGTCTTAATCTTTCATAGTTAATATCAAAAGAATTGTTTTTTATTAAAGTATGTATGAAATGTCTATTTTATCTTAGGAGCGTGAATTGAAATTTAATTTTCTATATCAAGTTATAAATATTATATCTTCAAGTAATTAACTCCTCGTATATCTGAAAATCATTCTGAGCAAGGATTAAAAATTGTCTCTGTCAATTAAGTATAAATAGGATAAGGAAATATGGTTTGATCTTTAATAAGGATATATGGAACTATTTCTTCAAGTTTTCTTTAGTATTTTGTGCGATTCGGACTAAAACACCCACTGTATAAATAACCCGCACTATTTAAGGGTTCTTTTAGTTCTGTTTTATTAGACTGAACATGATAATTACTTGGCAAAATCTGTTTCAATTCTTCTTATCAGAGAAAGCGTCCTTTCAGTACAGAAGATGCCAACAATAATCCCTTTTCTTCAAGAGTAGCGTTCCCAAGCTTTGAATTGCCCGCCTCCTGAATCAAGTGGTCTTTTGTGTATATATTTTTTGTTTGTATGTATATCAAGTGACATTATTTATCAATTGTTTCTCTGAGATTTATAATAATTTAATTTGGAAGAATGGGACTCTAGGATACTAAATAAATTACATTAAATTAATAAACAAATAAATAACTTCTTTAGTTATTAAAATATTACAAGCTAATCTGCATATTTTAATTAATACAAATTGCATTGAAAATCCTACATCATATCTATTAGAATTTCTTCCGCCAATTGGAACGCGAGTTTTAAAAGTGGGTGTGTCTGTTGATTCGACGTCGATCTTCTAAGAAGACGTATAATATCAGGCATGTTTATTTGGGACTTGGTTTTGTTTTTAATTTATACTGAATTACTTGTGAATCCTATGTATTTTTCCAATCAACTTTATAGACGTATTAGATTCTGTTCTATCAACAATAGATTCTGTTCTGATATCATTTGTATTCTAACAACCCCGAACCTGAAGTTGTCTCTAGTGATGATGATTTATTGCCAGATGTTGATTTACATTTACTTTGTTAGAATACCAATATGTGAAAAGGACTTGAACGCAACGTCTTTCGCCCGCATAGATGTGCATAGTGGCTGGCAAAATAACTGGCTGCTGGGTGCCGCGCATCACAGTTTTATTCCGCCCACAATGGGTTAATATTTGTTTAACCACTAATCCCCCCCCCCTTGCTTTTCTCTTACTTTAGGATACGTCCCTCCCTAGTATCTAAGTTAAAGTGTAAACTACATCAAAGTCATAATAGTGTCAGCGTTCTAATGTTGTATTTTTTGTTTTGTAAAACAGCTGACCCGTCTTTCAGACACATAATTCCAATTATGGTATAGTTATTTATTTATTTTTTTTACATTTCATAGTCTCTTAGAAGTACATATCAAGTAAACTACCATTATTATAATGTTTTGTTTTGTGAACAGTGTAAAATTTTCTACGAATAAATAAAAAACTAAAAGCCTAAAATGTAAATTCAGCAAACGCCATAAATTGGCATAATTTGGGAACATTAGAAGACACAACGAAGAACTTTAATTAATCATCAAAATCAAGAAAGAACACTCGAACTTCAGCAACTGAGCTCTTGATGATAGGATCAACTATAAACATTCATCAGCCGCTCTCTGGATTTCACGCCAACATAGAACGGACCTAAGCCTCCGAAGAAGTCGTGGACCTTGCAAATTGGAGGAATCCAGACTGAAAGAACGAGAATTTGATCATCGGTTTTATAAGGTACCGAAATATCGAAATTAAACAATATAGAATCAATGACAATTTTTAATTCAAAAGTTGTCATTTGTCTTAAAGAAACGTAAATCATCAACTTCAAAAATAGGTACTTATTTCTCATTGGGTTATTTAGAATCATTATCATTGTTTTAAAGATAAAGTTAATTCCAATATAGGCTATATAAATGCATAGAATAATCAAATGTCATGTCAAGTTGATATATTGTGTACATAAATCAATATTCAATTATTTGTATGTAAATGTTATAATATAGAATTAAGGAGATAAATTTTGACAAATTAATCCTAAAACCATTGATTACGTTTTTTTCCATACTTTCCTGATCTACTTTTGTTACTCTAAATTTATGTTAAGTTGTAAGTCAGATCAAAACCTAAACTAAATTCAGGGATCATAGTTCTTCAAATGGCACAACTCGAGAGAGAGTCATAAATCGACAAGCCGAAATCACTCTGCGTAAGCAAAATTCAATCATAAAAAAATCATTAAAACCCTTACTTATAAAATTTTGTTGAATGCATCACGGGTCAAAGGGTGTATTACAGCAATTTCTTGCGTTCAATCTTCTGTTTTCTATAACAAAGGGTTGGGCATTAGAGCTAGGATTCACGTGCGGGTAAATATTCTGACCCCGAGGCAAAGCTGATCGTCGCAGGCCGACCGAAATGTTTTTCGGAACTTAATAAATTAACTAAATTTTTCAGTTAATAGAATATCAGTTTTTTGCTATTTAAAAACAAACTTTAGCGTGTCTTGTGAAATTTAAATGCAAATAATTATGTGCAATGCATGGGCTGCTCCACTCTTGGGTTGATATATTTAAAATGTATTTTGTTGTTGAATTAATTTTTTTTAAATACCTATATAAATATAACAAAAAACAAAAATTAACTCTGGGATTGCCTCTTTTTAAACATATTTTAGTATTCAGTACTGAATATTTCATAATAATTAACAATAATAATAAGTACAGTCGTCAAATAGGCTATTTCATGAAATATCAAAAATTTAAATCTTATATGTAATTTCTGGTTTATGTCAACCAAATTAAAGCCAGATCTTATACCTTTGTATTTATAGCTTAGTATCTTATAACTGAATAAAACATCATTTACAAGAAAAGGTAATTGTTTACTGTAACTACAACCTGTCTTTTTAACAATTAAAAAAAAAATTATGTTCTATATACCTTATTTATTATTAATAAATTAAGTTTTTACTGCGGAGCTAATTTTTTTACAAAAAAAACATAATTTCAACTTTTCTTGGTTAAGGTCCATTAAGTGAATTAAACGTTAAAATAGGTTTGTAAACGATTTTTTACCAGACAAGGTCAGATAAGGTGGCTATACAACATAACCTAACCTACTCGTAAATTTTAAAAAAAAAAGAAATTTTGAGAATGTTCCCAAGCGGTCAACCATCCACGTACTAACTGCACTCAATATTGTTCGACTTCGGTGATCTATAAATGCATTGAATTCTGTAGTTTTCAAATCGTGATTTTTCAATGAAAATATTAGCTCTGCATTAAAAACTTATGTTATTATTAATAAATAAAGTATGTAGAACATGATTTTAAAAAAATTGCCAAAAAGACCGGTTGCAGTTCAGTAATAATTACCCATGAAAGTTAACTAGGCCTACATAAGTATAATATTATGAAAAAGAATGAAGGAATGTTGTAATTATTTATTAAAACAATTACACCAAGCATTCTAAAAGGAATTTTCTACCATTACTACTTTATTAATGATATTATAGTGTATTAACACGATTATATTCGAGTAGAAACAGTTGACATTGTCAGTTTACTGCAAACAATAATTATTAATCGTAGTCATTTTGTTACTTATAACAAATCTTTACTTATGAATAATTTTTTTTTATTCTAAGTCTAAAATTATTAAAAATGAAAAACTAGAGATTAGTTAACAATATCACTTTAAACAGTTATTTATTAATTATTATAATACAAAATCATATTTGAAATATTTTTAATTAGTCTTTGATCTTTAGTAATTACAATTGAAATAAATGTTCAATTCAAATGCCTCTAGGCTTAGCTCAGTCTATATAGTAAATTTATATTTAGAAATATATTTTAATTAGTTCAATTAATCTCGGGATAGGCACTCGGCTGGGATGGTTGTATTATTTTATTTTTAAAAACGCATATATAAATTGTAGTGGAAGTTTATTAAATTTTGAAAAAAAGAATTTAAATATTCAAGTTCTTATAATGGTTACTTAATAGTTCTAGGCCTTTAATAAGGTTCCTTTTAAATTGATAAAAAAAAAAGAAAACGTTTTGGGGCCAATTTTATAACAAATCTTTACTTATGAATAATTTTTTTTTATTCTAAGTCTAAAATTATTAAAAATGAAAAACTAGAGATTAGTTAACAATATCACTTTAAACAGTTATTTATTAATTATTATAATACAAAATCATATTTGAAATATTTTTAATTAGTCTTTGATCTTTAGTAATTACAATTGAAATAAATGTTCAATTCAAATGCCTCTAGGCTTAGCTCAGTCTATATAGTAAATTTATATTTAGAAATATATTTTAATTAGTTCAATTAATCTCGGGATAGGCACTCGGCTGGGATGGTTGTATTATTTTATTTTTAAAAACGCATATATAAATTGTAGTGGAAGTTTATTAAATTTTGAAAAAAAGAATTTAAATATTCAAGTTCTTATAATGGTTACTTAATAGTTCTAGGCCTTTAATAAGGTTCCTTTTAAATTGATAAAAAAAAAAGAAAACGTTTAACTGTTATTAGACAGAATATACCAAGTTCTGTATTAGCACTACTTTTATTCACTGTATAAAAATCAAAACAAAAACACTTATTAATTATAAAAAAAAACTTTGGAGGTGGGATTTTTGGCTTCTTGCTATGTCGAATGCTACAATGTTAATAATAATTTTCACATCTAAGCGGGTTTTTGCTTCGTTACGGAGGGATCTCTTCTCTGCATCGTTTGTTGATGTGCCGATCGTCTTCCGCTGTTGTATATAGTCCTGGTATTTTATACCTTTTCTGGATATTAGGCAATTTTTGATTATACTGATATACTTTTAAATTCATATTGTTTATAATAATTCAATTTATGAGTTAATTAGTTGTTATTTAAATGGTTAAATTTTGTTTCTAATCGCGATTACAAATATCAGCTGGGCGTATATTTACTAATTCATTCGATAGAGGCTTTGGCTTTTTTATTTTACCCTAATTTTATTTCTTCTTATTTATTAGTCTCAGATGTTATTTGTACTGTTATATACTTTAGAATTCATTAAAACAAATAGAACATTTTAATGGTCAATATGCAGGAGACATATCCGATTTATTTTAAGTGCGAAATTTCGGCATTTCGTCTTCAAAATTGTGTTTTTTTGATACTTTCTGATCAAAACAAAATCATTCTAGTGGTTTTTCATCTTTCACAATACATTATTTACTTCACAATCTTAGAAATTGTACAATTTGTTACATATTCTATCATGTAGCCAATTGAATTCACTTGTGGGGCACATGCACACTTCATTCACTAAATACAGGTTGATATTTTACTAAGCTTGAACATCTAAGATTCATGATGACTAGATCTCTAAAACCCAGACCTAGTACAAGAACTATAGGTCGAGTAAGGTAAATATATATATATATATATATATATATGATAGATTTGACTTGGAAATGATGAAATATGTGTCAAAATAACCTCAAAATGCCATAAAACAGTTATTTTAAATCACTTTTTTTCGGACAGAAATAATGAATTGGGAAATATAAAAAGTGACTAGTTTTCTTCAGAATGATCGAAAAACGCAATTTTGAAGGCAAAATGCCGATATTTCGGACTTAAAATCGATTTGACATATCTAATGCATTTTTACCATTTTAATACTAATTACAAAAAATGAAGAAACTATAGTCTCTTATGCTTATTGCGACTAGAACTTGTGTTTTCATTAATATGAATAAACAAGCTGAGGTTTGAAGAAAACACTCCTATTAATTAAATTAAATCTTACCTAGGCATAACGTTTCGTAGCTTTACACAAAATTAAATACTTTAACCTCAAAGTTCATTACAAAAAGAAGGAACATGCAGAATGAACACAATAGATAGACCATCTGACTTCCACTAACAGCACTAGTTATGGCGGAGGAAAACATGGCAAAATACACAATTAATTGCCTAAATGGAGAAAAGTGTGTGAAATATTTTTGAACTGATTATTTAATTTTTACGTTTACTCTGTCAAATGTCATTATAGAGCCTACAATTAGTACAATATCAAACATAAAATAGACTGAAACTGAAACGGAACGGAACGGATGTATCTTTGTCATTAACTTGAACCATGTTGTAAAATCATTATCATAATATGCCCAATACTTGAACTCAAGCAATATTCATATTAGTAAATATCTGTGTGTGTATGGTTCACTAATATATTAATAATAAATATCCAATATCGGTAATATAATAGACAAGCCCATATATATTTATTATTATTATATTTATTAATGTTCGCTTTATGATCGGGTTGGAAGATTTATTTGATTTTGAAGCATAGATTATGTGTGAGGAAGCTATTTTAAAATCTGTGGGTTAATCTAACGTACTGCCAATATCATAATGGTTTTTATTGGTTGTTTTTTTTGCTAATGAACAATGGATTTATTTTGATTACCTAGTTATATGTTACATTATACAAAAATCTTATTGTATTTATTCGGTGAAGACGTTTATTAGTATTTCACTCATATTTAAGCGAAATTATTAGCCTGTAATTTATTTGGTTTAATATTACATTCATTTGTCTTGGAGTAAATTAATTGTTTCGTTTGTGTTGTATGGGGTAAAAAGGTAATTAGTTCTATTATCTGTAGTTATAAGTTAATTGGTGGCTTTGGTGTTGGCCCTCTATTCTTACCAATATACCTTAAGGGTAATTGTTTACAGTAGGGCCCCAATTATATATTTTTTTATATAGTTAATTTTGTACTACATACATATTTTTCTCTTCGAAATTGACGTATTTGTAGGTTAAGTTGCCAAACACAATGTCCCAATTTTAATATAGAAATATCATGAAATCGTGTTTTACATACCTCATTATGACACAATTGGATCATCCTTAAGCTGGGAAGACCCTGTTCAAATATGAAAATTCATTATTTCTGTTTAAAATAACCAATTTAAAAGTACGAAATCCTAGTCTTATTAGGTTAAGGTATCTGTTTACAATAATTCTTATGGCAATGATTGTGAATATATTGAGTATCCCATCACTCGATGTTTATGTTCACCTGTGCAAAGTAAATAGGTCCAGTTACGTAATTATATGTATTAAAGTATATTTAGTAAAGACAGGTCTCGTAATGTAGCTATATATATATATATATATATATATATATATATATATATATAATTATATTACTTAATCAGACTACATAATATAAAAAATTACATAGCCTATATATATATAGTATTACTTCTCGAGATCTAGTTCACATAATTCTGAAATTTACAGCATTGTATTACATATCTATTATAAGACACTTTTAACGACACGATATTCTATTAGCTAAATTCTTAACTTATGAAACCTAGACGCATAGGCTCATCGTATATTTTGATCGTTGAATGCAAACTTTTAAAAAGCTTATTTTAGACAGAAATTTATAATGGATTTTCATACTTGAAAATGGTCTTCCCAATTGATTTATAATGAGGTATGTAAAACACAATTTCATAAAATTTCTATATTAATTTTCATTACTGTTGAGACCGATGGTTCTTGGTGGAATTCCATGTTTAAAGATTAAAACACAATTTTTTATTTTGTAATATCCACTTTTTGTTAGTCTAGCCGACCAATGGTTTCGCCTGTTAAGGCATTAACGAGGCTGTATTACAGGCTGAAGAAAAAAGAAAAAACAGAAAACCTTAAAACTAGAGGGTGGGAGTTAGGCTACAATGAATGGAAGGTTAGGGAAATACCCGGCCTGGGCAATGACCATAGGAACAATACATAATGGGAAAACCAGTTGATTGTTCTAAGTACAAATAACTTTTAAAGGTTTTACTAATGGAGAGTTATACAAATCTAACTGGTCATTTAAAACTAAATTAGGATTACAGTATCTTATTCTTTTAATTTCTAAGCTCTCCAACGCATTCAATTTCCTACCTTTATTATCAAAATGTAATATTTTTAAATCTACACTCGAATTAAAATCAGACACTTGATGTATTCTTAAATGATTTGAAAAACTGGAATCTTCATATCCTAACCGCCAACTTCTTTCATGTTCACTTAATCTAGATTTAAAATTACGTCCTGTTTGACCTACATAACATGAATTACATATTTTGCAAGTTATCTTATATACACCACTTCTCAACATTTTGTTAATTTTATCTTTAGAATTATTTAAAATCTTACCTAAACTATTACTGCAATAAAATGCCGGCCTACACTCAGTTTCCCTATTTAAAATATTTCCAACTTTTTGGCTAACATTTCCTAGATAGTTAACTTTCCGCCATTTAGCGCTATTTTTAACTGAAGTTGGAAAAATAAGTTGCCTTTCATTCATCTTTTCAAATTTTCTTTGCACCCACCTATCCTCGTATCATTCCACAGTCGTTTGTTACTGTCTTAGAACAGTACAGGACTTTTACTGACGGTCGTGTTTACATACTTGATTATGTTTATTAGCTTATAGTTACATGTTAAATGTATTATTTCATCTAAACTAAATAAAATTATTTTCCTGAACCCAGTAAGAAAGGGAAAACATTAACTCTGGAATGTAAACTTGACATTATTAATGATTTTGATGTCCAAATGAAAATTTGTGAATTAGCAAAGAAATTTGAAGTTCTCGGAAACCACAGTAAG
The DNA here is from genome assembly GCA_963513935.1 of Aphrophora alni. Taxonomy (NCBI): domain Eukaryota; kingdom Metazoa; phylum Arthropoda; class Insecta; order Hemiptera; family Aphrophoridae; genus Aphrophora; species Aphrophora alni. The sequence goes on along the minus strand of OY740777.1, from coordinate 40,673,549 downwards.
AACAATCATAAAAGATAAGAAAGAATTCTCGTAGCTGTGAAAAATGCCCAATACTTGAACTCAAGCATAATTCATAAACATAATTCATACCCGAAGTTGAACGTTATTGCCAGTGTAAACAAATTCCATTTAAAATGTTGTTTCTTATCGACAATGATGATCGGTCACCCTCATGTTACTCTAATTGATTTTAATCCACATGAAAGTTTTTGTTCTACCTCGAAACAACCAGCTTGCTTCAACCAATGGAGCAAGGTGTTATCAAAACATTCAAAGCTTACTAAACTAGACGTTCATTTGCATATCTATATGAAGCTATGAGGCTAAATGGTTTACTATCTGTTAAATATTTTTGGAAAGAATTCAATGTTTTAGATGGTGAATCATTGGAGAATCTTGGGATAAAATTTCCCAAGAAACCTTGAATGGTGTCAGGAAAAAAAAAATTTGTCCATTCTTTTTCAAAAGCGAAACGGAAATAGTAACACCTGAAACTGATCTAGTCACTCGTACTGCAAATGAAGTTGTCAATCTTGCCAGGCAATTAGACTTGGAAGTTGATAGTGATGATGTCAATGATCTAAATTGGACTCATATAACAAAGAGATGACAATTGACGAGCTCACAGAAATGTGTGAGGAAAACAGTGCTAAAGAAACCAACACCTCAGACGCAGTTCTACCAGAACAGCAGATAGAATTGCAAGCTTGACAGAAGGTCTCAATTCAGAGAGGATTACAAATCTTAGAGGATATAATGAAGAACGTGTTGCAACTACAGTCAAGGAATAAAAAAATTATTGGCTTGCTATGAAGAAATTTTGCATGGAAAAAAGAAATCATTGAATGCCAGATGAGTTTGTTAGATTTTATAAAGCCACGGACATCTAAATAACTTCATTCTATTTTTTGTGTAAATGCGTCTTTTGGGGAAATTAATATAGCATTGTTAGTAAAGACCCCTAATAGTGTAGAGTTATACTTTTACATTTTTTCAAACAAAATTATTGTACATTTGGAAATATGTAAATATAATATAACTTTAAATATTTTTGTTTCAGTTTTTCAATATGGAAAATCCACCACAGATAGTTAAAATTAAAGAAGAAAATATTGATGTATATATAAAACAGGAAGAGGTTAATATTGATTTATTAGAAAAAGATATAGGAAGTAACAATACAAAGGAAGCTGAAGATGGAATTAAAAAAATAAAGAAAGAATTTACCTGTGTGAAAGATCAAGGGTGTGGTATCATGGAAGATGTTGTACGTAACAAAATAAAGAAAGATGACCAATCGGAGGTTGATGGAAATAGAGATGATGATAGAATCGAAGAACCCATGATTGAATTCACCCAAGTGAAAACTGAAGTGGATTATTGGTAAGGGCATTCAATACATTTTCAAATTAACAGATTAAATGAAATCTTGACACATTATTATAAGCAGATTCTTCAGATAAATGTAGTGATAGTTTTCTCTCTTGGTCCTGGTTCTATAATCTCCCAATAAAGTACCTGTTAGTTATCCATCTAACCTAACCTACCGTCAAGAATAATTATTCCATTCCACAATGATTTGTTTCTCCTGCCGAAAACTAACAGCAACTTAACCACCAGTTTAACATGTAAGATGATACTATTTTTCAAGGTTTTGATTGATAAAAAACCAGTTGGGGATGATGCTCATATTGATTGAGAAACAAACTATAGCCTGCTGGTAATTGCACAATATTTATTTTTAAGGTTATGTTAGTTGAGAGGTGTTCAGCAGGTAATTTATATATATATATATATATATATTTTTTTTTGTAATTTAACTTGTTTTATGGAGTATTATTTGTGCAAAAAATAGGAAAAGATAAATAATGAAAGAACCGATGTGAAAGAAAACTGTTGCCTAGTGGGAGGGATTGATTCAACAATTCAATTGGTTTCTATATGAAGCGCTTATTAAAAATAATATTGTACTATTTCTTCATCATCATTAAAAAATATTAAAGAAATTCTATTAAATAAACATAACTTTATTACGAGAAATTTAGATATATATATCTCGTAACAAGATATATCGGAAGATTGTAGAACACATTTCTTACACTTTTCTTTGGAAGATCGGGAACTTGTCAGGCAGTAATCGGGAGATTGTAGAACCAGTCCTTAGGCCTCTATCAGAGGTTTGTTTCGTGTTAAGCAATAAAATTAAGGAAATTTATACAGATAGTTTACTTTGCTTACTTATGTTTGTACTAGTGTTGTGTATTGTGTGTGGATGTTTTCTATTTTCCTGGTGATGGTCGAATTGACTGAAATCGCGATAGATAAATAAAGTAAGGCAATTAAAAAAAATTGGACGTACTTAAATAAATTTGATTATTTAATACATTCAAAGTTAAAATATAGAACAATGAGCCAGTTGTTAATAGTATAAATTTGTCACACACATTCTTTCTATGTAGCCTCAAAGTGAAACATTTCTCAACATTATAACTTAGGAACTTATGTCTGCACAGGATATAAGAAAACTAAAATGTTCAACATATTAACATTTTATTAAAATCTTCATTTTTATTTATTTATTTTTATGGCCTTGGACAAAAACAATTTCATAGCCATAGTCAATTTCAAATATTACACAAACAATACAACAAATAAATCGACAAAAACTGTTTATTAGTCAGTCAGTACACACTAGACAAAATATAAAATACAAAACAGCATTTCACAAAAAAAAAAAAATAAAAAAAAAAAAAAAATAGTGACTGACATAAGTAAATTAATATTAACATACCGGTACACAATTAAGTATAATTAATTACAATAGTATAATCAGTCCTACATATAAATTTAAATAGAAAGGAGAGAAAGAGACTACATCCATCATGTCAAGACCCCGGTGTACAGTGCACAAACTCCTCCGAAGAGTAAATAGATCTAGACAATAGTAGTTGTCTAAGGTTGTTTTAAAAAAATCCTGATAGTTTTTAATGGTTCGTGGGAGCTGTTGTATTATTCTGAAAATTTGAACTGAATTTTATCCAGAATATTTTATTTAAACGCAATTTCTCCATTTAATTTATTTTCTAATTGTTGTTAAAAACATAATTGTGTTACTTAATTTTAAAATTAAAATAAATTATAGTAAAAAATTTTAGAGTGTTCATACTTATGACTGTACAAAATGTGTGTTTCTAGGCCTGAGTCTGCAGGACATGAACAAGATCCCTTGGATTTATTTCCTGTTGAAATTGTAAGTTTTGGTTGTAGTTTATAAGTATTTTATTTAATATAAACATTATCTTTAAGATTAAGACTTGCCAAGCTGATGAAGTAATATACTTGTGACATTTTATCACATGGTGAACAAGTTTTTTAATAAGAGGATTAAATATGAAAGGCAAAGAGGAATATAAGTTTAATGGTTTAATATATATTTCAACATTTCGTAATTTCATGTAACCTACAATTATGAAAAAAAGAATCATTTCAATTATTTGTCATTCCGTTTAGAAACAGTATTTGAATGAATGAACTACCACGACATCTAGCGCCCAAAGCAGTAACTAATCTATCCGTTAATAAAGAAGAAATATCCATATTTGGTACCAGAAAATAATTATTTTCAACGTTTTAACGAATGAATATTACCCATAAATCTAACGCAAAATTATGACCTAATATTCTGTCTATCCAGCATAAATAACTTTAAAGCGTAAAATATCAATTACAGACAGGTATTAACAATTAAAATGGCTACAAGACTATGTTTAAATCAAATATTTCTTGGGACAATCTCAATCATTTTTGATCACAATTGTTTAACCATTAACCTAAACGAAATTTCATTAACACTACCATATCGCCCGTTAAATTATCTTTCACAAAGTCTTTTAAGGTTTTACACTCAAATTTCAATAAATATTAACAGAAAACGACAGATACTAGTAGTACTATTCGAGTAATTGAGAATGGCCATAACCCGTTGGTCGGAAACCCAGCCTATCCAATCTTCTAATTGGTCAGTGCAATTTCATCGTAAAATACAATCTACTAATATGCAAGTTGCATTTAGAGAATCTGCTTGTATTAAATATGATGGGTTGGGAAAGTAACATGATACTGCCATCAACTTACCTATAGCTATCTTTGCTGTGGATGTTTGTTTGTGTTTTATAACTTTATAAAGCATATGATAATTTCAAGGTCAACGTAATTACAATAGTTTCTTATATTACAGAAAGATGAGATTGACTCTATAGAAGAGGAGCATACAACCACAACAGAAGTCACTCCTAGCACCTCACAAGCCAGCGGTAAGATACAGTAATATCAACTGTATTTAGATAATACAATTTTCTTATAAAGTACATTTTAAGTCTTTGGGGATTTTTTGTTTATGGTAATTCCCTGATTGATACTTTCAGTTAGCTGTTGCTTGAATAAGTTTTATTTAATTTGAATAAAGAATAAATTGATCTAAGTAGAGGAGTAAAATTATACAGAAAAAACTGTCAATAACGAAAAATTTCTAAAATCGATTTTTAATGTTAATTGGTTAAGGGTGGAAATGTTCCCAAAAATTGCATGCCTTCTGGCTGGTGCGAATTGTTCTAAACCATTAATATGTTAATATCTTGTTATTTTATAGTTTTGTACTTTCTCACAATAGGAGGTGTGGCAGAATAGTAATGAGACTGATTTTTGTTGCAATTATATTATTTTATTTTCATACATCAATGGTATTCCCTTTAAAGTAGTTTCCCAGCTGTACATTGACGAAGTCTGTATTGTTTCCAGTCTTTGTAGCCATGCTGGATGGTTTCACCTTCAGCTCCTCAATTACACTCCTGTGGATGTTATCAACATTACCAAAATGATGTCCTTTCAAGTGGGTTTTGATTTTGAGGAAACAAAAAAGTCACATCAACTGAGATCAAGGTGAATAAAGGGACTGGGGAACTACAGGAATTTATTTTTAATCATAAACTGATTGATGAAGATGGGGGTGTGACTTGGAGGATTGTCATGGTGGAGTATCCAATTTTCCAAACGAGAAGAACTCTTTTTCTGGGCCTTTAAAGGACTTCATTATAAATAACTTGGTTTGTCCTGGAAACACAATTTCTTTGTAAACAATCCCCCTTCTGTCAAAAAACAAATTGATTTGATTTGGTCGTTTGAGCTTTTTTTCAGTCGATGAGCTTTGTCAGTGTGCCACTCTTCACTTTGACGTTTTGTTTTGGAATCATGCTAGAAAATCCATGACTCATCACAAGTGATAACATGATGAAAAAATCCTGGGTTATTTTAGATTCTGTCGAGAAGGTCAAAGCATACATTCTTTAGATTGTCTTTCTGTTCAATCGTGAGGTTTTTTGGCACCATCTTGTTACACATATTTCTTATACCCGAATATTTAGTCAAAATCTAATGAATGGTAAAATGATTCTAATTTAACACACTACTCAGCCTCAATGTTAGTCGACGGTCAGACCTCACAGTTTCCTCAGTTTTCCACATTAAAGGGCTACCTGAATGAGATCCGCCTTCCACTGCTTCTTGGCCCTTCAAAAATACATTGTGCCACCAAAAAAAAACTTCTGATCTTGATAATGAATGTCTCTCATAGACTTGTTGTAAATTTTCGTAGATCAAACTCTAGCTTAACACAAAGTTTGATGGTACACTGTTGCTCCAAATTTTACTATTCTATTTTTCGAACACACTACAAAAATACAACCTCACTTATCATGCTCTCTAGAGTCACATAGTTACTGCACAAGGTTTAAATGTTTACAAAACATCTAGGAAGGACTAACGTATAAGCTATGTGAAGGGAAACAAATAGCCGAATTTAGTTTGATGTAAAAAATAAAAACATAGAGCCCTCTTTAGGACAGTATATTGAAATGAAAATTTGTCGCAATAACCTAACCTAATTTGGATATTAGTAAAAGATATAACTCAGCAGATCTTAATTCTGTTTGCATCATATTTGTGAGAAGTTGCATTTTTCCTGGTGAAATGCATTAATCTAAAAGCGTATGTATTAACCATCTAATTCTCAAATCATAATAGCAAGGAGTGTTTACTTAATCAAAGATTAAAGTTAAGGGGAAATTTCAAATTTGCTCAATAGACTTAAAGAAAGGTATTTTTGGATTCTACAGAAGTAGACCAAAAATAATTAGTGTATTATTAAATTTGACATATTTTAGAAAATAGCGAAGATGACGAAGTTCATACGTCATTAAAATATATGGTTTGATGAAAATAAAGTAATACAAGTAGTTAAGTTTTATAATAAAATTAAGTAAAAAGTTTAAATATTATTAAAGTGGAAGGGAGAGAGTTTTCACAACTTTTTGTTAAATAAAAAGACAAATAAAAGTTTAAATTATATCACTATTAAAGTGAGAGTAGTAATAAATAAAAATGTAAAATAAAACCATTATATTTAATACATTTCGGAAAGTTAATTACAAAATAAAAATCAGAAAAACGGTAGAAATTATAAGTCCCATATCATAAACAAAAGACCAGCAAACAACATGAAACAGCGGCTAGTGTTTACATATGGACTGATATAAAGAGTGTGAAAACCCAGATACTTTATCGCGAGAAACTTAAAAGAAAAACATGGGTGTGTTGCGAGCGTGATCAAGAAGTCGCACGACTACAGTTCGAGTTCATGATGAAAGAAAAAAGCATCCACATTACGAAAATTAAATTCTTGTGAAGATTCGATACCTCTGTGAAAAATTATTAAGGAAATAAAAAGAACAATAGAAGAAATTAGATTAGCCAAGGCCTAGAGTCCCAAAAACCTGAACACTTCAAAAGTGGTGGGGAAACAGACTGGCAAATGTTCGGAAAGTAAAGTTTCAATGAAAATATTATTAGATTTTAATTAAAATAAAGTAAATAAAAAGGAAATTAATTAAGCAAATAAATAAATTAGTACAAATCATTAGACGAAAATAATTCCCGGAAGAAGTTGAAATTAAAAGAACTTAGGACTTAGGTGTAGAAAGCCAGGAGGGCTACACCTGGTTTAGTACCAAAAAGTAGATATGTACTCAACGACTTGAGGCTCTGACTAATTGTTCTGCCTAATTAATAATGTGTCATTCAAAGTAAAATTTAGTTGATATAATTTTTGAGTTATAACTTATCCGTTGTGTGAATATCCAATCACAATGTTTCTTATTATTTAGTATATCATAGTGTTTAATTATAGAAATATCCAAAGCACAAGTAAATTAAGTTATAAGGTCAGTTCCAGAGTACTCGCAGATCAAGGTATATTAAAAGTAACATTAAAGTGATTATTTTTGAGCTGAGCATATTAAATAGTAAATTTAAATTTCATAATTGGAAGTTTGTGGTTGAAAGAGTTTCAGTCAGGATATTTAGACAACTAAATATTCGTCAACCAGTTGCATCGCCTAGGTCAAACACCAAATAGATAGCCTAATACTTCCAGTAGGTGATTGTAACTGATTTCACAACTAAATAAATATAATAGCTGTTCGCTAATCAGTGTACTATATTATATTGTTAGTTATATTATTTTTTCAAAGATATGTTTTTGTTTTGTTATTGTACAACTGTTATTGCAACTGAAATAACCTTATTTCAGTGAACTGGTCTTTAAATACATGTCATATTTAATAATTATATCCATTCAAAAATAATTATTTAAACTTTTTTTTCCGTTTTACATTGATTGTAATACATAGTTAATAGTGAATGATTTCATGCAACCTTTGCAGAACCTTGGCCTCCTTCAACACACTACTCCATTCTCTTCAGTCCACTGCCTTTCACATTCCCATCTTTTCTCAAATCATCCACTTATCTCATTCTCAGTCTTCCTCATCTCTTATCTCTTCCCTCCTTAGACATCCTATGTCCTTCTTCCATTAATTGTACATGACCAGTCCCATCTCACCTTCCCTATTGTCATCCTTGTCAGGTCTGACTCCTCCAACAATTCAGTCACCTCATTCTCTGTGACTTCCACTCATCTCCTTCTTTCACTGGCCCAAATATTTTCCTCAACACTTTCCTCTTCAAAATTCTCATTTCTCTTAGTTAGTCTCCGTGTCTCACTACCACTGGGCTTAAAATGTTTTTATATACTGTTTTGACTTTGCTTTTGCCAAGTCTTTGCTTTTCCAGATTGGATATATATAAATGTGCATAGCTTCTATTTACAGCTTTTATTCTTTAATTTGTTGAATTGATGTCATTATTGACCTCAGGTATTTAAATTCCTCAACTCCCTCAAACCTATGTACATGCACCTTAAGTCACACGCCTCCTCCTGATTATCATATGTTATTATGATCAAACTTGTTTCAACTTATTTCCAGATTTGCTGGTCCTGTCTGCAAATTCAGACACTGGGCTCTGTACATTTGATCATCATGAAAGTCCCACAACATGTAATTTACCTGCAAGAAAATTTTCTTTAAACAAAACCAATTCTATTAAAGGAAAACTTTTAAAGTGTATTAATTGTAACTGTACTTTTGTAAATCCACGTCTACTTGTAAAGCATATGAGAGTGCATAGTGGTAAAAAAGCATACAAGTGTAAAATATGTGTAAATTCTGCTTCACAGTCACATCTTGATGATCATTTTAAGCGAGAAAAATTGCATAGATGTCCAGAATGTGATTTTGTGACTTCTCAGACAAGTGATCTTAAAAGGCATATGAAAGAACATACTGGTGATAAGCCATACAAGTGTACTGAATGTGACTATTCTACAACACGAATAACACTTCTTAAAGGTCATTTCCAAATACATACTGGAAAAAAATTGCATAGTTGTCCAGAATGTGAATATATGACTTCCCGATTAAGTGACCTTAATAGACACATGAAAGGACATACTGGTGTAAAGCCATACAAATGTACCCTTTGTGACTATTCTGCTTCACGAATAACACTTCTTAAAGGTCATTTTATAATTCACACTAGAGATAAACTGCGTAGATGTTCAGAATGTAATTATATGGCTTTACGATTAAGTGACCTTAAAACACACATGAAAGGGCATAATGGTGAAAAGCCATACAAGTGTACTGAATGTGACTATTCTGCTTCACGAATAACACTTCTTAAAAATCATTTTAAAAGACATTCTGGAGAAAAGACGCACAAATGTACAAAATGTGATTATAGGTCTTCTTTGTCAAGTAACCTAAAACGACATATGATTATGCATACTGGGGAAAAACCTTACAAATGTACAGTGTGTGAATATACTGCTTCTCAGTTACGACATCTTAAAGATCATTTTAAAATACATACAGGAGAAAAACTTCATGGATGTCCAGAATGTGATTATATGGGTTCCCGAATAAGTGACCTTAAAAGGCACATGAATCGACATACTGGTGTTAAGCTGTACAAATGTCCTCAATGTGACTATTCTACTTCAGAAATAACACGTCTTACAAATCATTTTAAAATTCATACTGGAGAAAAGACACATCGATGTATGGAATGTGGTTATATGACTTCTATGTCAAGTAACCTTAAACGACACATTAGAGTACATTCTGAAGAAAAACTTCATAAATGTACGGAATGTGATTATTTTGCTACTAATTCACTGCGACTTCAAAGTCATTTAAAAATGCATACTTTAAAAAAGGCATACAAATGTACAAAATGTGATTATATTACTACTAGACCATCTACACTGAAAGAACACATGAAAGTACATACAGGACAAAAACCTTATAGGTGTACAGAATGTGATCATTCAACTTCTCGATCATCAAATCTTACAAAACATATGAAAATACATACATTAGACTCGTGATTATTGGGTCCTCCATACTATCCTTGAATTTATGGTAAATAATACTAATTTGTATTGACAAATTTAGTTTATAAATCAGTGAATTTATAATATGTTTTTATCGTAAACTTATAAAATATACTCCTATAACCGTAGTATTTTTACCACGTTTTTATTAGTTCGGTCTCCATCATATCTGTCAGTCTGTCCGGGTGGAATTTTGCAATTGAGTTTAAACTAACTTCCCGATAAGCTAGAGACCTAAAATTTTGACCATAGGTCAGAATTGGATGACAATACAATATTCAGTTGGTTTCTTGTCTCTACATTTGTTTAACACATTCAAGCCTAAGCCCGCGTATAGGTCGGGCAGTCGAGCCAGCACTTGCCGCCGAACCCCGAGTATACATCGGCCCGCACTAAATAATTCTATACGATCGCGATGTCGGCATATAATCGGTCAAGATAATGGAAATAATTCAATTAGTGACATTTTGAGAGAAAATGTGAATGAACCGATTTTTGATTCTGATTCTGAGATCGAAATCGATGAAAATAACGATCCAGACTTTTTAGTGACAACCTTAGGCCTATTAGTGCTGTGTAGCTATTTTTGTTTGTGTGTGTATTTTACCCTTTTTCAAGACTAAGGAGTGTTTACTGTAAGCAAAATATGTATTTACATGTATATATATATATATATATATATATATATATATATATATATTTAAAAAGGTAATTTCTTTGGGTTTAAAATGATATATAATAAGTAATATATAATAAATATAACAAATATCACAATTTTAAAAAAACATGTCCAAAACCCCCAGGCACAATAGGAAAGCAGCGCGTTAGAGAGTTAGGCTTCAAAGTGTTAAACAATAGGTAATTAAACAAATAAAAATTGGCCAATGAGATATAAATTTTTTTAAACCGCCTTATCGCTTAAACGCGTTATCACTTGTGAATGGTAACCGGAATATTGAAGTAGGATGAGGCAAATTTTTTATGGCTTGTGAGAGTTATTGGATTAATAATAAATCAAGTAATTTTTTTTTAACATACCACGTTTTTAAAACGAACTGAAAAGTATAATAATAAATCAAATTAAAAAAAAAAAATTTAATCTCACCCGGACATAAGACTAAAAACAGAAAATAATAAATCAAATAAAAAAATATTTTAACACCACGTTTTTAAAACAGACTAAACAGTGTAAAATAATTTTTCTTCACCCTTTGACAATTTTGTGGGAGGACTATTAGAGGCTATGGATATATTTGGAATACTTGGAGAGAAAAACGTGGGGCACAGGAAAGCTGTTAAGGAGGAGTAAATAAATAAAATTACAGTGAATCTCATTTCCGATTCACTGAAATTAGCTGTGAATTCATCCGGATTGTCTACTTGTATTATTTACTGACTGCGCCCCACGTTTTTCTCTCAAGTATTCCAAATATATCCATAGCCACTAACAATTCTCCCTCAAAATTGTAGAAGCGTCATGAACAATTATTTTACACTTTTTAGTCCGTTTTAAAAACGTGGTATGTTAAAAATTCTTTTTTTATTTGATTTATTATTTTATCCCAAGTAATTGCTGGCGCTTGCCTTTGTAATTGGTTTATTCATGAAAATAGCACTGTTGCTTCATAAACAATGTGCAACTTTTTTTTCACGTTTGTAAAAGTAAATTACTGCTCTATTATTTTACTGTACTCAATAGAAGATATATAATGTCATCGGTTGTTTATGAGATGTTTTGTTTTTATTGGTGCGTTCTTATTTTGTTTTATGATCAGTTGTATAATTTTATAAATGTCCGTTACATGTAAGTGATGTTGCCTCATATTCTTTGTTACATTTTAAAAATAAATGTTATGATTTTATATATTTTTGTCATTTTTTTTTTTACTTTCCTATCCTAATTAGGTAAAATTATCATTAATTCTTTGATGAAAACACAAGTTTTAAATGTGTTACAAAATACTCCTGATGTTTAGTTTCCACAAATTTAGGTGTATATTCTAAAAGAAGTGATTTACTATCAATATTTGGCTTTTTAATTTCTCTTATACAGTGTACAAAATTTACGTGGCGAGTCAAAAAATCGATGTTAAATTTTTTGCAGATATGCCCGTTTTGATATCCCCTAAATCAAAAAATGTGGTTAAGAATGATGTCCTTCGTATCTTTAAAAATTGGTCCACACATTTGGGATGTAGAGAACTACATCTCAAATGTGTGGACCAATTTTTAAAGATGTGACTTCTTATGTGTTAAGAATAAAAGATACAAAAACATTGCACTAACTTTCTAATCAACCCATACTCAAAACTTAATAAAAATGAAACAAAAGTAACTCTTCATCAAAAAATGTTAGTTCTGTAATTGTCAATCAAAAACTGAAAATAGACCATTGACGCTTTCTTTAATTTATACATTTAAGTAAGGGCTGCTTGTGCTTTAAAAAAGTCATCAGCGTAAATTGTATTTGTTTAAAATCGAGTTTTTTAATGACTGATCAAAATTCATTTTGGTTTTTGCCAGTAGTTTGTGAATTTCAACAAAGTTAATGTTAACCCTGGAAGTGGTAATCGATAATATATTGTCAAAACTTTGCGTATGTGTAGTATGTAGACAAAGTGAAATCACATTTTTTATAGATCAATATTTCACCCATTAAAAATCTTCCTATCTTCCAATAATTTAAGTATTATTGTAATGCTAATGATCTGTACTTTAATATATCGCTAGAGTTACTTCATTTTGTCGTTAGAAAAAACTACAATGTTTGTCACAGCAGAAGACGAAATATACCTCATATTTGCCTAATTGTCCCAAGTCCACTGTTCTGTCAAATTACTCTACATCTACATTATGTTGTAGTATTTTTCATTGTCTTGAATTATTTTCGGTCACATAGTTAATGAGATACAAATGTTTTAAAACATTAGACTTAAAACCATTATTTTCACTGTCATTTGGACAACAGCACTATGTCAAATATCGATTGGTAATATTTCTTTTTTTTTTTAATTATTTTTTATGATCTATATATCATTGAAAAGAGGAAGTTTGGAAGTTTTGTGAGGAATATTGCACATTTCTGTGGGGAAAATATTCTGGTTGTACTGTCCCCTCGAACTTCCCAGATGGAATTGCTTTGTTTTTGTCACTGATTGAGATAGGCATTTTGCATATTGGTCCTGTGCCAATTTTAGTGTATATTACTTATATTTTGTGAGTTTATTATTTTTTAATTTATTGTGATTTATTTATTATGTTTTGTTGATACAGATTTATCTTCACACCTATATACTACATCTAGTGTAACTGTTTACATAGCCTACAAATAATTTTCTGCTATGTTATAGAAGTTTGTTGATGATTTTTTTTTTCATTCTATATTACCCGAATCTAAATAATGATTCTAGAAAAAATTATTAATTCATTGTTCAATTCTATTTATCTAATTAATGGTATATAACAAGTTGAATTCTAGATACAGTAAATATTTTTAGTACGTCCAAATTATTTTTCATTACCCATATGAATTTGATATGGCTTTCTTCTGAGAAAATGATATGTAAGACATTGGGTTTTGGGTAATACTACTATTTCTGGTAAATGTTTCAATGTAAGCCTAAGTTTTCATTTATTTTAGGTTTTCATAAAAATTTATTTTTCAAAAAGTAACTTCTCAAAGATGATATTTATTTTACCGATTTCTACTCACAGGTAAATTCTAAAATATTTTTATATCTTGAATAAAAAATAAAAAATTAGTTATATGATTGTCATGGGCACTTTCTTGGATTTTTAGTTATTTTTACTGCACATTTTTTGATTAATTACATACTAACTCCAAACTGTCATTTATATAGCTTTTTCATTTCATAAATGAATTCTTTGAACCGTTATGAGAAAAATGATGTATAAGAAGTTGGTTTTTGGATAATATTACTATTTTTTGTGAATTTAAAAAAAGAAAAATAGAATATTGTTATCACTGCCCGTTGAAGGGTTAAATCCGATTTTGAGGAATTATGTAGTTTATAACAGCCTCATTGCACATATTTTGTTTTATTTATAGATAACTCACAAAAAGGTATTTTAAGAGAGATGGCGACATTTTTCAGTCTGCTAGATACAATTTGAGAAAATCATAATTTTGTGTTTTTTCCCGTTACATTTAGCTACTTAAAAATTTTGAGTATTGGAAAAAGGTCTGATTTGATTAAAATCAGTTCACACATTTGCGCTGTACAGCACTACACATATTACAGTTCTCAGACAGACCAAAAACGAACTCGGACACCTTAAAATAGACATATCCTCAAAAACTCTCCATCGATTTTTTGATTTACCACGTAGCTTTATCTATACTGAACATATGTGAAAATTTTTAAATAATTAAGGACTTACCGTCTTCAATAATCTCCCTACACCATTCAATGATGGCCATTTCGGGTATTCATTCATTCTCGAGTTGAATAGTATGTATTCCTTTATCAATTAACAATTACTGTACAGTACATTAAAATAACACTTAATACACAGGTAGAAAAATAATAAATTAACATTAAAAATCATTTTATTTTACTGTTCAGTCATTGGTACCGTGCCACTTTAATGATACATACTGCGAAACGGAGGCCGTTGAGCGGTGAAAGGAGAATATTGAAGATGGTAAATCCTAGTAATCATAGATTATGATCAATATTCAGAATGACTATAACAAAATGTTATAAAATAAAAAAGCCTAACATAATAATTTTCATCATTCTTTTTGATATACAAATAAAACACACACATTCTTTTTTTTTGGTTAAATTCTACATTTATTGGTCTAGCTGACCATGGTTTCGCCAGTTACGACATTGACGAGGCTTATACAAAGGACACCTAGACCAATAAATGTACAATTTAACAAAAGAATTTGTGTGTGTTTTATTTGTATAACATGGAATTCTATCAAGTACCGTCGGTCATCAGTATAAACAATATTCTTTTTGATACTTGTCACTAAAGTTAGGAATTTGTAGTTTAACAAATGTTGGAATTTAAATTGTAATACGCTCAGTTTGACTAGCATAGTATGGCTCCAGTACTTTTATGTTGAAATTGTTTGCAGTACATTACTGTTGAACACCGTTGGTAGTTATTGAATTTAGCTTAGCTTTACAAATATATAAGTCAATGCGGGAAAACCTTTACTATTTATTAAGCAACAAATTACATATAATCTCCGTATGGATAAACTGAGATTCAAAACAGCTGACAAATGTTATTGTTGCAGTTTCTATGCTGTTAGATGTTATTTGTTTGTTTACCTTTGTATGTCAGAAAATCTTTACAATTTTTGATGGATAAGAAATATTTGTTTGCAGAAACTAGGTAAAACTTAAATAAATCTACAGTACAACCTCGTTTATCCGGACTAATTGGGACCGGAAGTGATCCGGTTAATCAAAAATCCGGATAATCCGAAATTATAGAAAGATAAATAAAACAAAATATAAAATGATACCTTACCATTTATAAGTCATGAAAAAACACAATATTTACACAGTCATTCAATTTACACAATACACGAAATTACACAATGTACTGTAAATGACGAAAAACATTTTATTTACACACCTGAAATATTTACACATGCTTTTAATTTACACAGGGTTTAGTTGTTATTTACAAAAAGTCATTTATCTTCCTCTGTTTTAATTTGGTGTGACGTTTCAATGCGGCACTGTCTATACGATTCAATGCGTCTAACTTTTGAGCCATTGTAAGCACATTACGTTTTCGTTTCGTCGCCATTTCCACGCACAAACGCTAACACACGAATATAATACTATTAACCGTATCCGATCAAAAATGTAAAGAAACTAAACACGGCACAGCACGATATGGTAATGATGTATTCCGGTAGCTAGCACATGATATACCTGCCGACATAGACAATAGACAAGGTCACTGTCATGCCTCATCGGGGTAGGGGGATGGTGATGCAGAGGTCATTGCTCCTCCACTTTCTCCTCCCAGTGCATAAACAACCCACCCTAATACCTCAAGGCGACACTGTAGTGTTGAGGAGATCACGTTTTAATCAACATTAATGTAATAGCAGATATTTCTTGTTGAAACTCCATATTCAAGGATAAAATAAAGCAAAAGCTTAAAGTTTCAAAATATTATTCAAAAATACAGTAATTATTAAAATATTTTGAAACTTTAAGCTTTTGCTTTATTTTATCCTGGATTAAATTTTTTATTTTTTGTTCCGGATCGATCCGGATAATCCGGACATCCGGTTGAATGAGGTCCGGATAAACGAGGTAGTACTGTATTGGTAAAAAACTTTTTTTAAATAACGTTGGAAGCGTCCTCCTCCTGCATTCAAACATAATACCACCTGTTTGTTCATGATTTCAAATATTCTGAGAAGTATGTTGACATCAATATTGTTGATTTCTTGTATGATATTGTCTCGAAGGTGTGGACGATTTGTATACAGTGTTTTTTTTAAAAAAGCTCAGAGAATAAATAGTGCAAGAACATTTCACAAACTTCCTCACCTACTCATCCTGTTAGGATTTAGGATAGTTTTAGTTAGGAATATAGTCTGTGTTCTTTTTAAGAAGCCAGTATGATAACAATTATTATGACAGACCTGGAAAAATGGTGGAAAGGTCAAAGATGCTACAAAGATATATAAACGCTTGGGTGGGAGAAAACTCGGTCACTGGGTTAAGATTGATCAAGGCAAGATGCTATAGGAATTCTTGAAAATAGCCAGATGAGCTTGGCGAGTAAGAGTTTCCTGGGAGAATAATTCTTGAAGATAGCCAGACAGACTTGGCGAGTAAGAGCTACCTAGGAGATTTGAGACTTCAAATGAGCATCCATAATAGTGGCATGTAGGGATGCAAACTTCGTATATAAACCTTGTAATTATTTCAAAGAAAAGTCTTTATAAACTATTAACGTAGAATCAAATCTGTGAGTCACAACAATTATTAGAGTCATTCTGGATTAATAGTAGTAATAAGGATATTGTACTATTGTAATAAGATAGGAGATAGTCATTCTCAATAATAATTGTTAATAAAGATTAATTGTGTACTGAACCACTGATTTAATTATATTGAAAATAAAGAACCCAGGCAGTTTAAAGGAACAAATCCTAACAATCTCCAAATCCAAATAAAAACTAATATTTAACAATGTCAGTTCGGTGGTTGTTAATTAAAGAGTTAAACTCATGGATGTTGTCTTTGAAAAACACCTAACCTAAATTTGCTTCGCTTATGCCATAAATCCATTTGATTAAAATCAAGCTTTTAATAGTATTAGTCATTTTTGGCATTTTCCTAAATTGTAATTTTTATTTTACTTGAAATTTTGAACATTAGTTTAGGTCATAATCTTCATATTCCACTAAAATTTGGATAGAAACAACCTTATGGCCGATTTTTTGCGTCACTAATAACTCACTCGGAAACCATTTGGAGAAATAATGACTATTACGTTTTGGGTCCTCAGAGTCTACGCTTGAAGAAAATTTAATCAAAATCGTTAGATCCAAAATCATATATATATCTGCAAAAAACTCGACTTCAATTTGTTGACCCATCACATAACTTTCTCTGTACTAACTACATGTGAATAAGTCAAATTCATGAGAACTAAAAGTCGACCAATCTGGGTAACCACACATCTTTTTTAAAATAATTCAGTTGCGAAAGAAACTCGTAATAAAGAAAAAGCTATTAAATCACCGGATTGTGGTAAATTGCACCATCATGTTGGAAGTATGTTTACGTCAGCTCAATGTTATGAACTTGTTTTATGAAAATCCTTACTGTTTTCACGAAATAAATGCAGCCCAACAATCCTCATGGCAGATATCGCACACCAAACTAATCTTGTCGGAATACAATTTATGTTCATTCATTACATGTGGATTTTCAACCATCCAGTTTACAAACACATTTCTGTTTATCTGTCTCCTTCAGTTGTTGTATGGCAGTAAGTTTGCTTTATTGGTAACTCGGACAAAGTCATATGAAATTTGACAAAATTTTGACCTAATAGGCACAACAACTTGGTTAGAACGTAATAGACAATTTCAAACATCATTAATAAACTCTTGGTGCATGCTATTTTCTTTTTTCCACTATTACTGAAAAGGGATTTTTTTTTGTTTCTTGTTTAAAGGTGAAAACCTCTCTGTGATTATCGCTTTGTAAAAAAGGGAATAAAATAAAATAAAGATTCCTAGCTCTTAACTACTCCAATAATCGCCAGGATACGAAGAGAAGACGAGTCGGTCTCTCGAGACCTAGTACAAAAGAGATGGATTTAACAAAAGACAACATAAAAAAAAGATGTAGGTCCAACCTGAACCCTTGAGGGTTCCCATTCCCTGGCTCACTATAAATGAACTCCTGAAGGTGAGGGGAGATTCAGTAGTTTCCGTATAATCAATAAAATCAACTCTTTGCATAGCAACCAACAAGTTCATAATCTAAAAGTCATATTGAGTGGCTTTCTCAATAAAACACGCTCTTCAAAAGTATACTGCATGCTTGCCAACTAACTAACAGTACGAAGTTAACTAAAGAAATATATAACACATATTAGAATAGCAATGACAAAAATGGCATATATAGCTGCTTTGAATCTTCATATAGAATTGATGTAGTTTAATGTAATTTGTGTGTTTAATAAATGTTTAATGTTGAATATAAAGATTTAGCTGAATCAATCTGTTTATTGTTTTCAATCAAAGTTAAATTGTCTAATAAATTTGATTGAACTCAAGTTGAAGTTGTTTGCATTTAGTCACATCATATTAATCTGCAGTTAAGTTACTTTCTCAAAGTGTTTTAGATTATTGGATTTTGTGAGTACTTGTAATAACCGGAAGATTAGAGTTTACAACTAAGGTAAAACAATTGTACTTAAAAGTTAATATAATCTCAAACATTCCATTGAATTGTTTGCATTGGCTTATCTCTAGTTAATATGTTTCAGCTTTATGTAAAATAAATGGTGCAAAAAAAATGCACAAACTTTCTCACTTGCTCATCCCCAAAACCAAATCAAATCTACTGCGGCGGTAGGTTCATTTAAATGTTTTGATGCTGGGTTTTGGTTCTTAATCTTCACATTTAACTAAAATTGGAATGAAATCAGTAACAGTTAATTTTGAGAAGTTTGGGTCTTAACAGTCGCATGGTCGATTTTGCTTTTTTACAGATCGTGAATCGTTTTAGAAAGATGGCTTCTAATACATTTCTATGGATCTATAGAGACTACGCTTGACCAATTTTTTGAAAAAATCTTAATTTTCTTGTAGTAGCTAACCCATATTTTTAATTATATAACAAAAACAAAACAAAAAATGAAAAAAAAAACTACACGATATAAACAAAATATGACTACTTATCTAATTTAATTAAAATTGATTCATGTAGGGCTGTAGACATACATGTAAGAGAACAGACAGATGAACTTCATTCCAAAAACTCCATTGTTTTGTACTAAAAACTGATATATCGGCAAATAACTAAATATCAATTGTTTGCCATTACATAATCTTTTCTATATGTACATGTAAGTACAACAACTAAATAAAATTTTAACAAATTCTCACAAATAACATTTTTCAGTGACAAAGTCACCTTCTTCAGTGATGCATGAGTATCAGTTATAGTTTAATAATTGTAGTTCATCTATCACTGAAGATGAGGACTTTGTCATTGAAATACGTTTGAATAAATAAACATACTATTTGTGAGAATTTGCAAGTTTTATTCTATCAAGTATACCCACCTCACAATTCAAGCTCAATATTTATTTACAATAATGAAAGAAAAATACACATTGATACAATTTTCTCTACTTTGAATAAGGCTGAAATAATTTTGCAGTCTCTAGTAGGTCACATACTAAATCTTTAAAAGAGGACAAAAGGTTGTTTACCTAGATAAACTGTTAGATCATCACTCTGTTGTCCTAACCTAACCTAACCTAACATGAGTTGTTTGCCGTTGTGTAGTATACCTCTGTGGTTTGATGTTTTCATGATCACGTTTCTATTTAGTCAGCTTTAGGCCTGGGTTTTATTACTTGTTTTAGTTTCCAGCAGCATTTAGTGATAACAAACTTTTTATCACTGGGAAAGTTGGTATCTATTATAATGGTTTGTTATTGTAATTTTAAAGTACCTCATTTGAAGGTCTGCCGAATCCAAAAAAACTGGTTTATGAAATGATGTACAGTCCACGTGTGGATATATTTTAATCGAAATATAAAAATCTAAATTTTTCAAAATCATGTCTAATGATTTGAATGAAATTTTGTTCACGTTTACACTCTAACGACCCAAACAAAATGATTTATTCACCTTCTCTCCAAAATTAGCAGTTCGTGAGTTATTAGTAAAAAACCAGAGCTTTAGGACTTATTTTTTTCAAAATTATCTCTTCCAATTTCATATGAATTTAAGAAAAGTTTACTAACCAAAATCCATCTGCAAAATACAAATAAAAAACATTACCGCTCAGGAATAATTGGCAAAAACAAAAATGAACTTTGACAGCCGTCATTATTTATACTGAACGTATTTATGGCACAAGGTCTTTATTTATCCAAATATATTGTTCAAAGACCGTGACTATGGTTCATATTCTCCTTTTTGACTGATAACAGACATTTTTGTTGATAGTTAGTTTATTGGTTTTGAGGATGAGTGAGTGATAAATTTTGTGCCATTTTTTACACCAATTATTACAATAATTTTCCGACTTTAAAACATTAAATTTGTTGGTTTGTCTACAGTTGACACCCGGAATACAGATACCAGTTCTCAAGAAAGAAAACTGAACACCACCACTAATAAAAGCTGCGTTGATCTTTCTGGTACAACTTTGAATCGTACAACCTACACTCACAAGCGTAAACCTTATGAAAGGCAATCTATATCAATTAATACAAACACAAGCTTCCAATCACGCAATTACCAATCACCCGTGTGGGTTAGTGATCCATATTTTGATTACAGTAAACTACACCCTCCAATGGCTTTCGTTAACAATATTTCAGAACTACAAGCACAGCAAATTTTCATGTTTCTTCACGAAAAATTGCCAATGCTGCATGGCCGTGACGCCAATGATGTCGAGATCATCCTAACACTCGCCGCTAATTATTTGAATCTTGATCAAAGAGGAAGAGATTATGTACGTCAAAAAGCAAATATTTTGACAATAGCTATAACACAAGGATGGAATGTTGCTTTTCAAGCGGCAAGGTCAGTGACATCGTTTTTTTAGAACTTTTACCTGAAGGTTTTCAAGTACCTTCTCCTCAAGGTAGGCCATCTTTTAAAAAGTATGCTTCCTATAGTAGGAGAGGAAGAGGAAGATCAAAGAGAACTGAATCTAATGTTTGACACTATTCTGTTCCTTATTGATAGTTTATATAAATGTTCCTTTAGACTAAGATAAATATTGTAGTGTGTTTATTTTATTAACTTGCTCTATTGTGGGAGATGATTTGAATGCGAGCATAAAGGAATGTGATATACTGATGGTATCACACGCCCCAACCATCAGTCCACTGCCCGCTGACCTAAATATAATAATAATAAGCACATCAACAAATATTAAAGGAGATGTATTAGATTTTTTAAATTTCAAAAACAATTGTTCTATGTCTTTAAACATGGAAATTTTCAATAGCATTAATCACTAATGAATAAAGATAAAAAGCGTCAATTAGTAACAAGTAAAAAGTATTTTAATACGATACAAAAAAAATTTTCTAATGGAATTGGTTTACTCCAGAGGTGAACCATGTAAAAGTAACCACTAGGCTTTTTGGGGACATATATAACAAAAACATTACAAAGAAAAAATACATAATATAGTCCCAATTCACCACCATTATAAATATTATGTTATATAAAATTATATTCAAATATAAACACACAATACGTTGCTATACCAAGCGCAAATGCGCGCACACACACACATCCAATATTCTTGCAAAACAAAAACTAATTATCCCTTTTTATTTTTAATTCATAGCATTAGGTAGGAAACTTATCCAAGCTTTCCAACCAAGGACATAGATTTTTTTAGGCCGAAGTGTGTGATTTTATAAAATCAGTAAGATTATTAATAAAGTACAGTAGAACCCCTCTAATCCGTCACCTTTGAGACTGGGGGCATGGTCGGAACGCAAAAAAGGTCGGATTATCCGAAAAAAGTCAATATTTATTACATATTATATAAAGAGATTTTTTTAAAGTGAAATAAGTGATATATAAACTTTTAAAAGTCTATATATAAACTTTGCAAGTACTATAGCAAATCAATAGAAACAACACGAGAGATGACACAGCACTGAAGCGGGAAAGCGATAACAAACCGGAAAGATTGGCGTCACACGGGCAGTGAGTCATCGACAAGTCGGCAAAATATTGCAAGCTTGAGCACGGTCGGATTAACCGGAGTAACGGACCACCCGAGAGCGGATTAGAGGGGTTCTATTGTAAGTACAAGTTAATCAAATTCATTTCTATAAATTTCAAGCCTAGGTTTTGGAATTAAAAAGTAATATTCCTACTTTGTATGACAAAATGTGATTGTAAATTGCAAAACTATCAGATCTAGTATGGAACATTTTTAATACTTTGCATATTAAAGATAATTTTTAAAAATTATTGCAGTCTAATTAAAAAGTAGAAGAGAACGTTAAAAGAAAAGAAACAAAATACTTCCTTTTGAGTAACACAGACAGGTTGTATCAGAAGCAGCCCCATCTACAAGTACCATACTATAATCTAAATTCAACAAGAGCAAAATACAGAAATTAAAACAGATTTCGGACACAAATAACGCAACAAGTAAACTTTCCTTAAATTTATTCTCATAATATTCAATTTTCAAATTTGCTACTTCCATTATATTGGTTTTTGTAACATGCAACACACACATCTGTTTAATTCAATCAACTACTGGGAAAATTCTTTCAGAGTGGATAGTAGAAGAATAACATGGAAACGAACGCATGATAATCTTTTACACACTCCCTTGCTGGCATTTAAGTCATCTCGCCACAGTACTGTATTTTTAACAACTATGTGCCTTTGATTGGACGGCTGTTCCATGTACTTTTTGATAGGTTATATTAATGTTTCTTTAGATTAAGATTTATTATCTGTTGTTTTTCACATACCTGTTTTAGTTAGATGCAGTGCGTTCCTCAAATACAAGGAGTGATTGCTTCCATAAAAATAAGTCAAACCATTTCTTTTAAACATAAGAATTTACTGACAAAACATATTTTATAAACAATTTACAACTTTGAAAATGAATTATATAGTCTAGATTTGATACACATTTTCTATCTGACCTTCACCAAAATCTTATTTTTTTACATTTTTACCGTACTTAGTAGGGATTTAGAAATTCTGAGGAAATCTAGAAAGATAAAAACCTTTCTTTATTTAGTCTTGGGTTATCTCTCTCTCTTCAATCTTTCCTATCAGGTCTCTCTTGACCAACTCTTGTTCTTTTTCAAACCCTGGTGTTATTAAAGTATTCGAGTACTAGTAGTCTCTATTTTATACTCTTTTATTTTTTCAAGGCAATGATGACCGAGAGCGATTTTGTCATTAAAAAGAATAGTGGTAGTTTAAAATCTGTCTATTAATTTTACAATAAAATTGCGAGACAAAATATTTTGTTCTTTTAATGACAAACCTAGAAATCTGATTATTATTGCGGGTTAAAAAATAACGAAATTATAAGAGAAAATGTTTTTTGTTATTTAACTACAACACCCATGATGCTAGTCCATTCCTTGGCTAAATGTTACTTCTAAATAATAATAAAATAAAATGAAATATATGGAAGTATAGAATTTAGATTTACTATGTCATTAATTTCTGTAGTTGCAATTTAGAAACAATCAAACGGAATAGCAGGCTAAGCGTTTTTAAAATGTTTAAAAAACTCATTTACTTTTTTTTGTGCTCGTTACAGCCTGCTTTGGGCTACATTACACAACTTCATCTTTCTTCTTGCACTAGTACTCTTTCATTCTCTTAATTATTTCTTCTTTTGAAAATACCTTCTTATGTCTTTGCAATTTGTCTGTTATGAAATCCTATACCTCTGTAATCTTTTTCTTGAACTAATTAACACTATTTCGTCACCTTCATCCTCCGTCGCTCCGATCTTTTTGAGATTTCAGTGTACTTCTTTATCCAAGAAATTTGTGTTTTTATTTTATTTTTTTGTTTTCTTGGTAACAGAGAATCTTCTTTGCGAACCTCTTCTTATTCATCCTTTTCAGTTAAGCATAGCTTTTTTTTTGTCATCGCTGTTGTTATTTTCTCAAACTTTTCGTATAGTTCCTGGTTCTTTCTCTATTAGAAGTTGAAATCCTAGGATATTCCGCCGCAATTTTCTTTTAAGTTTCTGTTAGGCTCTTCCTCTGTATTTTTTCGGACGCATACAAACATTCCAGCTTTAACCAACTTACTGTATTTCCCGATTTTGCTTGGTACGAGTGCGACTTAGTTCTGTAAGTTTTGCGACAGATTCTGAAGGCTGTTTCTTTTTTCGTGACTTTTCTACTGCCATATTTCCATTGTTGTTCGGAGTGGATTGTCCCTCCCAACTATTTGAAAACTCTTTTACTTATTTATGTAAAAAATACACTTTCTATTTATTTCAGGTATTATGATGATTTTTATACCATAAGGTTGTGATAATAATGCTAGTTATTTAAATTTACCACGGGGATATATATTGCTCAATGTATAGTAGTTATATTTTGTACTTATAATATTTTAATAATATTGTTATTTCGTTGTAATGTAATAAAAATGGCCAGTTGTTCTGTTTTGAAGGATGTAGTTTGTAAAGTACGAGATTAGGGTCAAGTGTATTGGCTGAATAAAGTTCTTCAAAGCTTTGTAAGAAATGTGATATACAGATGCAAGCTCTGGTACAGTTTGGGGTTAGAATTAAAAGCACTTGCTGCTGGGACATTAGAGTTTGCCTTAAATTGTGTCGCCACAGCAGCTCATAGTAACCAGTATAATTCATGTGGGTTAGAAACCATGTGGCTGGAGTTCCTTAAAGGGACTTTTGTCTAATACGATGCTTTATTTTTGCAAATTGTCTTAAGAGACAGATGCGTTCTTTTGTTCATAGAGGTCATCCAGTTCAAAATACTCAAGAAGCCGGGTATCACACCATCCAAAATCTCATATTTGGCTTTCCAACTCCTCTTCGTCCACTAGTGCAAATGTTGAATTTTTTGGGGTATGGCACAGTTGTCCATTCGCAACACATGATCCACCAAGTACTGTTGTATATATTTAACAACATTGTACTCCTTATACAGTCGTTCAAGCTCATTGTTATGATGTATTCTTCATGTATAATGTTTACAAAACATCAATTTTTGATCAAGTAAATTTGATACTTTTTAACGATTCGAACCATGTGCTCGGAAAACCTAACTTAACCTGTGTTAACGTTGGGTAAAATAACTGCACCATTTAGAAATTAAAAAAAAAATATTGTACTAAAAATCTAAATTCTTTCTTAACATTTTTTTCCCATAGTTTTTAGAACGTTCTATGTACAATATGTTACCAATTAAACCGTGACATGCTCACAAAACAATTTCATAACCAACACACACTAAAGTTAGGTAACTGTTATTGACAATAACTTTAGGAAATATTAATTTATATTTTTTTGTATGTGTATGTTGGTACTTTCACTTTTTTTATTTCAAAATTACACTTTAAATAATAATTTTGACACAGAAGTAAAACGATGTTGTCGTTGTTATAAATATCTTCAAAATAACAGTAATTTTTATTTAAAATATATTGTTAAAAATATGACAAAATTTTAGTTTTAAATAAACATCTTTTGATTTCTTATAATTGTTTCAATTTGCAATTTAAACATTATACAGTTAAATTTCAACCGTTTCTTGATATAAAAAACTTTTTGTCGGTAGAACATCATTTATACAAGTAATTAACCACGTTTATTGAAAAACTACTTTTTAGTCAAATGTTTCAACCGAATAATGATGTTTATTTTGGGGTATCCAAGCCACTCAATTCCATCTTCAGTTATTCTTTCACACGCTGGAGGATGTTACATAATTTTAAACATTGCACTCAGACAATTACAATATGGACGCAAAACACTATACATACAAGTTTCACAATACAATATATAAAAAACCTTTTGGTGCTTACGAGGCACTGGTTGAACTGAAGCTAACATTACCTTCAGAAGCTAGCTATCTGAATGGCTAATAATATTTTCTAACCAGTTAAAACCTTAATAGAAAACCAGAAAGATTTAATAATAAATATCAAACATATTAAAAGTCTTTCATACTGTTTAAAGTGAATTGCAAGAATTGTTTTTTCTTCTCAACATTTTTTGAAGAATGGGTTCAGATAATTGAAGTTTGGAAAATCGACAGAACACTGTATTTGTTTTAATCCCTTAACCTGTTGATGAGTGCGGCCGTTCCTGAACGTCCCAAATAGCCACCAGCTGGTTAGTAAGCATTTACAAGAAAATTGTTGTCAAGGAGTAAGAAAAAAAAATTGAAAATAGTTGTTTTATTGGTTACAAATGTATAATAATAATATCATATTGAGTTAAAAACTTGTAAGAATAAAAATTTACACTGATAAATGTACTTTAAAAAAAATTTGCACTGAAAAATCTACTTTTTCAGAAAATTTTTTTAGTATGAAAGGTTTCAAAGCAAGGGTATATACAAAGTCCTACGTTACATTCTGCACACTCAAAGGTTGAGTCTTTCCTTTTCATTGGTTTTGTTCTTGTGTTGGCGCACACAAAGCACTTGCGTTGTACCTTTCTTGTCTGCCCTTCCGGTATGTGTGTAGGCCGAGGGAAGTGGCGAGCGGTCAGACGCAGTGGATGTTTGTCGCCACTCAAGGTCTTCGCTATCGGGGAAAAAAAAATATTCTAACAAATTATTTAATTTTTGACAAATATTCTAATTTTATTCTATTAGTCAAGCTGATGTATTGAAAAAAAAAGGCAGTTTTATTTTATCCAAACTTTCTCCTAAAATGATTGGCATAATAATTGCAATGCCAGTGTTATGCCAAAAAATTAATAAAAAAAAAAAAAAAATTAATTAAATGGTCGACATGTTTATAAATATTTGTTATAGCAATTTATACTAGTCTATGTTTCTAGTACAAAAAATCACTCAGGAATGACTGAAAGTTGTTAGTGTAAAAATTTTCTATGTGTAGAATATAGATAATAGATTGTTTGTTTATTTCTTGTTTATAAATAAAAAGAGAGAGGGCATGGGGTTACATTTATGCTGGTTGGATAACATGGGGTAACTGTGTGTTAAGCCATGATTAATGTAACTCTCCTTCTATATTCTTAAAATGCTTTTTATTTTTTATTTATTCCATATAAATACAAGGAAACAATATAGAACTAAAAATACTGCATTTTTTACTTTCTCACATATGCATAGTGCAGAAGTTATGTTCTACGATGGGTCAAAATTTGTATCTGTTTTTAGACACACCCAGATATGTGAACCCTTAATGTCTATGTTACATTAAAATTGGTTCAAACAATTACATTCTATATCTAGTATAGAATTAAAACATTATTTAAAATTGAAAGAATTATTCAAATTGCTCCAGAGGTTTCAAAAGTATAACTAATATTAGTTTAAATGGTGCTTTGCGATGTGACTTGGTAGAGTATACATATAGAGTGTGAGAGTAAAGTAATGAGACTGAAAGGAATTGGCAACACTGCGGGCTTCTCCTTCACATATCTGGTACGCCCTCCTAGATGGCCAGTAAAAGTTTAAAACTTGTGTGGTAATGACATAAGAAAAGTTACAATGAGCCCATGGGGAACATTCGTTATCAAGAACACAAGTTTTCAGTGCTGTAAAACATTTTTGGAGAGCAAAGAACCAGCGGAAGACGAACCTCATTCAGAGCCTTCGACATTGAAACCTGAGGATAATGTGGAACAAGTATTGGTTCTTGTGAGATCTGACCGTCGACTAACATTGAAGGTGAAGAGTCATAAGTTAAATTTGAATAAATTTACCCTTCTATCGATTTTGACTCAAGATTTGGGTATGAGAAAGGTGTGTGCCAAATAACTTCAAGATTGAACAGAAAGACAGTCTGAAGGATGTGTCCCTCGACAGAATCAAAAATGACCCAGGTTTCTTCAGTCATGTGATCATTGGTGATGAATCATGGATTATCGAGTATGATCCTGAAACTAAAACATCAAAATGAGGACAATGTTTTATTGTCTCATTATTATTTCCCTGACCGAATAAAGCTCAAATGAGCAAATCAAGTCTATGCTCTGAGAGTAAGGCGATCGTTCACAAATAACTTGTGCTTTCAAGATAAACTATGATATTAAAAAAAAAAAAATTATAAAGAAGTTCTTGAAAGGTTCACAAAATTATGCTTCACATCAGATTGGGCATTGCAGACACTTGGATGCTCCACCATGACAAACAAAAAAGTACCCCATTCCATTTATTTGGCTAATCTTAGTCTGTATGATTATTATTTTTTTTTATCTTTAGGATGAAAAACCATTTGAAAGAATGTATTTTGGTACTGTCGAGAACATTCACAGGAGTGTAACCAAGGGGCCGAAGGCGATTCCAGCTGAAGCCTTCTAGCACTGCTGCGATAATTGGAAACAACGTCTCCGTCAATTTATAGTTGCCGAAAGAAACTACTTTGAAGGGATAACATTGATGTATAAAAATAATTGCAAAAATAATCAGCCTCATTACTATTCCATTACACCTCGACAATAATATACATACTTGTTGCTTGAAGACATAAACCTCTCTGTCATTATTGCCTTATCAAAAAAAGGAAACTACATATAGAGTGATCAATGCAGGGTTTCCAATTTTCTATGACCATTTTCCACCTTACGAAAAAAGTAAAATTATTCTGTTGCGACGTGTTGACCATTCACATTGGTGTTTTGGAATGTTGTAAATAAAAAAAGTTTCTAGAGAGAGAAGCTGCTATCTTAATAAGTGAATAAATCCATTTTTTCTGTGGAGACATTTTCTGTGTTGTTTATTATAAGTAAGAATTGGAAATTTAGCGGCTAGTTTACACTCGTAATAACTACGACAATCATTGCTGTCACAATCAATGACCTGTTTTAAATCAAATCATTTACTTACACTGGCGTGTAGTACCGAAGGATCTAATCTCTTTTCATTCTTTTCTATTAGGTTTCTCTTGACCAATATTTATTTACTTCCGACCCTGTTGCCTGAGTATTTGAAGACTAAGGGGTAGGGGTGGTGGTCGTTATTCATGTTTTCTCTTTTTCCTTTATATTTTCCCAGTATGCGTAGTATACTAAGCTTCATATTCATGAACTCAAGAAACTGAAAAAGAGATTTTCAAAATGCCGTCAGTATGTCGTAACCATGAAAACGGTTACAAAAATGAAGAACATAACATTTTACATAGGGGGACTATAGTGTCCCCATACAAAACGTTATTTGAAATTCAAAAAATCGATTTGAAAATGTTAAAAATGGGGCTATTTTAAACAGTCTTTTATTTATATCTCCAGTATTATTCATATTATAATACAGTAAGATATAAATTTGTGGATTTCAATTCTCCATGTTATGGTACCAATCCCATATCTCTACGATGTCAAATAGTGAAGCTATTGTCAAAAATGTAATTGAAATAATGAGACGATTATTCCATTATCATGGAATTTCATCATGTACCGACTGTCGTAACATTAAATTATATTAAAAAAAAAAAAAAAAAAAATGTAATTTCTAACCCTAATCTCTCAAGAAAATATGATATTCCTACAGCTTATGAGATCTGGCAAGGCTTTCTGCCACTGACATGAGCGTATCTAGTGGAGACTTCTTCACGTATAGCTTCGAGAGCCAAAACAACGACACGATCGAAGGGAATTAAATATCACACATCTACAAGACTATTTGCCTATTTGAAGTAAAAAAATGTAGTGATATACACAATTATGAGATTATCTACCTCTTGATTTACCAATACAAATTAACATTTCCTACAAGGCCCAAGAAACCAACATTTACATTTAGAGTATCTGATTGTATTACAGGGCTGGGTAAGTACCATGATACTTGTTTTATAAAGCGATAATGATTGTGAAGTTTTTAACTAAATCAAAATGATTTATCGTTACAATAGTCGATAGTGATTTTCTCTTCACTACGGTTGTTTCGGCTATTCACCCATTATCAAGTTATACTTGAATTTCATTCATTGTTATAAGTTATAAATTTTTTTAAACAAATACTTAAAGCATTTCACGTTTAAGTCGACACTGCTGTTCACTTGTACTGTTGAAAGCGAACACATGTTCTTCACCCAAGAATCTCAACCAGAGAGACAAGCTGACTGATGTTGATGCACTAATTAGTGACAATCAGAGGATCTCTATCAGAGAAATAACTGTAAAACTTGAAATAAGTGTTGTTAGTATGAAAATATTAGTTAAAGATAGACTTTAAATTTATAAGATGAATTCACCGTCTTACAAAATATGCTGGTTGCGATCACAAAACTTTTACAGTGTTATAAAAAGGATGAAAAAAAGTTATTAGACTATTAATGATTCTGTGATGATATATGGGTATACTACTTTACTCCACAGTCAAAGGGAACAAACATGCAATGGCAACGTTCCAGCTTACCTTCGATATAAAAAGCCAAACAACATTTATAACAGAGAAAATCATAGCCACAATTTTTAGAATTTACTACCTCAATTTTCTCACAGAACAGAGAAGAATACAATTTTAAAAGAAAAAAGCCAGCTATTCGTTCCAAGAGAAGATTTACCCAACAAACGGTTTGTTTCCTTCCAACACCTGCTCACTACTGCTATGATGATAGAAATGTTCCAGAAACTCAAGTGGGATGACATACTTCATCACCCACATTTAGCACCATCAAACTTCCACCTCTTTGTCCTACTTAAAGAATTTTTAAGACAGAAATTCAATTGTAGTAGCAAAAGATTACATTGAAAAATAGTGTGCAAGTCAAAACTAATTGTAATAAAATTTTTAATAAAGTTTAGCTGATAAAGTCCTAAAAGCTCCTGTGCCTGCTACATCATGTTCAAAGATATATATCTTATATTTTGTATTATTTTCTACGCAGGTTGGTATGAGCTGTTGTATCGAATTAACATCAGGCTTTCGGGAGATTGCATTAAACACACAATCTACTCTGTTAGCAAGTAGATATAATCCCAATGACAAATGCACTGATAGGTTACTCCTGCACCACATCTGACAGACAGTTTTGTGGAACTCCAAAGATTCAATTGATCAGACTTTACACCATATTATAACCCAGCAACTGGTACTTGTATGGCAGACATAACAAACAAAGATACAACTTGTGGACAAGAAGACAATTTCATTTTTCTTAGAGATGGATATTTCCCCTATCCATTATCTTGTTACAAGTTCCACCACTGTCAAAAGTACAAGTCTTATTCTTTCAGATGTTCATCTGACAATTATTTTTAATATAATATAATTACAAGCACTTGTATTTATAACGGAATTGATGATTGTTATGCTTTTAATTGTGCTGGAAAACATGGACAGAGAGTTCCATATCCAAAAGATTCAGCATTCTTCGTATATCGCTTACTGTCAAGATGGTGTCACCAGATGTTGATCATTGCCTTGGTAATGATCAACTCAATGTTACCCGTCAACAATGTAAACTTACTTGTACACAGGAAAGACGATTACCCGACAGCAATGATCGTCATAGTTACTACAAGTAACTAGCCGCTAAATTTCCAATTCGTAGATTTTACTAAACAACACAGAAAATGTCTACAGGGTGAAGTCTAAAAGCCTTCTCCGTTTCAATGTGTCCCTATTGCACAAGCTACAAGTTGCAATACTAATACATCCGTCAAACGCTAGATTTAACATTTTCAAATCATATTACAATCTGTAATATTTAATATGCAGTATTTTTTTATTTTTTATGTAAACAAATACTTTTGTTTGTTATTGATATGTATAGTTAAAATATACCTAAAAATAAATTGTTTTGTCTCATTATTTAACGAAAAAAACATTATTGTTTTATTACAATAAATCATTGGTCAGTTAGACTAATAAAAAAATGGATTTTACAAAATAAAAAATTGTGTTCTATTATCTTTATTATTGTTTTAATTCATTTTTATTATCTCACATATAAAATTTTTTCCTTCTTGGATCTTTAAAGGTAAATCTCTTGGTCATCATCGCCTTATAAAAGAAGAATGGAAAGAGCATGAAATAAAGACCCTCTAGTCCTTTCATACATTAGTAGCTTCAGGGTCAGGAAAAAACAAGAGTTGGTCAAGATAGGCCTCACAGGATAGATGAGAGGGATCTCTAAGCCAAGACTTCATGAAAAAAGGTGTAGATACATCTAGGTTTCTTCGGAATTAACAAATCCGTAGTCATTAAAATGAGCTCTTGAGCGTTAGGTGGTATAGGCGTTATGTGATGAGTCAAAACCAAGATGTTGAGTTCTTAAGAACATATCCTTTTTAAGGAATTTAAAAAAGTAATTTTTGAACTGACGTCTAGCGTCTGTCACATGTAGTTCTCTACAGCATAAACGTGTAGACCGATTTTAATATATTTTGCCATATTTTTGGCCTTTAACATTTTATTTTCATAATGGAAAATTTGTGAGTAGATGTCATAAGAAAAAACCATAAGGTTTTAACCATTTTCATATATTTTTGCTTAAGTCTAACCTCTTAAGATCTAGTGAAATTGTATTGATTGCAATATTTCCAAAAATGCCGGTTGGTGAGTTATCTATAGAGTATCGTTCATGGGACTCTTATTAAATACTTATTTAAACAAGCTCTACCAATTGTGTTCAAATGTGAAGTTTTGGGTTCAATTTTAAACAAAAACAAAAACTATAGTTGAAGACATGTTTACGGCACAAGAAAAGCAAGTTTGGACTCTTATATAAATATGTTTCAAAAGGCAGAGACCATATTTAGTTGCTTTTTCACTTTTTGATTAACTTCTACTAAACTGATATTGTTTACGTAATTTAAATTCACAAAAATGTTTTGTACTTTATCAAATCTATCAAAGTTAAAATCAAACATTGATTCTATAATATTCTACCCTGAGCTTCTCACTAAATACTACAAAATAAGGATCTGAATACAAACCTAATTTCAACACAGGTAAAGCTAGTTGTATTTAACGTGAAAAATCTTTGTATACTGGATGATAAAAATCTATGTTAAAGCAATAAATTAAACATTATTAAATAGGATTTCAATTTGTTTTATTGATGTTTTAAAGAATCAATGATCCTTCAGCAGTTTAAATACATTAGATAACATTTATATAATAATAATACATGTTTTGTATTTCACAAATTTACAAATATAAAATTACAACTACGTACTTTATAATAGCCTTCTATGAAGCATAGACACTCCTTTTAGTCTGTCTTGGATATACCTTCACTAAAATTAAACTATCCTTAGTAGTGCTAGTAAACACAGATTTCGCTAAATATTTAAAACATTTTAATATTAATATTTTGACTTATCCAGTTACAAAGTATAAGTTTTGTTTGGCAATCACAAAAAATACCACTTTTTAACTGATCTTCACATTTCAAGGTCACAGAAAACTGAAAAAATTATTTTCGACATCCCCTGACAAGATATCTGCCACAAAAGCTAGGAACATGAAACTTGGTGTAGGGCACAGTTAAAAAAGCGTTAAAATCAATAAAAATTTTATGTCTAAATGAACCACAACTTATCTAAACTAAACTCAATAACTTTAATTTAAAATATAACAAGTGACAATTTCAGACCTTTACGCCAACAACTTTGTGGTGATATCCATGTAAATAAAACACTTATCAATCATTTTTATAATTTCATAGCTTGTATAACTTTAACCTAAGCATTTCTCAATATAATTTGTTCGCATTAAGAATAAATCTAGAAAATTAATAAAAACTTATTGAGCCTGAATCAGAGACCCAAGAGGAAAATATCATAACAATAATAGTACTCATTCTAAACTGAACTTAATGTGAATAAAAATAGTAATAAAGAATGTTAAGTACATAGGTGATAAATGAAGAAGAGGGGAATTTAACAATTAATTGCATAATCAATGTATGAAAGCAAAATCTGCATAAAAGAATTGTAGAATTGTATACAAGGTGTGGCAATTAAATAACCAGACTGGTAGTACAAAACATTTTATTGGTCACCAATTACATTACAAATTGGTTTCATCTGAGCTGTGAGCAGTACGTGGAAGGGAGGTACAAGTTTGTAGTTCGAGGCCTTGTGGGGACAGAGGCATTGTAGGGGAAACCGTCGGCGCCGACTAATGTCCACGATCCAGACGTCTTAGTACCAACACCCGAAACAGACTGAGGCGGGCGCTCCCCCCACCACCTTACTGATGCCTAGATCCACTGCGCACACAAACTCCACAGCTCAGATGAAACCTCTCCATTTGTACAAAGTTTATCCCCTTCAATGTACTCTCCATACCGATACCTACAACACTCCATACAAATATTCCACTGTTCAAAGCAGTGCTGGAAGTCCACTTCTGTCAGCTTGTTAAGAACCTGTCGCTTTTGTTTTTATCACTTCCACATTGTCAAATCTTGTCCCCTTAAGCTCCACTTTGACCTTAGGAAATAAAAAGTCGTAAGGGGTCAGGCTGTGCGAGTACAAGTGGGTTGTCCAACACGGTTATACAATATTTCGGGGGAAAACACCTACACAGACAAGAGGGAATGGGCAGGCACATTGTCTTGGAGAAGTATCCAGGAATTGCTCTTCCACAAATCGGTTCTTCGTCTTCTCACTCGTTCACGAAGGACTATCAGAACCATGATGTAATAATGTTGATTGACTGTCTGACCTTGTGAACGTAGAAAATTCCACACATGTCCAAAAAAAAAAAAAAAACAATATTCATGGCCCTGACTTTTGATTTACTAAATTTCGCTCTTTTTTGCAGTGGTGAACTCGGACTCTTCCAATGCATTAATTGGTCCTTTGTTTCAGGATCATAGGTAAAAAACCACAATTCATCACAGGTAAACAGATTCTTTTTGCTTTGTAAAGAGAAGTTTTGACATAATTTTTGTGCAAAGTTTCTGCATGTTTAATGATTCTTGCAAAACCTGACAAACACTTTCTTTAATAATTCCAGAGATTTCAGCAAGAGCTCGGACACACAGACAACAATTATCTTGAATCAATTTTACCAATTTTCTGGACGTTATGGTCCATCTTTGTTATTGCGGGTCGTCCTAGGTTTAATTTCATGTCCCTCCTTAAACCTTTTAAACCACTCAAATACTTGTGTGCATGATAAACATTCACTTCCTTAACATCGGAAAACCTGTGGAATTTTGCCCAGTTTTACAAGAAACTTGAGGTCAACTAGTTGCTCCATCTGAACACTTTGTATTTTTCTGACGAGACGCTAGTGCAAGGACTTGAACGGGCGATTGCTACAGTGAGACTAAGTGACGTACAATTGTGCCCATACAGCTCAGGGTGTGGGAAGAATCAACAGGAAGACAGGTTAAAACCTGCCGTGGCTAGTTCACTGTTTGCCAGTAGAAGCACCAGTTCTTTAATTACCATACCTTATATAGAGTAATGAGAAATATGTATATATATATATATATATATATATATATATATGTGTGTGAGAAAACATTCTACTCTATTTGAAGAAAATTGTTTTATTAAAATGTTCAATAAATATGGGTTGTAATTAAACTCTGAATCGCATACATCATTTATCTTGAAATAGTAATATACAGTTTAGCCACAACAGCGAGTGGTAACTATTTAGCATAATTAATTATATTTAAAAAAAGTGATTTATAATTTGTCACCACAACATAGCGCAATTATGAAAAAAAATGAAAATTTAAATAAGAATATAAAGTAACACTACCAATACGTTTTGAGTTCTCAAAGTCCAAAAAATCGTTCGTGCAGTGCTCTACAATCCAAATGCATGGAGCGATGTTTATCAAATCTGTTATGTAGGCACGTTTTAAATATAGCTCTAGACTTTTTTGAGAGTAGTTGCCATAAGAAAAACAGAAAATAGAAATTTTACAAAATTGGGTTAAATGTAGCCTCTAACAATCCAAACAAAACATATTGGTCATTATCTTTCAAAAAATTCCAATTGGTAAATTTGTTTGAAATGTGAAAAAACCTCTAATACATAATCACAAGTAAAAAATAATAATGTTCAGGAATAACTGACAAAAAACAAAAATGAACCTTGACCACTGTTATTAAAAGCTCGATTATAATAAACTTTAAGTTAATAAACAACGAAGAACTGGTTTATGACAGAAGAAAGCAATTTTTGACCCTTAAATAAATTATTTTTTAAAACAGTGCTCATGGTCATTTTCATTTATTGATTGACAACCACTGAACTGACATTTTTAGTATGATTAGTTTTGGTTGGTTTTTATTATATTCCCTCCTCCATCCAACACAAACTATGTACCATGATCATTGCTCTTTACAATTACACAGTGTCATCGGATTTTAATTATAAAGAGTATTCATAACTCTTTGAAATTAGACTATGTATATTTGTATAGATTTATCCGGAATGTATTTTCATGCGATTGTTTAGGATACTTGGCTGTACAGCTAAAACAACTACATTGTGAACATTTTTATCATCTTTTCTTGTATGGTTTATCTCCAGAATGACGTTTCATGTGTTTTTTAATAGTACCTGATTCGGCAGCTGAATAATTACATTGAGAACATTTGTATGGTTTTTCTCCAGAATGAAGTCTCATGTGACGTTTAATATGACCTGAATGTACAGCTGAATAATCACACTCTGTGCATTTGTATGGTTTTTCACCAGAATGGACTCTCATGTGACTGTTAAGATTAGGGGCTTGTGTAGTTGAATAATTACATTGTGTACATTTGTACGGTTTTTCTCCAGAATGACATCTTATATGTTTTTTCAGAGCACCTGAATCGGAAGTTGAATAATTACATTGTACACACTTATGTGGTTTTTCTCCAGTATGCACGCTCATATGTTTTTTAAGAGTAGACGGTTCAGCAGCTGAATAATCACACTCTGAACATTTGTACGGTTTTTCTCCAGAATGGACTCTCATGTGACGTTCAAGGTGAACCGCATATGAAGCCGAAAATTTACATTCTGAACATTTGAATGGTTTTTCTCCAGAATGAACTCTCATGTGGTGTTGTTCAAGGCTAGATGATTGAACAGTTGAAAAACTACAATCTGGACATTTGAAAGGTTTTTCCTTAGAATGGATTTTATAATGACTTTTAAGACTACTTGACTGTGTAGCTGCAAAACTACATTGTAAACACTTGTAAGGTTTTACACCAAAATGGATTCTCATGTGACTTGTAAGATTACTTGATTGTGCAGCTGAAAAACTACAATGTAAACACTTGTAAGGTTTTTCTCCAGAATGGACTCTCATGTGTCTTTTTACCTTGTTTTTTTGTGAAGAAAAATAATTACATAAAATACATTGAAAAGATCTACCCATAGTATTAGTGTTGCTATGCAGTGTTGAATCACAAATCTTTCTGTGTTCATCACATTGGACCACTGTCGTGAATACACTGCCACATTTTTCACAACGGTACAGTACATCTGAAATTTGAAATAGATATTGCTTCATTTTTGATTGTTGGATATATAATAAAATTAGCACATTACTTATTGCAACTGTTATGGCTTCTCATAATTAAGATATTCTTACAATACAAAATAAAAGTGTTAAATCACAAGTGGTAATATGAGGTCATAGAAAAAAGGTGTACATGATCTAGACGTAAAAATTAAGTTTATGATTCATATTAAAAGTAATAATAACTTTGCCGGCAGATATTTTTTTCTATTAAAAGGCGTAGATCCTGGATTTTTAAAATTTAGACAATGTTCTTAAAGTATCGGCAGCAGAAATTCATGGGGTGAAATCAAAGCGTTTTGGTGGTGACGAAACACGTCGTTGAAAGCTTTCTGTACATTGAGACCGGCAACACTCAAACTTTCTGAAAAACGACACATTTCTTTTTCTCTTTCTTCATAATTTCGTAGGAAAACACATACAATTTGAGCATGTTAATTAAGTGACACCTGTAATTGTTTTCTTAGCCCACGACTTGATTGCACATTATTTCACACCATATGCCTTACCTTAGGAGAATCACAAACATACTGATACATTTTATTTGGTTGCTGAGCCAGCAGATTATACAGTTGCGATGGTTAACACAGCCATTTACATACAAAGTTGCTTCATCATTGTGAAAAAAATTAGGTTAAGGAAACTTTTATCGTCGTTTTATATATTCAGCATTTTTACAGTAAATTCATCTGTTTGTATAATTTCATTTCAAAATGGACTTAAATGATTTTGATAAATTTTCCCCAAGTGTATCTCTAAGGACCCAAAGAAAAGATTGGTTGCCATCTACATTGTTATATTGCTGATTTGTGAGTTTTTGTTAAAAAACCAAAAAATCACGGCCATGACGCTGTTATAAAATACTTGATTTCTGAAAATTGGTTATATTTCATTGATATTTTAGTGAAATGTGAAAATTAATTATTGAAACCACTGCAAAATCACAATTAAAAAAAAAAAAAATACTGTCATGAACTATTGTAAAAAAAACAAAAAAAAACCTATAATTAAAAGGTTGATTTTAATCAAGTATGGTTTACTCTGAAGACGTGGCACACGCAAAATAAAACCTTTATTTAAATATATTAATTTGTTCAAATACAGTGTTCATGGTTCATTTTCATTTTTTGGTTGAAAACTACTAATACATTGATTCATATTTTTGGTGACAAAGAGTATTGGTTTGTTTTTATTTGATTTTGGGGATGGGTGAATGAGAAAATTTTGTTCCGAGTTTTTGGATAATTTATTTATATTTAAACATAATTCTTTTAAATAACTTAATAAATTTATTTCAAGTGTTCAACTACAAAGATTTGTTGTTATATTTTCTTCACATCAGTGCTGCTACCTAAATTATACAACTAATCTTTGAATTTTATTGAAATTTAACACTCCCTTTTTCCCCAATATTATTTCTGTACTTGTTGGGGTTACGTGAAAGAGAGGGCTTAATAGCTATAACCTCACGCTTAAAAGGCAATTCTATTATATAATATTATTAAAATCACATCAAAAGCTCGAAGTTACTAAATGAAAAGAACAATTTTGTAGATTAATAACTTATATAAAATACAAACCTAAATCTAAAGCCAAACAACTAATTTATTTAATAGTGATTCCTAAATGTTTGATTGCTTTGAATTAATAAATTTTGTTTTAGCCATTCAAAGATAAAAAAAGAAGAAGTTTTTATTAGAAGTTAGTTTCTGTTTTGATTAGTTGGGTTGGTCACACCATTTGCAGATACTGTGATGTCCTCTATTTTGAAGTTGTTTACTTATTGTTATTTAGATTTGAAGTGCACATTCATGAATTACTATTAACACATAGAAGTTCGTAGTTGTTCCTAAACGAAGAACCCATAAATGTTAGGGGTTGTTAATGAACCTATGGCATAAAATATCTAATTTGAGAACATCACTAGTGGTTGAGAGACTTAAGGCGGCAATCCCTTGATTAAGGATTGGTGCTGAAAGTTGTTGGTTCAAATTCCACCTAAGGCACGAGAATTTTTCTTTGTAGCTCGGTTCACTCCATCCCGAGGTATGGTGGTAGGAGAGCCCACTATAAATATAAGGGGGTTGTGTAGTTGTTAAAACAATTAATTTTTATTGAAAGTTGGGAAAATTCTGTTTTTGGATAGTTGTTTGGCCACACTGTTTGCATGTTTTGTGATGTCCTCTACTGGAAAAACATATAGTAAACTACAAACTTTTAATCACTGTGTTTAAATAAGCCAAAGAGTTTTTACTTAATTCAGTTTTATAATAAAACTCCCGTACACTTGAACAATACACGTCAGAATGCACTTGACTCGGAGGTCTCAAATAAACTTCACTAGAGTTGGTTCAAAAACATACTCTTTTGATTCTACTGAAACACACTTTTCTTCCATTAATGCATTGCTAAATATTATAATTAGCTAAACTGTATTACCATTGGACGCTGTATATAGTTGTAATCTGGAATGTGATTATCACAATTTTCAATACAAGATTCAAATGAAATTAGTTTGAATGGTGTTACTAATGGTCTACATGTAAACAGTTAGTTAGCAATTATTAGTATTGTTGCTGTGATTACACGAAATGAGTCGAGCCGACTACCTAAAAATGCACACTGGCCAAACATAACAACTCGTGTTCCGTATATTTTGTATGTGGTTTTAAACGTTTTTAAACTGAACGACCTCCACACGGACTGTTTTGTTTATGGATCTGATGATGGCGCAAGAAGCCTGAAACTGCACTAAATCTTTTACGGCACGCTGTTGGATTAATAAACGTACCAAAAAGGTAATTGAATTTATATCTATAAATATCATTAATCTGTGGGCTACAAATGTTGAAATTAAAATTTAAAAAAGCCACCCAATGCTTCCTTTCCCTGTATGTCTGGGACTTCACAAAATATGCTAATAGTGTGGCTAACCCTACTAGCTAAAACGGAAATTTCCCAACTTCCAATAAAAACTTCTTTTTTTTATCATATGTTAAAATTATGGTCCATTTTTGGAACAACAGTCTCAAATGAGTTTAATGTCTTTAAATATTTGAAGATAATGTGAATGGATAAAAAAAGTCCATAAATTCAAAGTAATCTTAATTATTGGTTTAGATTTAGGTTTGTATTTTAAAGAAGTGATTTAATACATATATATATTTTAAATTTCATCCTTTTGTCATGATTTTTTAATTATATTGATAGAGAGTGTTGAATTTCAATAAAATTCAAAGATTAGTTATATTGTAT
Source organism: Aphrophora alni (assembly GCA_963513935.1). Lineage (NCBI taxonomy): Eukaryota > Metazoa > Arthropoda > Insecta > Hemiptera > Aphrophoridae > Aphrophora > Aphrophora alni. The sequence continues at coordinate 40,632,555 of OY740777.1, read as the reverse complement.
TCATAATTTAGATAGCAGTGATGTGAGAAAAATGGAACAACAAATCTCTGTAGTTGTTACACTTGAAATAAATTTATTAAGCTATTTAAAAAATACATGTAACTTTATATACAAAATAATAATTAATAATATCAAGAAAAATATAAAATATGTGTTACACCAAAATGTAAAATATGTGTGAAAGAAACAACTTGGCTAGTAAGAACTGAGTGATAGCATGAAACAAACCCTTTTCCAAACATTTCGTTGTGGCTTTATATTCAGTGCAAAAGAATAATCCATGAGTACAAGCATATTTTTTTAGCAATTTCACTACCAGGAAACATTTTTCAAAAAAGTGCACCCGCATGATTGGAACTTCTAAGAAAAATATTAGTTCTAAAAAAAAAGTGTAAAGTAGCATTCTACTTTTATAACATCGTTCTTTTCTTATCCAACACTGAAATTAAGTTTCATATTTTTCTCAGCGTAATTAACCCTTACAACTATCATTGTTATTGCACTGAACACTCCCTCAGATATCTTTTTCTTTCTTTTTTTTGTACGATTATAGCTAAAATAGAGCTAATACTTTAAATTTTATAAAATAAAATAAAAACAATGAGTTTTCTTCCTCATTTTAATTTAGTTACTATATTTACACAATAAAAGAAGAATGTGTATAGAACAACTTCGATATAACCAAATATCGTAAACTATCAAAATTTAGGATTAAAATATGGAATTGTTCAGCTGAAATAGAGCTAATACTTAAAATTGTATAAAATAAAAACAATGTATTTTCTTCCTAATTTTAATTTACTTACTATAGTTACACAATAAAAGAACAATGTGTATAGAATAACTTCTATATAACCAAATATTGTAAAGTATTGAAAATTAGTGTTAAAATATCGAATTGTTCATTGTCGGCCGATATGTGATTAGAAGGGGAAAACTAAGATTTCGGCCGACAGCCGACATGAGAGTTGTAAGGATTAACACAAGACTTGTATGTATTTTTTTATAACAATATGTTTCACTATGTCCTGTCGACCTCCATGTGAAATAGTAAAATCACACCAACAAATAATGCACAAGCCATGTATTGCCTTTTCTTGATTCTAAAACTGGTGGAAACTCTTCCACAAAAGATTTTTTTAAAACACAATCGTATTTTATTTTAGCCATGGTAAAACAGTACACAACACATGGTAAGTGATTGACTTTGAGCCTACGTCAACTTCTTGGGTACACTAACTAAGCTAACAAAATGAAAAAATAAATACAAAGTATTTACTTAAGAAACAAAACAATTGCCTAAATATTTTACCGGGGAAAACCCCCTAATTGCATCAAACTAAGAATGCTTTTACTTTTTTTCCTACTATTATTCTTTGTTGAAAGCCGAATTGTGTTAAAATACAGAGAAATTGATTGTAAATATGGAATGCCTGAGATTGCTTTCAAAAATGGAGTCTCCATCTTAAAACGGAGAACTGCCAAATCTGTAACATGTACTCAAATAGCAAGTTAAACTTGTATGAAAATACAATATGATTTTGGTGGAAATTCTGGAGGAAAAAAAAAATGTGTTCTGGGAAAATATTGAGCCCAGAAAACTTTCTACAACTCTACTAAGAGGGCTGACTCTCTGACATAAACATAGTGAGTGGAAGCTCCTTTATGTATAGTTTGTAGTTGTGTTAAAATTTGTGCATTACATATTGGTAATTATGTTCACTAGACCCATAGGGAATTCTTTTTTCAATTCACTCGCAAATTGGTAATTTTCCAGGAAATCCGTTATTTACGGTTATAATGGCTGTTAGTTAAGGTGAGTTCGCAATGTAACCTACTTTACTAATTATAAGTGCATAATTAAAAATTTAATATAATTTAAATTAATTGGTTTTAGTTAGTGCAAGTCAGCAAAAATTGCTTGTGTTATGATTGGTGTTTGGTCACGACCATGCTTCCAATCCCCCAAAACAATAATAATTCATTAATAATCTCCCTATATGGAAACCTTTCGCATTAGGCCATATAAATAAATGGATTTTAAAGATGAGTTCTACTTGGAATGTATTTTTGTGTTATATGGATTTTAACTGTTTTGTAAACTTCAAAGTTTAGTGTTTATGTAAATATGTAAATTTTATACATGTGACGATTTTAGTTTTATGTCTAAGGAAGCTGCCAGTGCGCAGCAAAACAGTGCTGTAGCATTAACAAAATACAAAAATGAAGAATTGCAAAGACTATCAAAAAATCAAGATATATTACAATACTAAAAAATTATACAAAAACTTACCATTTCCTATTGACGTACTTGGAGATGTATCTGTTACTTTTTCATTAGAACATTCAGTCTTTATATTCTGTAAACAAAATAATAACGGAGTTTTAAAAACATGGGTCTGGTGGCATAGCTTTTGTGTGGTATATACCCTACACTTATTATATTCAGTGTTAAAAAAATATCACAATGGCTTAATATTTTTGGTTCTAATTTAGATTGAGACAAGAAACAACCAGGATTTTGTAGAAATTGACATCTTCTATCTACAGAGTGAGCCAAAAACTAGACACCATATACAGGTTGTTCCAAAAAAGTAAGATTTTTCTATCTTTGCTTATGAAACTACGTAAAGTATTTTTGTTTTCTCAAAGTACAGTAAAAATACATTGAAATATATTTTCAAACATCTCTGGAGGGATTTATGATATATAATATAATATTCACATTGTTAAGTCACTGATATCATCATTTGGCTTAGTTTTATAAACATTGTTTTTAGTAGCCTCAAAGAAAGTAATCTAAATTGAACATGTCAGGTAACCTTGTAAGCCAAAGTTTGATTCAGAAAATTGTGTACCTTTACCACTTAAGGAGGGGGGGGGGGGTAAAAATGTACAAATGACCCTTGATAACTACAACCACTACTAATATTGTAAACCTTTTAAATTAGGAATATATACTAGAATTTGTGATACACTCTGTCACTTGAAAATAGCAATTTTTTGTATTTCTTTGTTCAAGTAAGCAAATGTTAACTATTTTCATGTTTTCCCTTGACGCAAAGATAATGGCATATTCTCGTCACAACTTCAAACCACTATGAATTTGAAAAAAATTATTCAATTATATATAATGCATTTTTGCTCTACTTTAATTATGATTTAAGTATAGAGAAAGCTATGTAATGGGTCAAAAAATCGATGTCGAATTTTTACAAATATATTATTTTTGAGATATACTAAGTAAAAAAAAGGTTATTGGAATGATCTCTATCTGTCTATCGCCAGTACAGTGCTTTACAGCCCAAACAACTAAACCGATCTTAATTTAATTTGGTAGGTGGACATATTTTAGCCATATCTGGGAACATTAATTTTTTTTTTTTTGATAACTCAAGATTTAGGTATAGGTGCTGTTAAGTATTAGGGATAGATTTAGTTTAAAATATAGGCTAAGTTCTTTTGAAGAAGCCAGAGTAACAACAATTATTGTGACAGGCTTGAAAAATGATGAAATTAGTTTCCATACAAGTGTCGTGGACGTCATCGAGGTGACAATAAGATAAATGCTGGAATGGCGGGGAGAGGGATCAATCGATCAAGTGGACGATTGTAGGAAATTTGAACGATAGCCAGATGTACTTGGCGAGGAAGAGTCTCAGAGTATTGAGGTCCGAGAACCTGCGAGAGTTGAAGGAAGGGTGAGCAAAATTTGTACACAAAGGAACTTGTAATTATTCAGAGTCAAGTCAATATAATCATTAACGTAGAATCAAGTTGCAACAATTATGGATTCTTCTTAATTAAGAAGATTAAAATATGCGTAATTAGTATATAAGAGAACTAAGAGAAATAGTCAAGTTATATTAAATAATAAAGAAGCATTATTTAGATTACTGAACCACTGATTTATTTAGTTTAAAGTTAAAGAACCCAGGCGAGAAGCAAGAGGGAGGGAGGGAGGGAGGGAGAGGGGGAGAGGGGGAGAGGGAGAGAGAGAGAGAGAGAGAGAGAGAGAGAGAGAGAGAGAGAGAGAGAGAGAGAGAGAGAGGAGTGTTGCAGGTGATTCTGTGAAACAGAATGATTTCGAAATCGAAACATCTTGTATTTATAGGTCGCAATTCAACTTAGTGTGTGCACATGTCCTGCACTCTGCACGGCCTTGAGTAATTCAGTGTTTCTCCCTCTCTGCTGCGAGATATTTATTTACAAGTCTAGATGTTACAAATGTATACAATTATATTTACAACAATAGCGTAACAATACAAATGTTGCTCCAAAATACGGTATGGGTCAAAATAAACAGTACTGAAACTGAATCAGCTGTAGCTGCCTTCTCAATCAGCTGTGTCAACTTTTGATTGTTGCCACGTCTTCGTGATTATTATTTCTTTCTTAATTGAGGTTAGTTTTTGCTGACATGGTGTTAACTACTGCAGAGAAAGCTTTTATCGTAGAACATTATTTTCCCTCATACAGAATTGGACGTGTGGGTGGGCCAAGTTTGTCACACACTGCATTATGTGTTTTCAGGAACATTTTCACAAAAATCTCGCCTAGTAATGTTGTAATTAATTAATGTTGTTCAAAAATTTCGAAGAACAGGTAATGTTTTGACGCAACGGAAGGGCTATTCAGGTCACCCTACTACTGTCTGTACAAATGAAAACCACGGAAGAGTGTTGCAGTAAGTGTTACAGTCACCGAAAAGAAGCGTAAACCTAACATATTTGAAACTGAATATAAGCAACGTCGTTGAGAAGAATGTTTAAAAACATTGGTGGTTTTCCCTACAAGATACAAACAGGGCAACCTTTGAACTGTATAAACAAAACCGTCAGAGTTCAGTACTGCGCTTCAATATTAGCAATGTGCTATGGAGAATCTGAGTTTCTGAGTGATGTATGGTTTTCAGATGAATGCCATGTGTACCTTAATGGTTTCATAAATAAGCAGAAACCACGTTTTCTTAGGTTTGATCGTCCTGACAGTGTTTGTAGAGAGGTCATAGCATAGTAAGCATGTAACTATTTGGTCCGCTGTGTCAGGGAGAGGCATAATTGGTCCATACTTTGTTGAAGATAATAATGGAAATCCTCTTACTGTAAAATCAGGACTGAGATAGGGTCATTCTTGATGGTTTTATAGGAGAGCTCAGGAGATTTTATCGTGCTTGAAACCTGTCTTTTCGTTTACAATGGTTCCAGCAAGATGACACAACCAGCCACACTGCCTTAAACAACATTGCTTTCCTTCAAGATACTTTTGGCAACCGCCTCAACTCCCTTAGAACAAACTTTCCTTACCCAGCCCACTCCCCCGATCTTACACCAACTGACACCTACGTATGGAGAATGTTTGAAGGAGAAGATTTTCCGTGAAGACCCACTATCTACCATCGTCCAACTCCAGAAAAAAATAACCATGTGTACAAGGAGCATGAAACAACCCCTCCTCACCAAAATGATGCAAAAACCTTCAAAAAAGGTACGAGTGTTGCCTAAAACTGAATAGATGTCATATTGAACATGATATTACCTGAGTCTAACCGATTTTGCGTCCTTGTATATGTTGGTAAAACTATGTAAATAAAATATTATAATTCAGTACTGTTTATTTTGGCACATACCGGTACTGTAGAAACAAAATAAATAATAAATACTTACTTACATTTTGTACAACAGGAGACAATTCCAGAGGGTCACGTTCATTTACCGCAGGTTCATTCCTAAACACACAAACATAATTATTAGAGAAACATGTCAAATTAAATTTAGTAAAATAACAATACAAAACTGTTAAATAGGTGGCTACCACTTTTCTTATAGATAAAATGTATGTTGTCATTGAAATGTCAAAAATAGGTCGTCAGAGCACCTCACATTTTCAATTTTTATTTTATTTTTCTTGTAAATTGGTCCATGAATTATTTTGTAACAAACAAAATATCCTTGCAGTTTTAATTAATTGCTCTAAAATATTTTTGTTATGCATTTTAAAACCTGCAAAGTAGCCTATACAGTTTTTCAACCTTAAATATTGCATAAATTATCAGAAAATGTCTATGTATACCAAAGATAAACCTCCTAACAATCTAGTACAAAGAAGGTGTAGTTTTCAATAAATATAAACGTTATATTGTATGTCTGCTGGTGTAATATTTTACAATCTAGGGTACACATAGAAATTCAGGAGTTTTGGGAAAACTAAAAACATTACTTTGATATGTTTCACAGTATTAACGTGAGGGATATATGGGATTATGATGTTTTTGGGTGGCACAGATGTTGCCACGTTATATGACAGGACATCTCGACACTAGATAAATTGTGAGTGTTAAACTGGCTCAAGAGTATTGTCTAATCTGGGGAATATCACATGATATTTACACCTACAAAATAACGTCTAGGTTACAGTCTAATTATTTCCATTTACAATTTAAATGTTATATTTATAAGTGTGCTTTTTTTTGACGGCTTTGTGAAGTGTAGGTATTTCAAACTATAAATGATTAAGGGATTAAAAACAAAAGTTCCAGGGGCATAGCAGAGGATGATAATTATATCTACATACGAGGAAGATAACCTCAGGATCGCTGTCACGAGTGAAAAGCCGCATTCTGCTCGAAGTGACCATGCTTTAACAAAACACAGTGAATTTAGACTGGGAGGTCAATAAACATTCCCCAATCTAAGGTGTAAAGTGTCCTTAAGGTAATCCTAAGGTTAATCCGTGCCAATGGATGAACTGTACAAGTGTAATTGTGCATCAAACGGAGCCTATGGAGGACCAGGCGACCCATCATAGTAATATAGCTATTTAAAAAATATTAATACTCGTGTATTACACCTACAGCAGTAATAGAAGTTTTGTTAGGAGCGCCACTAGACCTTAGTACAATAGTTGAGGCAAGTTCAGCGGCATACAGAATGGAATACTCTGGAATGTAGAAAGGAAGCCGTTGGCATAAAGGACACGGCACCATTCGTAAACACAAATCATATAATTGCGTACTTATTATGAGAAGTGATTACATCAGTGTAAAAACCTCATGGACTATACCATCTGAAGTTATCATCCCAAAGGGAGAGGATAGTTACAGAGACTTGTCTCCAATACAGAATAGAATAGAATAGAATACTAAACTGGCGGATCTCGTACTAACTTCGGTCTAAGTGTGGGAATATAGGGGAAAAGAACCAAGGAAAATATAAGTATAGCTTTGTGAAAATACACAACTACATTCCAAGCAGAAGTTATAGCAATATTGAAATGCACACAACTGTGCCTAGCTAAAGGATATACCAATGAGTATATAATTATCAGGTTGGGCACTCTGGCTTTTATAAAGTCTGTAACTTCACACGGACACTACTCATCACTAATGTGGGATTGTCACCGAACCTTAACCAAGTTTTCAACCCCAAACCAGGTAAAACTTGACTGGATACCATGTCACAGAGGATACGAAGGGAACAAAAAGGCTTTAATTCCAAAACTATTGAACCGAATAAAAAAAAAAAAAATCTAATTAGCAGTCGAATCAAATACTGTACCTTTTTTTTCATTACATTCAAAATGAAGGTACTGTTAGGGGAAACCCCCTGTCGAGTTTAGTCACTAATTTTTTTATGAGTTCATTTGAAATAAATGCGAAAAGATCTTTAAAATATTTTCTGTGAGTGTGGGTGAAGTATGTGGATGACATTTTTGCAGTGTTTGATAAAAATGAAAATCTCGAAGAGTTTTGTGACATTATCAATGGATTTGATCCAACTACACAGTTTACAACAGACGTTGAAAAAGATAATAATCTTCCAATTTTTTATGTAAATGTGTTTAGAAAAGTATTAGTTTATCGTTTAGTGTTTATAAAAAGACTACACGCAATGATAGATATACAACTAACAATTCACACCATTCACTCGCACATAAAAGAACAGCTTTCAATTCTATGGTTCACTGGTTAATAACCGTACCTCTTTCTAAAGAATATTACGAAAAAGAACTTCAATATATTGTTGAAGTTCAATATATTGGGGCTGCAATTTTTAATGGTTATCCAAAAGAAATAATAGATAATATAATAAAGAAAGTGAAATTTTTTTTTTTTTAAATTAAGGAATCGAGAAGTACTCTTATGGGCAGTATGCCTCGACAACGATGGGTTAAGCTGCATGTGCTCCTCCAATGTCAAATATTGTAAAAAAATCACTAAGAAAATATGTAAATTTAAATGTAGCAATGTCAGCCGAGAATAATCTTTGTAAAATTATAGGAAATCCAAAAGATAAAATTCAAGAACAGGATAAATCAGGAATTTATTGTATAAATTGTAAAATATGTCCGAAGAAATATGGCCAAGCAAAACGAAATGTCAGGACAAGAGCAAAAGAACACTTTGCACACTTCAAATATAATAGTCCTGATAAATCAGGTATGGCTAAACATTGTTTTTAGAGTAAAAACATTATTTCAAAATAGAAAACTCTGTTGTTGAAAAATGTTACTAAATTAAACATAACAGATGTACGGGAAACTTTTTATATTATAAATCCCGTAATATAACTGTAAATAATGAATTGGGGCCAATATAAAATATATAATGTATTGTTAGATATAAGATTAGTTCAGAATATTGTATTAGTTTGATTTTAAATATTTAAAATGACGCGAGGCACTAGTTAACGCCTAAATATTAGAAAGTAGGTTTAGCCCATGCCCATTTAGTTTTGAATAAATACGGGAGTTGGGACAGTGCTAGGTTAGTTATAGTTTAGTTATTGTAGCTCATGTATCAAGTCTTTGTCGTTAAAACATGTTTGATTAAGTAAACTTAATTTTTGTGAGATCTTGTGTTCAAGTTTTATTCTATCTAATATTATCTCACAAGTCAAGCTCAATATTTATTTATTGGAATACTTTGGTTGTTCTGTCATATATTAGGCCTATAAAGAAAAACCAGCTTGTATTATTTTTCCTTCCAATTTTACCTCCTTTCTCCCTTACTCTGACTTCATTATAATTTCAGTCTCACTGGGAAATTTAGGGTAAAATGATTTAGGGCCAACTGATATTTATCCAAGAACATAGTTGGGCTTATGCAATTCCTGTTATAAAAAAAAATTTGTTTTAGTCATGATTTCAAAATTCACAATACTGAATTGTCCTTCCAGTATGGTTCTATAAGCGTCTAATAGATCACAAACATTCATATTTTATAGGACTTATATACATTGTAAAATGAAAAATAAAAACCAAATTTAGATATACCGTACAGAATGTTAAAAAATATCAGACATCCAATGTTAGGAGTTTCTCAAAAAATTCCAGTTCACGAGTTATTTGTAAAAAAAAAAAAAACAACAAAATCGGCAAGGGGCTGTATAAAAATTGGAATTTCTCAAATTAGCTCTATAATTTTCATTCAAATTTTAGTAAACTGAACGTTTGTAAGAGTGGCAAATCCAAGAAACCTAGCTGGATTTACACATTTTACCATAGGCCTATAGTCTTGAATGATCATGATCTCTCTCTCTCTCTCTCCCTCCCTCCCTCCCTCTCTCTCTCTCTCTCTCTCTCTCTCTCTCTCTCTCTCTCTCTCTCTCTCTCTCTCTCTCTCTCTCCCTCCCTCCCTCTCTCTCTCTCTCTCTCTCTCTCTCTCTCTCTCTCTCTCTATCTCTCTCTCTCTCTCCAGTAGCGGCTGATGGTTAAGGGCAATGGGAGGGCTCTGTTTTATTTTATACACGTAAGGCTCTGTTTTATTTTTATACATGTTATCATTCACTTAACATTCACAATCACAAAGGGTTAAACTTAAAAACATAAACAAACAACTCGTGTGATTGGCGAGACACTATTTAGAACAGTTGCACCAACTTATTTTGCCCATCGAAAACAAGGTTTTTAGTAATGCGGAACATCTAATTTATGGTGGCTGCACTAACTGATGTCTGCGCGCGCAGCTTCAGACTCTGCCCTAGAAGCCCATTACACGCTGTGTAAATGACGTCACGGCACCCTCAGCTCTGTCTGCTGCTTGCCCCATATGACTAAATGCAATGAAACTGGGACGCTCTGGCCACAGTCCGAACTCCAGAATACATTCGTCAAATATTTTATATTGTAAAACTTCCGCTACAAGTGATGGTGAAATCCATAGCGGCAATTCATAATTCATTTATCTCCAAAGAATTAAATACATATAGGTATTTACATTATTAAAATAATATTATCATTGGGGGCAGGGCGGCGTCCGAGAGTCCTTATGAGTAAGCCGCCACTGTCTCTCTCTCTCTCTCTCTCTCTCTCCCCCCCCCCCAACTTTCCTATCAGGTCTCTCATGACCAACTTAATTTCTCTTTCGACCCTGACATTATTCATAGGTTAAGGTATCTTTATTTTATGAATAGTATGTACTTTTCTTCTTTTTAAAAGAAAAGAGGTTTTTCGCCTTTAAATAACGAGAAAAAAAATTAGTAAACTGTGAAGATTAATGAACTAAGCCTGTGTGCAAGATCGAGTACTTTGATTAAGAATGAATGTGTGTGCATTGTTTTTTTTGGTACTAGTTATTAGAATTTAGTTTTAGAATATTATAACAAAGTGTTTTTATTTATATTTATTGGTTATGTCAATTGATTGTAAAATAGGCTTAACGAGAATAAAGAAAATTGATTCCAGTGATACAATCTCACTTACCAATTACAAGACATTTCTTCTTCATTTATAAATTCAGTCTCCTTAATTAGGTTACGTTCGTCAAATTCATCTGTTTCACCTAACTCTAATTCTTCATTTTCTACTTTTATATCATTAATTAAAACATTGTCTTCTGTATTATCCATCAAACAATTTTCTACTTTTATTAACTCAAAACAAACTTCCTCTTGTTTTATATCTTCGTCGGGATATTCTTCTTTAACTTTAATTAACTCAGTTGGATTTTCCATAGTTATTGGATCTGAAACCAAAAGTCACTTTAGTAATAATCAGCTGTTATATTTACACCTCCTTAAATTATACAATTGTAATTAATACAATAATAAATTCAATTTGTTTGTTACTATAACCTGGCATTTATAATGTTTAGAAATTTAATACATTTATTATCCGTAATAAAATCTGTTAATTGATTGATGAAATAATTTTTGTAGCACATTGATTTTCTCCTAAATTAAGAAGGATATTTGTAAAATAGCTTTGATTTAGTTATTTTAAACTAAATAAAAACCAACCAAAGCTTTTCATTACAAATTATCAGTTCGGTAGTTGTCAGTAAAAAAGTGAACATTATTTAAAAATCGGCATAACCTGTATGTAACCCATGTGTTTTTGCTTAGTTTCATTTTCAATTTTTATGATGAAAAGTGTAAATCGCGCTACATACTATTTTACCATGGTATTAATAGTAGATATTGTTAGCATCACCTTTTCAATTTTTACATTGTTTTTCTTGTAGGTTGGTCCGTCTATGACAATGTACATAAGAAATATTGTTGTGGTTTTAATTATAACTTACTTTAAAAAAAAACGGTACTTACGTATTAATGCCACCGCAGCAGAAGTTGCGCATATATATATATATAAGGTTTGGCCAGGTGTTCATGTGTATATATATATATATATATATATATATATATATATAGCTACCTGGCCAAACCTGTCATGATATATAATTATATCGCAAAGTAAGCAAATATTGGTGCATATATATATGCGCAACTTCTGCTGCGGTGGCGTTAATACGTAAGTACCAAAAAAACAATATTTTTTTCAGCACTTTTCATATGTGCGGAATATACAGTTTTTCTGAACAACTTCTTTTTTTTTATATGCCTAGGTATAACAAATCATTGCCAAAGAAAACCCTCCTAATTGTCTAGCACAAATAAGGTTTATTAAAATTTCTATTTTTAAGCAATAGCCTATAATGTTATAACCTATGTCTGGTGCTGCAATACTTTACAATGTATGGGGACAGGTGGAAATTCAGAGGTTTATGGAGAACTAAAAATATTATGTTGAAATGTTTTATGGCATCAATATAAAGGGATTATGATGTATTTGGACGGAGGGGGGAGATGTTGACATGTTATTATATAACAGGAGATCTCAACAATGGTTAAATTGTAAGTTTGGAACTGGGTCAGTTGTATTGTCAAATCATATGTGGAATATCATATGACATTGCGACCTATACAAGAAATTTTTAATGTCTAGGATAAGTTAGGTTAAGTATAGTCCTGTTATTTCTAAATGTTATATTGGTAATTATGCAATCTACCTTGCCCTAAAATTTAGTTAAGAAAATCATTAAAAACGTTTACTACCTAGGCCTAACTTATTTTGAAGCAATTAGATCATATTAGGTGTTGCAAGATATTTTTGAGGTACCAAAATACATTATTTTAGTAGAAAATAAGAAATATCAAAGTACAAAATCCAGCTTAGGTTATGAACCTCCTTTTAACTTTAAATAAATGTAATCATGCAGAACAACTGTGATACCGGTACACATTTTCAGAATATTTGTCTTCTTTTTTATTATTAGTCCACAACTATCAAAACACAGTAAAGATTAAATTGTCCTCAGAATATTATTGCTAAAATTTAAATTTCATTTTTCTAGGTTAATTAGAAATGCCAAATGCTTAGGAATTTAAACATTGGCATTGCAAAATAAATACACATTACACATTTTTCTCTTATATTAAATAATTGTTTGTTACTTACAATTAATTACACTTATTAAACAAATATATATAAAAAGTTGAATGGTACAAAGTAAAATAACAGCAGAACATAGGCCTTACTATAAGAATAAGCACAACTGCACAACAGCACAACTCCAACTTTTTATTCTATGACATTGTTCACACTAGCGCTGCGAATGATGTAAGCTGTCATCTTAGGAACTAAGTAACAACTACAGGAATTGAAAAAATATATCTTTTTATGAGTTATAATAAAAAGGTCTAAGATGACTCTTAGATTAGGTAATTTTATCTGATTTACTAAATAAATAAATATAATATATTAGTTTTATATGATTATCATTATTGCGATATGTGGTTAATTTAAATTAAATGTAGCAATTTATAATTTACATTCGTGTTAGCTAAAATACTTCATGCCATAAATCAATTAAAATAACCAAAAATATCTTTGATTTTCCACCAAAGTAAGTTAGTATTAAAGTTAGTAAGTAATAATTAGAGTTTGAATAATTCAATTCAGTATGCAGTTTCTAGCTTTAGATTTTGACTTCATGGATAAATTTCTAGCCAACATAAAATATACATGTAATAAAAAAAATTAAGTCTTAGGTCTCGTAGTTCTAATTAGCTCAACTACGAGAGGTAATTTTTAAAGTAAGAACCGTTTGCCCATAGCAACCGCGCAGGCTGTCACGTGACGCCCGTTCAAGGTTAGCCACTCTTGCCCAGTCCCCAACTATGCAGTCAGTGGATTTCATATCTCTGCCGCTGTTGGTTCTATCGTAACGCTGCTTTGTTTGTCGCCATGTTAATCAATAAACCCGCCGATTGTGAAGTGCGCTCGGTTATTCGGTTTTTAAACGCAAAACAAGTTCGTCCCTCCGAAATTCACAGGCAGCTTGTTAAAGTTAATGGTGAAGGTGTAATGAATGACAATAATGTGCATAAATGGTGTAGGCTTTTCAATGAAGGAAGAACAATTGTTCATGATGAAGAACGATATGGGCGACCAACTGTCATTGATGAAGACTTGACAAAAAAAGTTGATGAGGAAATTCGCCAAAACCGGCGCTTTACGATTGACAAGCTTCATGAGAAATTTCCACAAGTTTCAAGATTGGTTGTTTATCACATTGTTTCCGACAAACTGCATTTAAAAACATTGTGCGAGATGGGTGCCAAAAATGTTGACAGAAGAACACAAAAAGAAGCGTTTGGCACAATCTTTGTTATTTTTGGAGCGCTACGATAACAGTGGTGATGAGTTCTTGAATCATATTGTTATCCGTGATGAAACGTGTGTAGCATACCACACTCCAGAGACTAAACGTAAATCCAGTGAATGGCATCACTCAAATTTACCGACGAAACCCCGAAAATTCAAACAAGAACCTTCAACACGGAAAATCATGGCCACAGTCTTTTGGGATTAGAAAGGCGTCTTCTGATTGACTTTCTGCCAAGAGGAATGACCATAAATGCTGAGAGATATTGCGAAACACTAACCAAGCCTAGGCGCGCTATTCAAAACTGCCGGCGGGGACTTCTGTCTAGCGGTGTCGTGCTGCTTCACGATAACGCTCGGTCTCATGCTGTAGCAATGACCAAAACGCAACTGGCCAACTTTCGATGGGAATTACTGGACCATTCCCCCTACAGCCCTGACCTGGCACCATCAGACTTTCATGTGTTTCCTAAACTCAAAGAATATCTTGGTGGAAAGCGATTTGAAAATGATGACTTGTTGAAAGAAACTGTTACTAACTGGTTAAATGCTCTGGCGGCAGAGTTCTATGATGAGGGGATCCAAAAGTTAGTACCACGACTTAACAAATGTTTAGATATTTTTGGTGACTATGTAGAAAAGTAAAAATATGTTCATAGTTAGATACAATTTATGTTCATCAATAAAATTGCTGTTACTCCACTTAAAAACGGTTCTTACTTAAAGAATGACCCACTTAGTTTAACAGATACTCTCAACTAAATATATTAACCAAAACACAAGTGAAAATAACCGAAATTCAAACTCTGTATATTTGGTGGTGACCTTCCAAAAAATATGAAACTTTCGGAAAACAAAGTTCATTTGGCGGGCTATTAATTGTAGGCTATTAATTTGAATTACTAGAATTTTATTGTGTATGCGCTATGCATTTTTTAAATGCTGAAAAATTTGTGCTAGGTAACATTTGTATTTAAATAGGTAAAAATTATATATTTTTATCGTAACTTGGTAATACATTATAATAGAAAATTATTATATTTATTATATTATTATATTTGTGTAAAATAATTTATTCGTGTGTAAAAATACAGTTTCAATTATTATATTTTAAAATTAATATATCTATAGTAATGACTCTTAAAACCGAAAAAAATATAGACCTATATCTATAAAGAGATAATGTCATTGTCTATTAATACAGAAAATAAGGTAGGACTGAATAAATAAGGAAGAAGAAAACTTGTCATTTTCATGTCCCATTTTGTCAGCATTTCTATTTCTCCTCCTCCAATTCCATATTACAGTAGTTGCTTTCCAACTTTTGAGTGAGGATTTACTGTGATGTAATTAACCAGTTTTATTATTTAAAAAATGTGGTTTATTGAAGTTTTTATTTTAGTTAATAATTGAACTATCCCTAATTATTGTATTTTAACTGATAGTCTATTTAGAAAAGCATGGCGGGTAGCATTTGTTCCCTTATTGAAGAAGAATATCATAAAGAAGGTTATTGGACAGTTAGTAGAGAATTAACTACTTTTAATGAAACCAAACATTGCTTAAGCTAAAATTAAGCTATGATTATATAGAAGCACTGTGCGAGTGTCATGAGAAAAAGTTTTTAGTTCAATTTATTCATCTATTTAGAAAACGTTTTTGCGACTTTTTAAAGTATCATACTAATGTTAAAAAAAGCTAAAGGCTGTTTAGAATTTATTTTTTTTTTTATTTAATTTATATAAATGTATAGTAAGATATAAGATTAGTTCAGAATATTGTATTAGTGTGATATTAACTCTTATATATTTAGAATGACGCGAGGCACTTGCCCCTTTAGTTTTGAATAAATACGGGGGTTAAGACAGTGCTAGGTTAGTTATTGTATCACTGAGGATGGCGACATTTTCGTTGAAACGCGTTTAAGTAAATATAATTTTTTGTGAGATATTGTGTTAGAATTTTTGTTATATCTAATATTATCTATCAGGGCAAGCTCAATATTTATTTATATTATTTTAGTTTGTTTTGTACTATCCAATAATTGTGTAAAAAAATAATTTGCCTGGTTTACTAAATGACATTATCCAAAATTTATCAAAATCTTATATACCATGTTATACAGGATGTCCCGTAAGTAAGCTGCCAAACTTGTGGAAATGATTATGCTGGAAAAAAAATCAAGAATAAAAAAATTTTCAGAAAAAGCTTAGTTTTTAAGATGTCTACCATTTTTTTTTTTTTTTTTTTTTTTTTTACAAAAAATTATAACTGGGAATATAAGATTCAGATTTGTTAACATACAATAAAGTTTAAAATGTCATTAATTTGTTTAAAAAATACAATTTAAGTTTTTTGTATTTATGTTTCGAGATATTTAAAATTAAATAGGCGAAATTTTAAAACAGATAAAAGTTACGTTTGAATTTCTATGCAATACATATTCTATGTATTAGAATTCTAAAATATTTTGGTTCCAAGTCAATCTTGGATGTTGTAAACAACTATAAAGAAATTACTGGATTCCAGTTTAGGTTAGGTTAGATTAGCTTAGGTTGGGTTGGGTTAAGTTAGGTTAGGTAATGGTTAGGTTATTCGGTTGGGGTTAAGTTGGGTTGTGTTAGGTTAGGATAGGTTAGGTTAGGTTGGGTTAGGTTAGGTTATTCAGTTGGGGTTAATTGGGGTTGTGTTAGGTTAGGATAGGTTAGCTTAGGTTGGGTTAGGTTAGGTTATTCGGTTGGGGTTAAGTTGGGTTGTGTTAGATTAGGATAGGTTAGGTTAGGTTGGGTTAGGTAAGGTGAGGTTAAGTTGGGTTGTGTTAGATTAGGATATATTAGGTTAGGTTAGGTTAGGTTAGGTTAGGTTAGGTTAAGTTAGGTTAGGTTAGGTTAGGATAGGTTAGGTTTTGTTTTCCAAAGTATAAAAAATAATTCGTCTCGATAAATCAATTCCAATCCCAGAACCACTAAGGTTAGGTTAGGTTAGGTAAGGTTTGGTTAAGTTGTGTTGTGTTAGGTTAGGATAGGTTAGATTTTGTTTTCCAAAGTATAAAAAAATAATTCGTCTCAAGAAATCAATTCCAATCACAGAATCCACTAAGGTTAGGTTAGGTTAGGTAAGGTTTGGTTAAGTTGTGTTGTGTTAGGTTAGGATAGGTTAGATTTTGTTTTCCAAAGTATAAAAAAATAATTCGTCTCAAGAAATCAATTCCAATCACAGAATCCACTAAGGTTAGGTTAGGTTAGGTAAGGTTTGGTTAAGTTGGGTTGTGTTAGGTTAGGATAGGTTAGATTTTGTTTTCCAAAGTATAAAAAAATAATTCGTCTCAAGAAATCAATTCCAATCACAGAATCCACTAAGGTTAGGTTAGGTTAGGTAAGGTTAGGTTAAGTTGGGTTGTGTTATGTTAGGATAGGTTAGGTTTTGTTTTCCAAAGTATAAAAAATAATTCGTCTCGAGGAAACAATTCCAATCACAGAATCCACTAAGTGTTAGGTTAGGTTAGGTTAGGTTAGGATAGGTTAGGTTTTGTTCTCCAAAGTATAAAAAAAATAATTCGTCTCGAGAAATCAATTCCAATCACAGAAACCAGTAAGTGTATTTAAAAGAAAGCCTAATCAGTGAAGGAACGTAGCAATTACTGAGTAATATAATCACAGAGAGATTAAACTCGGCGGAGTAATTGCTAAGATAATGATCAGGCCTACAACTCAAATCACGGCTATAATCTCACATTGATTCGTCAACGTTGCCAAGTTTACGTTAGTCTAAATCACAACTGTTTATTAATCTAAATTAAACTGTTAAATTATTTATGTTGTCGTGAATATACAAGTCATCATGGTACCTACCCAGCAACATCATAGAATGTAATACAAGCAGATCTTTGGGTCTAGGGGTCCATTTCTAATATTATCTACAGCTGAGTCAACATAAGAAGGCCTAACTACTATATTATTGCCTATAATCTACAACATTAAAATCTTTGAAAACGTGAATTTTAGTGTAATTAAGTTTGGTAAAATTTGTTGTTTTCCCTTAAAAAAATTACTGTTGTAATGAGTTTCTCAATTTTTGGAATTAGCTGTGTATCAGTTTTCGGGTCTTTTTTAGAAGAGGGCCGCCACTATTAAAATTTCCCCTACACAGCGCTGTACAGCGCTGTGCGGAGTTAGGTTAGGTTAGGTTATGATAAATAACCACAAATTTGCTGTATCAGGTAAATAATATGTGTACCCATATTTATCATAACATAACCTAACCTAACTCCGCAGAGAGCTGTACAACGCTGTGTAGGGGAAATTTTAATAGTGGCGGCCCTCTTCTAAAAAAGACCCCAGTTTTCTAATAGGTGTAGATACAAATTGGTCTTTAAACAGATATGCTTAGAAAACCTTCTTACCTATTTAACTCACACATGTAAAATAAATATAAAGAAAATAACAGTGTGTAGGCCTACTCCTTTCCATGGTCCCTTATATCACTACATGGGCGTACCCAGTGAGGGGCAGGGGGGCAGCTGCCCCCCCTGGAAGCAAAAAAATAAATCTTTATTATACATTTTGTTGCTGGAATTTAATACAATTCTTGAAATAACTATTTTAATAATCAATTGTATATTGAATGACCATGGCTTGCCCCCCCCCCCCTAGTTTTGATTCTGGGTACACCCTTGTATCACTAGTAGTACAACAAAATCGTTATAGTTAATTCCCATTAATGATGAATTTCCATCAAAAGGTGAATACGAAATGTAACAATCATGCTAACTGTAAAAATTCAATACGATTTTTTTGAAAATGTCATCTACTTTTTAAAATAATATTTATTTTTAATATAGTTAAAAAGGAAACTTCTTGGGGGGGGGGGGTCGTTAGTTTTTCCTTTAAAAACCCTTTAATTTGATATATCACGAAGTGTTTTTTTTTAAATATTTTGAATGAACCCCAAAATCACACTTTTGGGGGAGACTCATAAAATTCAGTTCAACATTGAATCTCTCATATTAGTCTAGGAATATTTTAAAAAACTGTTTAATTTTTTGATTTCACGTATATAGCGATTTTATAATTACAAAATATTAAATACATTTTGCGCCGCCATTTTGGTTAGGATCATCCAAAAAATATTTCCTGATCGCGATTAGTTTTGTATGCCCGTTAATTTGATATTTTACAAGATACGGCTTCTCATTTGAAAATTTTGAGAACCCCTAAAACTCTTCATTTTAGAGTAGAGGGAGAAAATTACGAGTACAGTTGCATAATTATGTCCCCCAACTTCAGGGAGTGATCTTTTAGGCTTAAATAAAAATAAAAAAAAAACTATAAACATATATCTGAAAAAGCATAGATTTTCATCTATTCGCCATTTTTTTTTTTTTTTTTTTACAATAACACACTAAGTTTTATAAATGTATCAAAAACAAAGATTTTATTCTCAAATGGGGGCCGATTAAAAATGTTTAACATCTGGAAAAATTTAACCTACAAAAATTATACAAGAGAACTAAAAAGATTTTTCGTTTAAAAGACGAACTAAATTGGCGCCTACGTGAGACAGACTTCTGAATAAAACTACTTTATTGAACCAGCCCCCCCCCCAAACCGATATAACCTCAAAAATCTTTCTGTATATGAAAATATCAAACAATATTTAAGAATGTAATGATACATTTTAAAAATACATTTGCTCTGCTCTGTGGTTATTGCTTTCCACTTTATGTGCACAATACATTCAAGGACACTAACCAACCATAGAGGCCGCTCTTTCACAAAGGAGTTTTGCAATAAACTTTATTATTTAATGTTGTTGGACAATTAGAGCGAGTCATTGACGAGGTTTGGTCCTCAAGGATAAGGTGTTACTTTTCAGAACTTCAATAAATCTGCACACAAATTTACTTATCCTGTATATGGAAATATAGGTTAGGTTTGGTAATGGCAAAAATGTCGACCTCCATTTTGTGCCCGATTTTCACGTTTCATGAAAGGAATTCGAAAAATTTGTCGTTTCTGAGTAAACACTATAGGGAGCAAAAAGTTAAGACAGAAACTTTTGGTATAGTGTACTCACATAAAACCTTACTGAAATTTAGAAGGAAAAAATTGAAAAAGTCAAAATGTTAATGTATCTTGTGTTATTAAAAATTAAATTGGATAAAGATATATAAAGGGAGATTTTAAAGTATGGTAACAGCTTTACTGCATAAATGAGAGATATTTGAATGGAGTAACAAATGCAGATCTACATAGTTTAGAAAATTATACTTTTTTGAAGGTTTTAATATCTTGTCCGCCATCTTCGATCATTGAATTAAACGTTATTTCTTTCAATAGGAAGATGTGAAACATGATTTTCATGTAAATGTTTACAAGAAAAACGATGGTGGAATCCGTTTTTCGATAATTGCCTTCATATTAAAGTTATAATTATTCAAAGTTGAAATGACGGGAAAATCGCGTTAGTAATAAAACGCGGTAAAATGCGCTTTCGAAATTTTTCTATTTTGTTTTTCCTGCAGAATACATCCAATAACGAAGTAGAAAATAATTTTGAACCACTACAACTTAATTTTACAGGCGAAAAGAAGAGTTAATAAGCTGCATTGTTGTAACGTAATACAAACAGCTGTTGTGTTTTCTACACCATCGTTTTGCCCCTTCAATCCTGGGTGCAGTAGATATTGGGGTTCCGTAGTATTGCGGGTTGCCGCATACAAGGTTACAGATTACTGCACCTATAATACTAGTCTGTTTAGCTCCCTCCCCCATCCCGCTAATTGGTATACGCCGAACGGCCGAAGTGGTTCAACAAAGAGCACAGTTATAGTGGAGAAGCCCAGCACACACCTCCATCCATAAATATTTAGATTAAGTCTTTTGTAAGTATTTAAAAAGGGGGGAAAACTGTTTTTGTAAATTTTTATAAG
The DNA here is from genome assembly GCA_963513935.1 of Aphrophora alni. Classification (NCBI taxonomy): domain Eukaryota; kingdom Metazoa; phylum Arthropoda; class Insecta; order Hemiptera; family Aphrophoridae; genus Aphrophora; species Aphrophora alni. The sequence goes on along the minus strand of OY740777.1, from coordinate 40,611,680 downwards.
GTCCACGATTTTCCAGAGATTCGAGATTGAAAATTTTAAACGGCCGTTTTGAAAAAAATACAAAACAAGGTCATGTTTTTTGGAACATTGATAAAAGATCCACATAAAAAATACGCCAAATTTTGACTTGATATCTAATTTAGCTCTAAAAATATAACGTTTTTTTATACAAAGCACAAAAATGGCGGACAGACAGACAATTAAGCTTGTTTGAAACAAATGAATGTTCGCTCTGTGTTTAAATCGACGACAGAAAAAAAAAATCCTCTAAATTATCTGTCAATGGCAAGAGATTCGAAACATCCAAACATAAAGAGGATCTAGAAAATATATTCCCAAATTTCACCAGGCGTAGGTGATAATAAGTTCCTTTAAAAATAAGTCCGGAATTGCTTAGTTTTCGAATTATCCACCATTTTGTTGTTTTTTAACTAAACACTTAATATATTGAGCTCAAATTTTGTGTACATATTTGTTATCTAACTTTTTATCCATGTAGAAAAAACCAGAACTTTCTTTTGTATATTTTAAAAATTGCTGGCATTTAAAAATTTTGAATGTCAAATATCTCTAAAACCGCTAATTTTACAAAAAAAACTCCAGGAAACAAAAGAAGTTACATTTTTAATGAGAAACAAAACGGTTTTAAAATTTTTTTTTCTATAGCTCAAACGAGATCCGAGTTATCGGCTAAAAACCAAAAACATAATTTGTTAGTTCTTACGTTATCATTGTTTGTCAATTTATTAGAAATTATGTTTTTAGTTTTTAAACGATAACTCGATTATCTTTTGAGCTACGGAAAACACACACCCGTTTTGTTTGTCACTAAAATAAGTACTTTTTTTTTTTGTTTCCTGAAATGTTTTTGAAAAGTTAGCGGTTTAAGAGATATTCTACCTTAAACATTTTAAATGGCCGCCATTTTGAAAATATACAAAAGAACGTTCTGGTTTTATGTACAAGGGTAAAAGATAACATAACAAACATGTACACAGAATCTGAGCTCAATATATTTTCTATTTCCAAACATATTAAATGTTTAGTAAAAAGGAATAAATTGGCGGATAATTCGAAAACTAAGCATTCAGGACTTAGTTTCCTTATTTTCACCTATAGAATAGCCTGGTGAAATTTGGGACGATTATTTTTAGACACTCTGTATATAAACAATTTAAATCATGTTCAATATAGCAGCCACTGTAACGTGTTTGTTCTTTGATCATGCAAAACTTGATTGCTTGTCCAAGCAAGTTATGACAGTTTATGTTTCTATGCAGTTAAATCTGCCGTCACGACTGGGAACGGAAGGATAGCATTGTTAGTGAAAGTCCTACGTCACTCAAAGTCCAACAGCATCTTGCATTACCATTTGACAGATATACAAATAAATAACTTTCATAAAAAAAAGAAAACCAAATATCAAGAAACATTTGAAAAAACTTTATAAGATTTCTTTAATTTGTTACGATCCTTAAGTAAAACTAAGGACCTTTATAATTCCACGGACGTGCCTATCCGTCTATAAGTCGCAACCAACGCAGACTGAATAAATTCTATATTTAGAACTTTGCATTTATATTCTTTGTATTGTCCCACATAGAGAAATATAGCGGTAACAAAAATATAACCTTTGGATAGTTAAGGGGCAAAAATGATACAGTTGAATTGTGTTTGTTTGGAAATATTATGTGTGGGGTATCAAATAATACTAGACGATATTCTGATTACGAATATGTATGTTTATTTGACGAAAAAAATAACATATAGGCGCTAGAATAAATTTAAAGTATTAGTTGTAATATCCCCCCCTGTAACTTGAATCTATAAATCTGACAAAAAATTACTTGGATTTGAAATTAAATTGCAGTGCGAAATCATATATTATAGTTTTTTGTACGACGAATACAACTTAATTTAACCACACCAATGAGAAATTCGTAGCGTGTAAGTTTAAAAAGCAGTTTTAGTGAGATGTGAGATAAACAATTGCATAGCCACTAAAAGATGGATTTGCATTGGTTTTTCTTTATTATTGTCCGTAAAACTAAAGACCCTTAAAATTTCAAGCACGTGTCTTACAATTAAAACTGTCGCTTTAAAGACCCCGACTTTGGGAAAATATACTTTATTTATTATTGCTTCGGACCTCCTTTCCGGGGTAGCAGGACATCAGAGGCTCGCCCGCTCTCCGACCAATTAGAAGGTGGCTGGCGAGTTTACAATCCTGCCATGTTGTCACGTTTCCCAGACAGTGAGAAAGTTTCCAGTCTCGCCAAAACACTTGTCCTGTAAAATTGACAACAGTGTGCTAACGGCTCCCCCCCCCCAACGCGAGTCCCAAATCCGAAGCAATAATAAATAAAGTATAACTGTCCCTATATGCCGACCTTTAAGTCGAATGGTTTTACCACACTCTTGATACTATTATTTTATATATAGATCTTTGCCTATAGATCAAATAAAACACAAAATATAAACACAAATAGAATAAAAATTGAGGTGTCGTGGGGTTGGCTCGACATATTGGCCGCCCCAGTCAATAGCAATCACTTCCTGGAAATGTGAACGGATCAGGTACCAGTCGGGCGGGTATAATTAAAATCAATAAAGATCAAATAGAAAATAAATATAACTTTTTAGGTTAGGTTAGGTTAGGTTAAGATTTTTTCCCTACAAATTCTAACTTTTAATTTCGTAATACTAACCATTAAATATGTACGTATAAACACTCTAGGTACAGTATCATTTAACAATTTTGAATTAAAATCAATTCATACAAACTAGAGAATTAGATTCAACATATTTAAATTGTTAAAAGGAATAAAGATATTGTCTTTAGATAGTGTTTATGTATCTCTTAGTCAATCTTCACAGAAGTATGGTCATCGCAATCATAAAGCCCATAGACAATATGACATATCATCGAATTGGATACTTAAATAAACTTCAACAGTGCCTTATGAGTTCAGAATAGTTATGATTGGTATTGTGCTTTCTGTTAGTTTTAAAGGATACCAGGTTAGCCAATTAAGCAGGAGTTTGAACAGATGACCCTAGTTCCCCAAAGTGTCGAGCCAACCCCACGTAATCAAAAATTGATAAACTAAACTAACATCAACCTGGAGACCGCCCACTCTTTTCTTTTTCCTTTCAATGTTGTTCAAACTTGGCTGTCTTTTTCAAGGTTAAATTTAGAGCTTGTATTTAATGTAAATTTCCTGTTTTTGAAAATGTATTTTTAAGCGTTGTGATAAAAGTTTTAAACAGAGAAATCATCTGAATTTATATTTCGGTCGTAAGCTTCAAAATTCCATTTCGAACAGTAACCGTGACAATGTTTTCCCCTTTCTTTTCCTTAAATAAAAAACAGTCGTAAGGTTTCCTACAAATCAAATCTAATTTACGATGTCGCAATTAAGACAGACAGCATGATAAACAGACATCATACTAGATCGCAACGATAGATAACGGAGAAGGGAGGGAGTCTCTGTGCCTACAGCAATAATTCAGCAGTCTAGATTTGCCCAAAATAACTATGTTTGTGCTGTTAACGGTTTTATGTTGTGTTTTTAGTGTTTTGTTGTTATGTGACGACCTGTATTGAGTGATTTGACTATTTTGTACGGCCTGTTGATGGAAACCTAGAGTTTTCGAAAGCGCGGTAGCCTTTACGAGGTGAGTAATTAGACCACAAGAACGGTGTTTGTTAGTCCGCCGTGCCAAGTGTTCGATTAACCGAACGAGTAGTGGTCCAGGGTGAGGTGGTGCTAGCTTTAGTAGCGAAATATCAAACAGTTTCGAAATCATAGAAATAAATGTAGAATCAATTTAGACAGGAAGTTTCATAAGAGGAATAAACTCAAAGTTCCCCTGATTTGATTTTCTATGTGGACACCTAAAATTAACAATTATACAAATTAATTAGTTAACATACCTTAAGTCAAAAGTAGTTCATTATTCTTAATAGTACTACAGCTGTTTCGTCTCAACATAAGGCATCCTCAGGCTTAGCACACGTAAACAAACTAAAACACACACACACACACACACACACACACACAAAATAGTAAACCGTTCTTGTTCTATTGTAAAAATAAGTAAACTATTTATTTTTACAATTGAACAAGAACCAACCTGGTTTACTATTTTGTGTGTGTTTTTATATACAAACAAGTTTTGTGTTGTGAACGTGTTTTTAGTTTGTTTGCGTGTGCTAAGCCTGAGGATGCCTTATGTTGAGGCGAAACAGCTGTAGCTACGTACTATTAAGAATAATGAACTACTTTTGACTTAAGGTATGTTAACTATATCAGTAGTTCGGAAGGAAATATGGAAATAATTATACAAAACTGAAGTTCGAGACATTGTAGATATTTGGACGAGAACAGTAGGAGAATGTAATAAAATAACCCCAAAATATGTTTGTGATTGTAAAAAATTCTTTTATAAACTTCATCTGCTTACTTCTAATATGTCAGTGGATCAGAGTTTGAACATCTGCTAAAATTGGTCAACTTGATTCATCATTAATATTGAGTGGCTTGGTTTCATATTTCAAACTATTTTCAAGTATTTTTATGATGTAATATGAGTTTTACAATGTTCAATTAAGGAGAAAATCAAAGTCTAGTGTAGGTCTTGCAGAATTAATACATTGAATGTGCAGTTTTCGAAAAAAAATAAAATTTTATACATTTCCTCTTGTATTACACTGTATGTTGTGACTGGGTAAGTACCGTGATGGCATGGGCGTCATCACCAGTTCATTATTAGGGGGGGGGCATATGCCGGGCGTCTGGGGGTATGGAAATTTTTTAAAATTAAACTTCTCAAAACATCGTTTTTACGCATTTATTTATGCGTTTGTAACAGAAATGTAATGTTAAAAACCCTAGTAAAGACAAAGCCCGATGTTTACCTTTTAAGGTTTTAAGTAAATCATTCGTTTTCAGCAAAAATATTTTTACAACTCAAATATTGGGGGGGGGGACGCGTCCCCCCCGTCTCCCCGGCGATGACGCCCATGCGTGATGGTACCTACCCACTTGTTGATTAATACAATTGCTCGAAAATAAAGGTAAATATTATAAGTAGAATGATATGAAAAATTTCAATATGGCAGCAATACGAAACAGTATTTCTGTAGTTATTCTTAGATAAGACCTGCATGAATCATGGTAAAGCTTGCTGGTCTGTACAAGGTTAAGGGAGTAATGGAGCACAAATAAACTGAAGAAAATCATTGCACAAATATTCTCACTCACACATCCTAAATTAATTGTCACGAAAAATGACAGATAGTTGTCAATCGAAATTGAATATAAACCATCTTTGAAAAATTGCTAAACACGTCATCATATCAAATCGTAGACTATTTGATAAAACTGAAGACTTAACGCTGGTAAAGATTCATTCTCTCCCCCCCCCAAACTATTCCTATATCATATAATATATGTTTGGGTCTTTAATATTCACATTTCACTAAAATTTGAACGAAATTGGTTTAATCGATTTTGAAAAATTACGTCTTTTATAAACAGCCTCATTGATGTTGTTTTGGTTTTTTTACAGATAAACTCAAAAATAGGTATTTTTGCAACTATAGCAAACAATATGTTTCGTTTGTGTCTTTAGAGGAACAAATGAGAAAAATTTCATCGAAATATGTAAAGCAGAAATCGGTAGAGCCAATTTTGTATAAATAACTGATTTATAGTTTTTTTTAAAGATAACTCATAAATGAGCATTGTTGGAGAGTTGGTGTTCAATATGTTTTGTTTGTGCCCTTAGAAACTACATGTGTGCCAAGTTTTATTAAAATCAATAGTTCGGATTTTGAGAAAATTGTAATTATATGGTTTTTCTTTATATCAGCTAACCTCAAAACTTGAGTTATTGAGAAAAAATAAGAGACGTCCGATATAAGGCTAAAATGTAAAGCAGATTTTGAAAAAAAGATAATTTTTTGTTCGTTTAATATTACAGCTAACCCCAAAATTTAAATTATGAAACAAATTAAAAGTCTACACATACGAAAGATTAACATAATTTTTTAAAAAACACCATTTTTTTTGGATTCAGGGAATTTTAAAACAGATATATCTGCAGAAAATTAATATCGATTTTTTGATTAATCACATACTTGCTGTAGTCTACATATACGTAAAGAAGTAAATCAGCAAAAAATTAGCGTTATCAATATCGTGTTGAATATTTTGTCTTCTATACGGTATTCAAATATAAAGCAATTCAACACAATCTTATCGTTTTATTTTATTTACAATAATTATTTATCATCATTTAAAAATATTTCCAAAAGACCGAGGAAAGATAAAGCTACATTTTGCAACAGTTTGGAAGGCAGTGGTTGCTGAGGGTAAAAGAGGGGCGGGTACATTTAACGATCTGTTGTATTTGTAGTGGGGACTAAATTTCCTCGGTAAAAACCTACTTTCACAACATATGTTTGGTCAGTTCCTACACAGCTGTAGTTTAATCGACGTGAATTCTGCGTTACTATAGTAACCAGAATAATAAACAGTGATTTCGTGCTTGGATGATTTTTATCTGATTATTCTGTAAGTAGGCTAATTGGAAATTTATATTTGCCTGTTCTGTTTCTACTGCATATTTCATCTGCATATTTGTATATACTGTCGGCAATCTCAGTACAAACGATTTTTATTATTTCTCAGAAAAATTTTAGGTTATGTACAGGGATTTGTTTGACGTTACCTGAATTAATTAATCTCGTATTATGCCTTCACAGATGTATACATGTTTTAAATTATTGAGATGGCAATGGTTCTCGAAAATATTCAATGTTAACTATTATGAAGGCATAATTATTGGTTATGAACAGAGGTTTAATTAACATTAAATTAATTCATTTATTTATGCCTAAACTAGTTAAATATTTTAATATACTGCAATGTACTTACCAGTTAAATATGATTGTTAACTATTAGGAAGAAATAATTTTACGTTATATACAGGGCTAAAATTAACGTTATTTCATCAGGTATTAGGCCTACACACGTTTATACATATTTTAAACTATTACCAAGTCCATGGCTGACAAAATATTGTTAACTATTACAAAGAAATAATGTTAGGTTATGTACAAGGCTACAATAAACGTTAAATGAGTTAATCTATCTTTTATTAGGATTACACATGTTTATACATATTGTTAACTATTCTGGTGTCCATGGCTGTCAATAATATGATTGTTAATGCTGTTAGGAAGAAATATTTTTAGGTTATGTACGGGATAAATTTTAACGTTAAATTATTGAATTCATCTCGTATTAGGCTTAGATAATTTTGTACGTAATTTAAACTATTATGATGTTCGTGTGTGGCAAATATGATTGTTAAATATTACAAAGAAATAATTTTAGGTTACATATTCAAATTTGAACGAAATCGGTAGAGCCAATTTTGTATAAATAACAGATTTATAGTTTTTTTTAAAGATAACTCATAAATGAGCATTTTTTGAGAGTTGGTGTTCAATTTGTTTTGTTTGGGCCCTTAGAAACTACACGTGTGAGAAGTTTTATTAAAATCGATAGTTCGGATTTTGAGAAAATTGTAATTATATGGTTTTTCTTTATATCAGCTAACCTTAAAACTTGAGTTATTGAGAAAAAATAAGAGACCTCCGATATAAGGCTAAAATAAGCCTTAATACTAAATTTGATTAAAATTGGTCCAGACGTTTATGTTATACGTGCGACATACACCATACGCCAGACAGACATCATTCCAAAAAAATTTTTTTCCGGCTCAGGTGACCTTAATACATATCTAATTCGATATCCATATTTAATTACCCAGTACAGGTTAAGTTAGGTAATCAAAAAACATATCGACCTGCATTTCCGATCTTCACGTTATCGACTTAGGAAACCGAAAAAAAATGTACGTAAGCACGATAGCGCCCACAAAATTTAAGAAATTTGGTATAAAAATGTGCTAATTTAGAACCTTACACTTTTAAAACATTTACCCTGCAGAATAAGAACCTTTGATCTACCAATAGAAATTAATATCTCTTTCAAGATCCAAGATATCAACTTTTTGGGATTTACAGTTACATGATCTGTTGTATTATCGGGCTGGGTAAGAACCATGATGGCGTCCATCAACTCGTTTTATAATCCGATGAAGGCCGAAAAGTTTTTCGACATAAAGCAACAGGAATAATTGTTTATTTACTTCACTAGCTCTTTCTATATATATGTGAAAGTAAATTTGGTACTTTTTGACCACCCTGTAGTTTATTTTATCTTCCAAGAGAGCGTGGTTAATTGTTTCTCGTTACAGAATTCTTTAACAATGACATTAAGGTTCTTCATCTTTAGGCTGCTTGAAAAATGTCGTCTAGGCAGTTTTATTGTTTCACAAAGACAAAAGTCGGGCATTGTTGAGAAATCAAATAAGCGTGGTATTTAATAATTTTATTGTATACAAAGTGTAGGCCTACTTATTGTATTGTTTTAAATATTACATTCCCTAAAGTTATTAAACGCTGAGTTAAAAAAAAAAATAGAACAGATTATATTTCTGGTTCTAATTAGGATAGAGACATGAAACTAACCGAATTTGGTGGAAATTGTCCTCTTTATGTACCGTATAGAGGATTGGTTTGTGGGTACCGTATACAGAATGTCTCAAAAGCTCTTTAAATATAATTTATTTTTGGCTTTTCTAGTGAAATAATGGAAAAAAATTCTTTTTCTTAAGTCAGGCAGAATAAATGGTTCACAAACTTACACTTTTATTCTTTATAAATTGTTATTTTGTATATGGAATTAAAATTTGATATTATTTCGATTTCCAATGTTATTTTTTGATTTTTCGTCTTTTTTTTTAACAAGGGATGTCACCCCCCCCCCCACTGAAATACCCCAGTATAATTTTTCCTTATAAAATATATTTTACACCTTTGATAGTAACAAGTTAGAGTCAATTTCTGCCAGCTGAAATTACATTATAGACTGTACTATACAAGAAATGCGTCGAGTGGTTGTTCCTTATGTAAAAATAAGATAAAAACTGCCAATAAACAGGTCCAAAATCGCTTATTTTCTGTCTGTCTGCTATTTTGTGTTTTTTTTTAAAGAAAATATCTTAACAGTTAAAGATACCTTCTTGAGATTTGGTACACATGTATCGAACACTGTTATTTAGCCTACTGTCAAAAAAGTTTACTTTAAAAAATTTCAAAATGGCGGTCATTATAATTTTGCTATTGTTAGTAACTTTTTAATCTTAAGTTTATATCAAATTCCTTTCCTAGATAGAAAATGTGAGACATTTTATCACGAACAAAATGATACCATAAGTTTTCAAATTTGATAACAAACAACCAATTTATACCGGAATTTATGCATTAAACCAGTTAGTTTGTTTGTTTGGCCGATTTTAAATGTAACAAAATCAGTCTGGCTAACTATTTGTAACATAAATTGGTTGTTTGTTATCGGATTAAAAAACTTAAGGTATCGTTTGTTCGTGAGAAATGTCTAAAATTGTCTATCTAGAAAAGGAATTTGATAAAACTTAAAATTAAAAAGTTGCTAACAATTGAAAAATGACAATGCCCTCCGTTATAAAATCTTTTAAAGTAAAATTCTGATTTTTTTTTTAACAGTTAATAACTGTGTTAGATACATACAAGTGTACCAAATTTCAAATAGGTATCTTTAACCCTACAAGATATAAATATTTCTTTAAAAGACACAAAATGGCTGCCAGACAGAAAATAAAGCATTTTAGGACCTATTTTTTTAGGAAATTTTTTATAAACCCGACATTTTCTGAATATCCTATATTGGTGAAAAATGTTTATAACGTCATGGCCTTATCCCTAAGGGGATTCATCAATGGTTGATGTGTAGGAAGTTAGCTTTCAGATATCAATCAATCAATTATGAATAGGTAGTTAAAACTGTTTGAAAACTTTTGTCTAAACAAATACAATGGAATAATTATATCATTAAATAGTTTTAATGTGTGTCCAGAACATAATCTGCTATAAATTGTATTGATTCAAAGCAGTAAATAATATCTAAACAATGCGCTAAATACAGAGTGTTTCAAAACTACGTTCAAAATAATACAAAATATGGCTTCTTGGATCAAAATAAGTATAAACATAGTCCTAAGATGTTTAGTATCCATCTGTCCGCCATTTTGTTTTTCAACTTAAAATACGTTTTTGTATACTTGTGTCCCTTTCTTTTTTCAAAACTCGAAACATTCCTTTGCGAATATATTTTAAGTTCTGTTAACTGTCTATTATTATAATAAACAAAAACTGGGACTTTCGTTCCCCATAATGCAATCCTTTCAAGTGTGGGCATCCATCCGGTTTTGACTGTTGGCATTAGATTTATATTCCAGAGGTGTAAGAACCACTCTGTTAACCTCGGAATTAGATTTAGATTCCAGAGGTGTAAGAATCACTTTGTTAATGTTGGCATTACATTTAGATTAGAGAGGTGTAAGAATTACTCCGTTAATGTTGGCATCATATTTATAGTTCAGAGGTGTAAGAATCATTCTCTTAATGTCAGCATTAGATTTAGATTCCAGAGGTGTAAGAATCAGTTAATGTTGGCATAATATTTAGAGTCCATAAGTGTAAGAATCACACTGTTAACCTCGGAATTAGATTTATATTCCAGAGGTGTAAGAATCACTCTGTAAACCTCGGAATTAGATTTATATTCCAGAGGTTTAAGAATCAGTTAATGTTGGCATAATATTTAGAGTCCATAGGTGTAAGAATCACACTGTTAACCTCGGCATTAGATTTAGATTCCAGAGGTGTAAGAATCACTTTGTTAATGTTGGCATTACATTTAGATTAGAGAGGTGTAAGAATTACTCCGTTAATGTTGGCATCATATTTATAGTTCAGAGGTGTAAGAATCATTCTCTTAATGTCAGCATTAGATTTAGATTCCAGATGTGTAAGAATCAGTTAATGTTGGCATAATATTTAGAGTCCATAAGTGTAAGAATAATTCTCTTACTATCAGCATTAGATTTAGATTCCAGAGGTGTAAGAATCACTCCGTTAATGTTGGCATCATATTTAGAGTTCAGAGGTGTAAGAATCATTCTCTTACTATCAGAATTAGATTTAGATTCCAGAGGTGTAAGAATCACTCCGTTAATGTTGGCATCATATTTAGAGTTCAGAGGTGTTAGAATAAATCTCTTACTATCAGCATTAGATTTAGATTCCAGAGGTGTAAGAATCACTCCGTTAATGTTGGCATCATATTTAGAGTTCAGAGGTGTAAGAATCATTCTCTTAATATCAGCATTAGATTTAGATTCCAGAGGTGTAAGAATCACTCCGTTAATTGTTGGCATCATATTTAGAGTTCAGAGGTGTAAGAATAATTCTCTTAATATCAGCATTAGATTTAGATTCCAGAGGTGTAAGAATCACTCCGTTAATGTTGGCATCATATTTAGAGTTCAGAGGTGTAAGAATAATTCTCTTACTATCAGAATTAGATTTAGATTCCAGAGGTGTAAGAATCACTCCGTTAATGTTGGCATCATATTTAGAGTTCAGAGGTGTAAGAATAATTCTCTTACTATCAGCATTAGATTTAGATTCCAGAGGTGTAAGAATCACTCCGTTAATGTTGGCATCATATTTAGAGTTCAGAGGTGTAAGAATAATTCTCTTACTATCAGCATTAGACTTAGATTCCAGAGGTGTAAGAATCACTCCGTTAATGTTGGCATCATATTTAGAGTTCAGAGGTGTAAGAATAATTCTCTTACTATCAGCATTAGATTTAGATTCCATAGGTGTATGAATCACTCCGTTAATGTTGGCATCATATTTAGAGTTCAGAGGTGTAAGAATAATTCTCTTACTATCAGCATTAGATTTAGATTCCAGAGGTGTAAGAATCACTCCGTTAATGTTGGCATCATATTTAGAGTTCAGAGGTGTAAGAATCATTCTCTTAATATCAGCATTAGATTTATATTCCAGAGGTGTAAAGAATCACTCTGTTAATGTCGGCATTACATTTAGGGAAACAGGTTGTAATATATTTTATAGTAGGGCTGGGTAAGTACAATACTAGCACTCATAAACTTGTCCTCATGTTAATAACTTTTACCTACGAAAGAAATTATCGACCCTCTTCGTTCAAACAACCCTTGAATGAACGTGTCTCTCTCTTACTGTGTCAACAACCGCCTTGAAATGCTTTTAGTAAAGCAAACAACTAAACTACGGTAGCGCCACCTGTGTTTAATTTATTGAACTTAAAAGAACAAACAGATCTTTATAGAGAGCTATGGTAAACATACAGAAACTTTGTGTATACAGAGGGAATAATAACATTAACCCAATTAGACAAATTGGTAAGTTACCTTCTGAAATATGCGTAGTTCAGAAAGTTTATACGATGGGTCAAGTTTGTTAAGGATGGATTCGATTTAAGGTTTCGAACAGTCCAAACTTGTCCTAATTTAATTAAATTTAGTATGTAGGGATATATTAACAATACCTCGGGACTTTTTTCATTTCTGCGATAATTCAAAATTTTGGGGTAGATGGCATGAAAAGTAGAAGAGAAAAATTGTGTTTTTTTAAATCCGGTTCGGATCAAATGTTGCTCATGCTTAGCTTCTAAGGAACCAAGCTAGACATATTGGTCGCCATCTTTTTTTTTTTAAATGCTAGTTTGTGAGTTATCGCTAACAAAAAGGGTCAAACGTGTTCTGAAACCACCAACTTAGGGTTCATAATATAGAGACAGTTTTTCTTGTAAAGTCCAAGTTATTTTAAGCGCCTTAGTCTCCAACATATTAATTTCTTCGTTATATAAACAGATATAATATTCGTAATCAGAATAACTTCTGGTTTGGTGCATGATATTTCAGAAAATAAAAATTTACAACTCGATAATTCTCTAAACTACCGAAAGGTCGTCCACGCTGTATTTTTCTTATATGTGGGACAATGCAAAGTTTGAAATATAGGTTTTATCCTTTTGTCTGTAAAGGCGCGTTTACACTAGAAACAAAACAATGTTTTTGGAACTTTGTTTATATTTTGCTACTAGTCACTATGAAATATTTTGCACACAATGTTCCTAAACACAAGGACAGCCACACTCGTGAAGATGTCGTCTGACGAGGAGGATGCTCTTCTTCTATCTGCCGCTACATGTGTTTTGTTGTGATATGACAGAATACCCAGGAGGTTCTGGGTAAGGCCTTCACTTGCGTCACCAGGTGTTTACAGTGGAAGCGACCTATTGAAAGACCTTAGAAAAGATGACGTGGATCTGGGTGGGGAAATAAGATGTGATGGAAGCTTTAAAAATTTTTGTCGAATGACAAGTGAGGATTTTGAGTTTCTTATAACTAGTATTGGCCACAAAATAGGAAGGAAAGACAGTAATTTTAGGAAACCAATACTCGTGCAAAAAAGACTTCCTATTACCTTGAGGCAATGTTTATAAACACCCTTTGATCTTACCGCTTTCTACGGGAAACGAGAAACATGTGGAGAAACACAGAATTTCTGTTCCGAAACACTGTTTAGAAACATTGTTTAAAGTAGTTATATTTCGATTTGAGGAACATTGTTCCGAAACACTGTTTATAAACATGTTTTGTTGCCAGTGTAAACCCGCCTTAAGACTTACAGACAGACATCGCGTGAAATTATAAGGGTCCTTGGTTTTACTTACGGTTTCTAATAAAAAGAAATCAATGAAAATTCAAACCATCTTTTAATCTTATAAATCACTAGAGCACTGTGGTGAATATACAATGAAAGAAAATTCCCCAAAACCACAATAAAACACTAACAACACAAAGACTGTATAGTTATGTTTATTCTACTGTAGATTTCAATAGCACTGCTGTCATCTTCAGAGGTACAATACACACAGTAGTAATTGTAGTTATTAAGGTTAGTGCGTATTGTACCTCTAGATGCTATTGAAATGTACATAAGGTAGAATAAACATAACTATATAGTCTTTGTGTTGTTAGTGTTTTATTGTGGTTTGGGGATTTTTTTTTTCAAATTCTTTTAATAGCTATTGAATTGTTTGTTTCACATCTAAAAAAACTGCTTTTAAAACTTAGACGGAAAGTGTGGTTAAATTAAACTGTATTCGTCATACAACTATAATTTACGATTTACAGTTGCAATTTAATTTCAAATATAAATAATATTTTTTTAGATTTGTAAATTACAACGTGTTCAAGATACACGGTGAGATATGATATCTGACATTTTAAATTTGCCCTAGAGATAACATATTAATTTTGTCGTCAAATAAACATATATATTAATAATCAGAATAACTTCTAGTCTTTTATGATACCCCCCCCACGTAATATTTCCAAAAAACATTTTCTAACTCACTAGTTTTCCTTTTAAATACCCAAAGGACATTTTTTGTTACCACTATATTTTTCCTATTTGTAGGACAATACAAATGTAAAGTTTGAAATATACAGGGTTTATCGTCTTGATGTGTAGTCTGGTTGCTACTTGCAGATAGAGAGACGAACGTGTAATTATATGGCTTTGTTTTACCTACAGACCGTAGAAACACAATTTCTTAAAAATCGGCTTTATTGGTTTAGTTCAAATTTTAGTAAAATGTGAAAAATAAATATCCTAAGACATTGTAAAAATACGCAAAAGACAAAAAGTATTAAAGTTGCAGAAAAAATGAAAAACATGAACGTTTACCTACGTCAATTTAGTTTTGGTGATGTGTGCGTGAGAAAGTTTGTGCAATATTTTTGCAATGGACCGAGTTGAGCTTAATAGGTTTAAACGAGAACACCTCAAACAGATAGGTGCTTTCATAAACGTATATGGGGAACACCTAATGAAAGTGGGTGTCTTTCAATGAGAGCAAAAGTGAGTCTGCAAAACACGTCTTTACGAATGGGAGTCGCTGGAGTACAAGAGGAGACTCTTTGAACTTGTGCCGCCGGGGAATGTAATAGCTTCTGGCGTTGATGATAAAATTCTTGAGTAGTGACTATTACCAATGACTACATAAATACTATAAGACACGACATGGCCATGTTAAATATTCTACGCTTATTCTTGAGTTGACCAATACCCGCTTTGACCACACGTTTGACACTTTTATTTTATATATAGATCTTTGCCTATAGAGCAAATAAAACACAAAATATAAACACAAATAGAATAAAAATTGAGGTGTAGTGGGGTTGGCTCGACATATTGGCCGCCCCAGTCAATAGCAACCACTTCCTGGAAATGTGAACGGATTAGGTACCAGTCGGGCGGGTATAATTAAAACCAATAAAGATCAAATAGAAAATAAATATCACTATTTAGGTTAGGTTAAGATTTTTCCCTACAAATTCTAACTTTTAATTTCGTAATACCAATGACTACATAAATACTATAAGACACGACATGGCCATGTTAAATATTCTACGCTTATTCTTGAGTTGACCAATACCCGCTAGGTGGCGTTGATGTGACCAATCTGAAGTTGATGTGACTGGCGCTAGGTGGCTCTACGGTCAAACAATGTTTCAGTTGCGCACTGATGCCACATATGGGACCAGAGACGCGAGGGAAGGTCGAGAATCGCTTATCTCAGCGCACGAACTGACAACACTGACTATGCTGTGTCAACAGTTGTACAGTCTCAACCAAGTGGGATGCGTACAGTCAAGCACCTGCTGCTAGCGCTTTCTGATAGCTGTGTGTCAAACTTGTGACGAACAGCACCCGTAAAGCGTAGACTATTTCCCTATCCTATGTCGTGTCTTATAGTATTTATGTAGTCATTGCTATTACTTTTGGTTCGTTTCCATTCGGTTTTTATAATAGGAGAGTGGGATAGTTTGTGCATTGAATTTACACCATTAAGTGACCAGTACTAGTTGGCAAGGAAGCAGCAACATATCCATTTCCTATAAGTATATAATAAACTACTTCTGAAATCTTTTTAACACTAACAACATACAAATAAAATAAATTAAATGGAGGTGTTGTCAACATTAAACGAAATTGACCTAGTTGTACGCAACAACAATCTGGGTTAATTTGTCTTGACATGGACTGTACTTGTTATTTTGTTTCTATGTTGTTTAATTAAATATATTTAACTTCTAAATGAATTGGACAGGTGATTCTCTTTTCAAATGAAAGAAATACACAAGCTTTCAAACAAATACGTTATTCGCCAGACATTTTCTCAATAATTAAGTCAACTTCTTCAGTTCTTTACCGGTACACAATATTTGTGCAACTGTACTAAAAAGGTTAGGCCAACGCCTCACTTAGCCACTTAGCAATGAAGTGGTAAGTCTTGGCTCCACGTACAATGCTTTTTGACGACGTTTTAATGATCAAGTCATCGTTTTTAGTTCTTTAACAGTACACAAGGTTTGTGCAACTGAACTAAAAAAGGTTAGGCCAACGCCTCACTTAGCCACTTAGCAGTGAAGTGGTTAAGTGATGGCTCCACGTGCTTTTTGACAACGTTTTAATGACCAAGTTATCGTTTTTAGTTCTTTAACAGTACACAAGATTTGTGCAACTGAACTAAAAAAGGTTAGGCCAATGCCTCACTTAGCCACTTAGCAATGAAGTGGTTAAGTTATGGCTCCACGTACAATGCTTTTTGATGACGTTTTAATGACCAAGACATCGTTTTTAGTTCTTTAACAGTACACGAGGTTTGTGCAACTGAACTAAAAAAGGTTAGGCCAACGCCTCACTTAGCCACTTAGCAATGAAGTGGTTAAGTCATGGCTCCACGTACAATGCTTTTTGACGACGTTTTAATGATCAAGTCATCGTTTTTAGCTCTTTAACAGTACACAAGGATTGTGCAACTGAACTAAATAAGGTTAGGCCTATGCATCACGTAACAGTGAGGTAGTTATTCCATGCCTTCAAGTACAATGCTTTTTGACGACGTTTCAAACAACTTAAGTTTATGACCCAAATCACAAGATTTGTGCAACTGAACTAAAAGAGGTTAGGTCAATCCCTCATTTAGTAATGACGCAGTTAGGCTACGCCTTCAAGTACAATGGTTTTTATTGGCGTTTCAAAGACTGAGTCAACAACTTAAGTTCTTTATTCAAGTTTTGGGCAACTGAACTAGAAAAGGTTAGACCAATACCTCACTGTACAATGAGGTATTTAATATCCAATGCCCTAAAATATAGACGATTAAATACAGTTTTAACCAATCCTATTATAATGCTGTTACAAGTTGAATGTTATACAACAATAATCTCACTCAGGGGCTCATTATAGTGATAACGGGAGTGGCAAATCCCCGAGAGATTCTAGCTGGATCTAAACCTTTTTTAATGAAGTTTAGGTTAGGTTAGGTTAGATTAGGTTAGGTTAGGTTAGGTTAGATCCGATCTTTCCTATCAGGTCTCTCTTGATCATGTCTTCCGAGCTTGTCGTTATTAGAGTATTTGTGGGCAGGTTAGGTTAGGTTAGGATAGGTTAGGTTAGGTTAGATTAGGTTAGGTTAGATCTGATCATTCATATCAGGTCTCTCTTGATCATGTCTTCCGAGCTTGTCGTTATTAGAGTATTCGTGGGCAGGTTAGGTTAGGTTAGGTTAGGTTAGGTTAGGATAGTTTAGGTTAGGTTAGATTAGGTTAGGTTAGATTCGATCTTTCCTATCAGCTCTCTCTTGATCATGTCTTCCGAGCTTGTCGTTATTAGAGTATTCGTGGGCAGGTTAGGTTAGGTTAGGATATGTTAGGTTAGATTAGGTTAGGTTAGGTTAGATCTGATCTTTCCTATCAGCTCTCTCTTGATCATGTCTTCCGAGCTTGTCGTTATTAGAGTATTCGTGGGCAGGTTAGGTTAGGTTAGGTTAGGTTAGGATAGGTTAGGTTAGGTTAGATTAGGTTAGGTTAGATCTGATCATTCATATCAGGTCTCTCTTGATCATGTCTTCCGAGCTTGTCGTTATTAGATATTCGTGGGCAGGTTAGGTTAGGTTAGGTTAGGTTAGGTTAGGATAGTTTAGGTTAGGTTAGATTAGGTTAGGTTAGATTCGATCTTTCCTATCAGCTCTCTCTTGATCATGTCTTCCGAGCTTGTCGTTATTAGAGTATTCGTGGGCAGGTTAGGTTAGGATAGGTTAGGTTAGATTAGGTTAGGTTAGATTAGGTTAGGTTAGGTTAGATCTGATCTTTCCTATCAGCTCTCTCTTGATCATGTCTTCCGAGCTTGTCGTTATTAGAGTATTCGTGGGCAGGTTAGGTTAGGTTAGGATAGTTTAGGTTAGGTTAGATTAGGTTAGGTTAGATCCGATCTTTCCTATCAGGTCTCTCTTGATCACGTCTTCCGAGCTTGTCGTTATTAGAGTATTCGTGGGCAGGTTAGGTTAGGTTAGGATAGGTTAGGTTAGATTAGGTTAGGTTAGGTTAGGTTAGGATAGGTTATGTTAGGTTAGATTAGGTTAGGTTAGATCCGATCTTTCCTATCAGCTCTCTCTTGATCATGTCATCCGAGCTTGTCGTTATTAGAGTATTCGTGGGCAGGTTAGGTTAGGTTAGGTTAAGATAGGTTAGGTTAGGTTAGGTTAGATCCGATCTTTCCTATCAGCTCTCTCTTGATCATGTCATCCGAGCTTGTCGTTATTAGAGTATTCGTGGGCAGGTTAGGTTAGGTTAGGATAGGTTAGGATAGGTTAGATTAGGTTAGGTTAGATCCGATCTTTCCTATCAGGTCTCTCTTGATCATGTCTTACGAGCTTGTCGTTATTAGAGTATTCGTGGGCAGGTTAGGTTAGGTTAGGTTAGGTTAGGATAGGTTAGATTAGGTTAGGTTAGATCCGATCTTTCCTATCAGCTCTCTCTTGATCATGTCTTCCGAGCTTGTCGTTATTAGAGTATTCGTGGGCAGGTTAGGTTAGGTTAGGATAGGTTAGGTTAGGTTAGATTATGTTCGGTTAGATCTGATCATTCATATCATGTCTCTCTTGATCATGACTTCTGAGCTTGTCGTTATTAGAGTATTCGTGGGCAGGTTAGGTTAGGTTAGGTTAGGTTAGGTTAGGATAGTTTAGGTTAGGTTAGGTTAGGTTAGGTTAGGTCAGGTTAGGTTAGGTTAGGTTAGGATAGGTTATGTTAGGTTAGGTTAGATCCGATCTTTCCTATCAGGTCTCTCTTGACCATGTCTTGCGAGCTTGTCGTTATTAGTATTCGTGGGCAGGTTAGGTTAGGTTTTGTTTTATTTTTACCTTGAACGTCATCAACTGACGTTATTGGAGAGATGGCAGAGGTTAGGTTAGGTTAGGTTTTGTTATTACCTTGAACGTCATCAACTGACGTTAGGTTAGGTTAGGTTAGGTTTTGTTTTTACCTTGAACGTCATCAACTGACGTTATTGGAGAGATGGCAGAGGTTAGGTTAGGTTAGGTTAGGTTAGGTTTTGTTTTTACTTTGAACGTCATCAACTGACGTTATTTTAGAGATGGCAGACGACCTATACGTTTTGTTTGAGTCCTTAGGTTAGGTAAGGTTAGGTTAGGTTAGGTTAGGTTAGGTTAGGTTAGGTTAGGTTAGGTTAGGTTTTGTTTTGTTTTTACCTTGAACGTCATCAACTGACGTTATTGGAGAGATGGCAGACGACCAATACGTTTTGTTTGAGTCCTTAGTGGCTAATTATAGTTTGGTATTTTGATTTTACAACTGTTTGAACATCTTCAGATTTTTTGAAAAATTGTCTTTCTTTCTGAACTTTTATTGATCAGCTTTTTAGAAAAATTCACACCAGCGTATTTAATTATCTAAATAAACCTTTCAGGGATAATTTACAACTTTTTCGATGCATAAAAATATAAATAACATTCTAGAGTCTACGGTTTTGTTTTCGGATTTGACTAGAGGAATATCTTTATTTTTTCCACTCCTGGAGGATTCCCCAAGTTTGACCCTAAAAATACATAATATTTTGAACTCAAAAAATGGACCCTTAAAAATTGTCTTATAGTCCGCCTAAATTTTTACATAAATGTGTCTACAAGGACTATTAGTTACTTATTTATATAACCTTAAACAACTGGGACATTCGCCTGGCAATTTGTCAATAAACATGAGGTGTCACGCCCAGTGGTTAGCTTTTAAATAATTGATCAGTATTTGTTTATTAGGGTAGCCTACATAAGTAATATAGAGGCCATATCTATCTAAATATTCAACACACTTGTATACCTGACATTGCCTGTGTTAATATTTGTTTGTTTTAAAAATAGAATAACAGTAATAAAATAAAAATCCAAGGAGAAAAAGCTCTCGGTCTTCAAAACACCGTCGAATACTATAATAGCGTCAGGGTCGATAAAGAACAAGCGTTGGTCAAGAGAAACCGAATAGGAGAGGGATCTAACCCAAGACTACGTGATAAAATGTGTAGATCCAGCTAGGTACCCTCGGAATTGCCAAGCTCTTAACCACTAAAGTACGGCCATTGGGGTTATAAGATAAATCATAGCTTCCATTAGGAGGAAAAATATGAATTTCGTTATCTTCCAATCATAAGCTTTGAAAATATATCTGTAAATTTTTACATGTTTGTTTTGTCTTAAGTAAATGTATAATTAATTTGTTATCGCTATACTGATAACAGCTAATTGCTACACTGACGTACGTTGTGTTTCAATTAAAATTATTGAAAAAATTTATATAAAGATATTTCTTAAAATGCTTAATTTTCAGGTCGTCATATTTTATTTTTAACAAAAAAAATCGTATCTTTTTACCGGGAAAAGATACGGGGTTGAAATTTTACATTCTACCCCATAAAGACCCAATTTGTGAAAAATAATCAACCTATTTCCTTTACTCGTTTCAAAATTACGGAGATTTAACTTCTTTTTAAACTGTTAATTTAAAAAATATATATTTACAAGAAATAACAGATATTAGTTGTTACATATTATTATAGGTGTGTCGATAAGTCAGTTGTCCTTTAAAGCACAGGAAGATTTAGAGATAAAAATTTGTAGAATTCAATCAATAATTTTGGTTCTAGGCAAATCTTGGTGTTGTGAACCAAGAATTCATTTTTTCTTTCGATAACTGGGTTATCTTTTAAACTACAGGTGGAATAAAAACAGGTGTCGTTAAAAATGGAAAATAAATTGAAAAATAACTGTTTTCGTCGTTAAAAAAAATTTAAATGACAGCCATTTTGAAATGAGTAAAGGAAATTGGTTATTTTTCTCCAATTGGGTCTTTTTAACGCTAAGTAGCTTGAGAAATTTTAACTCCATATCATTTACTGATATAAATATATCATTTTTGTTGTTAAAAGAAAAAATGGCGGCTAAATCAAAAAACAACTAAGAAATTTAGGAAATATGTTTATATAAAATCGTTCATTGGTTTTGATGGGAAAAAAAAGCTCCTGAAGTTTTGGAAACACCTTTTATATTAATTTTTTTGCAAAACGATTTTTTTTTACTCTCACAAATACTTAGTGGAGAGCAAGTTATGTAATGAATGTAAAAATCGATGTAAATTTTGTGTGTGGATATATCCATTTAGAAAATCCCTGACAAAAAAAGGTTTCATGAATGATGTCCGTCTGTTGTAAGTGCAGTGCTCTATAATTAGGAAAGAGAATTAATAAAATTTGATATAATGAGAACCAATTTTTGTCATATTTCGGGACGTTTACAAAACTTGGAGTGTGCTATAAGAGAAAAAAAAAACAACATAAAATTTCTATTTTCTCAAAATTGCCTCAAATGATTTTGATCAAATTTTGCTTGCTTACGTGTAGCCTCATTCTAAAAAATTAAGATCTTTTCAATGGTTTTGTATGGATCTTAACTTTTTTTTAGTAATTCACAGGTAATAAATTCTCGAAAATTACGATATTCCAATTCAATATGGCCTACATTTATTCGTATTATTCGAATTATAACCATTAAGTTGTCTAAACTGTCTCATTTTATTGGTAATATTGAATCCAATTTAACCTTTCTAGTCGAGGGGTCTAGAGCGGCCACGTAATGTTTTCGTTTTCTTGTATTGAATAAAAGGAGAGATTTATTATCAGTTTCTACCACACAGAACCTTGTGGCGATCGAGGGCGATGTCGATCTAGTAAGATGACAATCTAGTGGGATGTTCATCTAGTGGGGTGTCGATCTAGTGAAAGTCGATATTTTAGGATGTCGATTTAGTGAGATGTCGATCTAGTGGGGTGTCAATTCTAGTGGGGTGTCAATTCTAGTGGGGTGTCAATTCTAGTGGGGTGTCAATTCTAGTGGGGTGTCAATTCTAGTGGGGTGTCAATCTAGTGGGGTGTCAATCTAGTGGGTTGTCAATTCTAGTGGGGTGTCAATCTAGTGGGGTGTCAATTCTAGTGGGGTGTCAATTCTAGTGGGGTGTCAATCTAGTGGGGTGTCAATTCTAGTGGGGTGTCAATCTAGTGGGGTGTCGATCTAGTGGAATGTTGATCTAGTAAGATGACAATCTAGTGGGATGTTCATCTAGTGGGGTGTCGATCTAGTGGAATGTTGATCTAGTAAGATGACAATCTAGTGGGATGTTCATCTAGTGGGGTGTCAATTCTAGTGGGGTGTCAATCTAGTGGGTTGTCAATTCTAGTGGGGTGTCAATCTAGTGGGGTGTCAATTCTAGTGGGGTGTCAATTCTAGTGGGGTGTCAATCTAGTGGGGTGTCAATTCTAGTGGGGTGTCAATTCTAGTGGGGTGTCGATCTAGTGGAATGTTGATCTAGTAAGATGACAATCTAGTGGGATGTTCATCTAGTGGGGTGTCGATCTAGTGAAAGTCGATATTTTAGGATGTCGATTTAGTGAGATGTCGATCTAGTGGGGGTCAATTCTAGTGGGGTGTCAATTCTAGTGGGGTGTCAATTCTAGTGGGGTGTCAATTCTAGTGGGGTGTCAATCTAGTGGGGTGTCAATTCTAGTGGGGTGTCAATTCTAGTGGGGTGTCAATCTAGTGGGGTGTCAATTCTAGTGGGGTGTCAATTCTAGTGGGGTGTCGATCTAGTGGAATGTTGATCTAGTAAGATGACAATCTAGTGGGATGTTCATCTAGTGGGGTGTCGATCTAGTGAAAGTCGATATTTTAGGATGTCGATTTAGTGAGATGTCGATCTAGTGGGGGTCAATTCTAGTGGGGTGTCAATTCTAGTGGGGTGTCAATTCTAGTGGGGTGTCAATTCTAGTGGGTTGTCAATTCTAGTGGGGTGTCAATCTAGTGGGGTGACAATATAGTGGGGTGTCGATCTAGTGGAATGTTGATCTAGTAAGATGACAATCTAGTGGGATGTTCATCTAGTGGGGTGTCGATCTAGTGAAAGTCGATATTTTAGGATGTCGATTTAGTGAGATGTCGATCTAGTGGGGTGTCAATTCTAGTGGGGTGTCAATTCTAGTGGGGTGTCAATTCTAGTGAGGTGTCAATCTAGTGGGGTGACAATCTAGTGGGGTGTCGATCTAGTGGAATGTTGATCTAGTAAGATGACAATCTAGTGGGATGTTCATCTAGTGGGGTGTCGATCTAGTGGGGTGTCAATTCTAGTGGGGTGTCAATCTAGTGGGGTGTCGATCTAGTGAAAGTCGATATTTTAGGATGTCGATTTAGTGAGATGTCGATCTAGTGGGGTGTCAATTCTAGTGGGGTGTCAATTCTAGTGGGGTGTCAATTCTAGTGGGGTGTCAATCTAGTGGGTTGTCAATTCTAGTGGGGTGTCAATCTAGTGGGGTGACAATATAGTGGGGTGTCGATCTAGTGGAATGTTGATCTAGTAAGATGACAATCTAGTGGGATGTTCATCTAGTGGGGTGTCGATCTAGTGAAAGTCGATATTTTAGGATGTCGATTTAGTGAGATGTCGATCTAGTGGGGTGTCAATTCTAGTGGGGTGTCAATTCTAGTGAGGTGTCAATCTAGTGGGGTGACAATCTAGTGGGGTGTCGATCTAGTGGAATGTTGATCTAGTAAGATGACAATTTAGTGGGATGTCAATTCTAGTGGGGTGTCAATTCTAGTGGGGTGTCAATTCTAGTGGGGTGTCAATCTAGTGGGGTGACAATTCTAGTGGGTTGTCAATTCTAGTGGGGTGTCAATTCTAGTGGGGTGTCAATCTAGTGGAATGTTGATCTAGTAAGATGACAATCTAGTGGGATGTTCATCTAGTGGGGTGTCGATCTAGTGAAAGTCGATATTTTAGGATGTCGATTTAGTGAGATGTCGATCTAGTGGGGGTCAATTCTAGTGGGGTGTCAATTCTAGTGGGGTGTCAATCTAGTGGAGTGACAAATCTAGTGGGGTGTCAATTCTAGTGGGGTGTCAATTCTAGTGGGGTGTCAATGTAGTGGGGTGACAATCTAGTGGGGTGTCGATCTAGTGGAATGTTGATCTAGTAAGATGACAATTTAGTGGGGTGTCAATTCTAGTGGGGTGTCAATTCTAGTGGGGTGTCAATTCTAGTGGCGGTGACAATCTAGTGGGGTGTCAATTCTAGTGGGGTGTCAATTCTAGTGGCGGTGACAATCTAGTGGGGTGTCGATCTAGTGGAATGTTGATCTAGTAAGATGACAATTTAGTGGGGTGTCAATTCTAGTGGGGTGTCAATTCTAGTGGGGTGTCAATTCTAGTGGCGGTGACAATCTAGTGGGGTGTCGATCTAGTGGAATGTTGATCTAGTAAGATGACAATTTAGTGGGGTGTCAATTCTAGTGGGGTGTCAATTCTAGTGGGGTGTCAATTCTAGTGGGGTGTCAATTCTAGTGTGGTGTCAATCTAGTGGGGTGACAATCTAGTAGGGTGTCGACCTAGTGGAATGTTGATCTAGTAAGATGACAATTTAGTGGGGTGTCAATTCTAGTGGGGTGTCAATTCTAGTGGCGTTGACAATCTAGCGGGGTGACAATCTAGTGAGATGTCGATACCATTAAACTAAACAACACCAACAATGCTTTTTAACGAGTTCTATGAACAATTTTCAATTTTTTCGTTTTAGGTTTTTTGACGATAACTTGGTTATTTTTTCAAGTTAAAGAAAAATTTAAAAAAAACCCATTTGATATCTCATTAAAAATATAGTTTTACATCGTGGTATACTGATTAAAAACAGCATAAACAATGTGTTTACCAAAAAAACTCATAACATTAATAATTTCAAAAGTTATCATTAGTTTTTTAAACACAAAATGGCCGACAGATTTTGAAGCGTTTCTAGACCTACGTTTATATAAACTTTGTTTTCTTATTTTTACCTCTCGAATGAGCTCCCTATTTTGAATCACACGTATAATTACTCACAGATTCGTTCTCTATCCATTACATAACTATTATATTTTCCCGTATCTACTTTCTCATATCGCAAAAACAAATCATTTCTAATATAATAGTCAATTATGCTTTAGTCATGGTACAATGTATTATTTCAGAGCTTATATATACTGTATATAATATATTTAAAAAAACGTGCCTGATTTACAATGCTTGAGTAGTTAAGCGAAAAATATTGATGTTTTTATACAACACGCGCTATTACGAATCGATGATATTGTAGAATTAAAGAACATATAAATAGTTGGAAGCATGGGCTAAGTAACTCCAACTTCGCTAACCACCTGTTGGACTCGGGTCATAATTTTGATCCTAATCTGAATGTAAAATTATTACACATTCAAAATAAAAGTATTAGACTAAATAATCTAGAATGCTTAGAAATAAATAGATCTATATTACATAAACCTACTTTTAATTTCAATGATCAAATTTTATTAAACTCTTCTCCACTTCTTAAACCCATAGTGTAATATGTTAACCTTTCCCCTTCCTACTTGCTTGGGTTTTCCAGCTATCCCTTCCATTGTGTTACTTCCGGACCTGTCTCTCTGTACTGTTAACTTTGTTTAGGCTTACTATTACCATTAGCCCGTAGATGCCGCAAGGCGAAACAATTGTAGCTAATTAAGTTATTAAATACATTTGAAACTATAGCCTAGTGCTTATTTTATCCTTATCCGATGATATTGTTTTTTCCTGTTTTAAAGAAGAAAACTTCTCGATTAACATCGCCTTATAGGCGTCATCGTGGTAACTTAATCGGCCCAGACAATATCAGAAACTCTAACTGTAATGTTTAAAAGTTGGTTTCTTGTGCGTTGTTGGAAGAGTTAAATTGAATTCATGCACAGCTTGCAAAACCAATTGGGGTTTTCCAGCGAAGGGAGAGTAGTGAAATATATAATTACGAGTTTCAGAAAAGCTGTATTACAACTGTTTTAAACAAACTGACCCTTGATTTAACAAGTTAGCCAAAAAATATTCGAAAATTTATTTTAACTCGTTTCAGGATGGCAAATGGAAAAATCTATATATTTAGTGATAAAAGTATATGGCATTTCAAGGGATCCAACTGAACACCTGGAAAATTGTTTTAAAAACAGTTTTATGTGCAAAAATCGGTCTTTTTAGATAATTTAAAGACTATTTACAATGGCTATTTCAATTTTTGTTCGTTGAGAATACTCAAAAAAGGTTAATTTGAGAGCGTGTAAGTTAAATTCAGTTAGCCTAATAATTTGTTTAAATATATGCAAAAAACCGATAAAATATTCAAATATTTTTTATTCCTCGGGAAAAGCATCTAGGCTGTTGAAACTTTCAGAAAGTAAGCCTTTTTAAACCCTTAAGTTACCGTTAAAAATTCATTAAACAAAATTAATTAGTGTATGAGATTTTTTTTTTAATGTTTAATAAAATTTGACCCAGTTACCGTTTTCGTAGAACGCTAATCCGAGACTTATATTTTATGCATATGTTTAGAGCAAATCAAATTTTCATATTTTTAGAAATAATGTAAAAAAAGTTTCTGCACTTAAAAGCGTTGTCTAAACAATGTTCCAAGTGTTGGATCCCCTGAAATGCGATCAACTTTTGTGCAACACATTTGTAGGAGCTGCTTGTATTATGTCGGGTCTGGGTAAGTACTATGCTGACGGTCATCGTTTTGTTTCAGTTATATCGAAGCTAATCTAGTATCGATAGTTGATTATCAGATCGATTCTTCGCGACGGAAGTTCTATGACTTTTCTAAACCAGTTTCAACCTAACGTTCTGTTTTCGTAAAGCCCTCAGGCAAGGAACTTAACAAAAGTCGAAGTTCATTGTACTTTGGACCTCAAGGTGATATTGTATCGATTCATGAAAAGCTTATTGTGGTCTGAGACCGCAAGGGTCGATAAACTTTTAAGTGTCGCTGTAAAAGGAAGTTATAATAGGTCCAAGTCTGCAAATTTCTTGCTTTTGGCAATAGATTTGTTTCTTGTCGCTTTTAAGGATCAATAACCTTTCGGTGAAGATTTGCTTGTAAAGAATAGAAAGCAGTGTAATAAAGATCCCCCCCCCCACTAGGTTTCGATTATTCTATTAGGGTCGATAGAGAACAAGAGTTGGTCAATAGAGATATGATAGGAAAGAGATACAGAACACTACATCTATACTGGGCAAAAATGAAATATATTGTCCCTTTCATTATACGTACGACCACTATCGTATTTGCGATATCGTATTAAGGACAACGTATAGAAATACGTTTTTTTGTTGTCTTAGTCCGTGAAATGTGAAGATTTGTCATAATTTTTTTTTTTTAATTGTTAAATTTATTACATATTTTGCGTCAGTAAAACGTTACAAAACAGCAAAACTCAGGTTTTTTTTTCCTTCTTCTTTTTTAATGACATATTTTTATTGAATAAGTAATACATATACAAGTAATCGAAAAACATTTTTTGAAGCCTAAATCATAATCTAGTTTCTACAACTAGTAGCTACGTAAACCTTACTAGGTATCTAAAAACTTCAATATTGAGGTAGATCCTGTGTATAAGAAGACTTGGCCGGCTGAAGCCACAGGATCTACCTCAAAACTCAGGTAATGATAAAGTTTGCGCGATGTTTTCACAAAGTTTTTTTTTTTTTTAACCATTAAAAGTACGTCCTCTTCACGTACAGTTCCGAAATATTTTTCAGCAAAAAACAGCTGTTACAATTCTGAAATATTTTTCAGCAGAAAACAGCTGTTACAATTCTGAAATATTTTCCCGCAAATATAGCTGTTAAAATTCTGAAATATTTTTCAGCAGAAAACAGCTGTTACAATTCTGAAATATTTTCCCGCAAATACAGCTATTAAAATTCTGAAATATTTTTCAGCAGAAAACAGCTGTTAAAATTCTGAAATATTTTTCAGCAAATACAGCTATTACAATTCTGGCTTTTTTCAGCAAAAAAAAAAACAGCTGTTACAATTCTGAGATATTTTTCCGCAAATACAGCTATTACAATTCTGGCTTTTTTCAGCAAAAAAAAAAAACAGCTGTTACAATTCTGAAATATTTTTCAGCAAAAAAAGCTGTTACAATTCTGAAATATTTTTTAGCAAAAAACATCTGTTACAATTCGTTGCACAGTTGCTCAATCTTTTAAGTTTCTTACAGATTTACATCGCAAATAAATTGGATCCTGTCCGAAGACTTGTGTTCCATTGATTACACTCTATAGCCGATGTGACCAAACTGGATATATACATTTTGTTTAATGTAGTTTTCTATTAGACCGCTCTTTTTCATTATTCTAACGAGGTTACTCTTGACCAAATCTGTTTGCCCGACTCTGTTGTTAAATCATTATTCGATGACTGGGGGGGGGGGGATATATTTTATCTTCCTTGGTTGGTGATAATGACTAAGAGGTTTATTGGCTTTGAAACAACGTGGAAAATTTATTAAAAATTGATTGGATTTTTCAGACAGGAAATTTGCATGTTTAAATTTATTATAACTCTTCTGTCTGTTGCAGTGTTGTATTATAAAGTGGTATCCTTTATATTCATGGGGAGAGGGGGGTATATTTTATCTTCGTTGGTGATAATGACTAAGAGGTTTATTGGCTTTGAAACAACGTGGAAAATTTATTAAAAATTGATTGGATTTTTCAGACAAAAAATTTGCATGTTTAAATTTATTATAACTCTTCTCTCTGTTGTAGTGTTGTATTATAAAGTGGTATCCTTTATATTCATGGGGAGGGGGAGGGTATATTTTATCTTCTTAAGTTGGTGATAATGACTAAGAGGTTTATTGCCTTTGAAACAACGTGGAATTTTTTTAAAAAATTGATTGGATTTTTCAGACAAGAAATTTGCATGTTTAAATTTATTATAGCTCTTCTCTCTGTTGTAGTGTTGTATTCTAAAGCGGTATCCTTTATAGTCATTATAGATATCCTATACACAAGAGACAGACGGACAGGTTATTAAGAAGTGTGTTTCTATTAACATACACTTAATCGCCTTCAACTGTACGGTTTTAACCAATACGTCCTAAGCTAACCTAGCCCAACCTAACCTAACCTAACCTAACCTAACCTAACCTTACCTAGCCTAACCTAACCTAGACTAACCTAACCTAACCTAGACTAACCTAACCTAACCTAGCCCAACCTAACCTTACCTAGCCTAACCTAACCTTACCTAGCCTAACCTAACCTAACCTAACCTAGCCCAACCTAACCTAACCTAACCTAACCTAGCCCAACCTAACCTAACCTAACCTAACCTAGACTAACCTTACCTAACCTAACCTAACCTAACCTAACCTAGCCCAACCTAACCTAACCTAACCTAACCTAGCCCAACCTAACCTAACCTAACCTAGCCCAACCTAACCTTACCTAGCCTAACCTAACCTAACCTAACCCAACCTAACCTAACCCAACCTAACTTCCGACTGTTGTATGTAAGTACGATAGTGACCACAAAAAATAAAATAGGAACATGAAATTTGGTATAGGAGATTATAGTGGACTCGTATCAAACCCAATTGAAATTCGGAATAATCAAATGGAAAATTTCAAAATGGCGGCCATATTAAACAGTTTTTATACTAACATCAAACTTGGAATGCGACTGAACGAAGTGTCGCTTCACTCACACAAGCGCAGAGGATTAGCGTGTCCGATGACCTAATTCATCCACTCGTATGAAACACCTACTGAGTTTTACTTTATAAAACTTTATTTTTTAAAATTTTATATTTGAAAATAAAATCTATAATATACTTTTATTCTACACACAATTACAAGAAAAATGAGACCAAACAACGTATAATTATAGGATACAATCTTGTTGAGCAATGTGGTGAAATTGGAGTGGGAGGGATTTTAGCTTGCACTCAGGTTATCATAGTTTTAGGTTTACTTTTATTTCATTAGTAGATATGTAAGGTTAGATTTAGTTTATAACAAGACCCTCCGATGATGATAACCATGTTATCGAAATGTACATCAGGGCATTAAGTGGAAATAATTAATAAAGAACAATTAATCAGATAATTGCGTTTTATTAAGTTTCTAGTGATTGTGATTAGGGGCAAATTCGAATTATCATTGTATAATTATAGCCCAAAATCAGTAGATGAGCAAATGTTAAATTGAAAAATAAATAAATTGTATAAATGCCAATATTACCATTTTAATAGATATTTATTCATACACAGCTTATCACAATGTAAATAATAAAGTACAAATTATGTTTTAAACTATTATTATTATATAGTGCTCCTTTGTTTCATTAAAATCGAAAAGTACACATTTTTCTATAAAGATATACTATAGTGTTGTTTATTCACACTTATTAGTCATCATACTGTCATTCATTTTGTAGCAAACATTGTTGATTCTATTAAAGTAAATTATACATTGTTTGGTCTCATCTTTCTTGTAAAGAAGCGTAGAAGGGTCGCCTCACTACTCTAACGCACGCGCTATCACAGATGATAGATGCACTGACTTTTCCCTTCAATAGCATCTGTCACAGTATATACAGAGTGTCCCATAAGTAAAGTGCCAAACTCTGGGAAAAGGTTATATGGGTTAAAATAAAGAGAAAATCACGAATAAATTTTTTAATTTTTTTTTTTTGGAAAAAATTTTATTCGTGATTTTCTCTTCATTTTGACCCATATAACTTTTTACTAGAGTTTGGCACTTTACTTCTGGGACACCCTGTATAAAATAGAATAAAATGGCTGAAGAAGTTGATAAACCCTTAAGAAAACCAAACTGATTTTTGTTCAATATGCTGTATTTACTAAGAAAACAAACGATTATATTCATAATTTATTTTTCAAATACTTTAGAAAAAACTGAGACAAGAGTTTTAGGTTGGTAGTTGCTATTTTTTTTACTATCGCAGTTTTTAAAAATAGGTTTTACAATTGAACACTTCAAATTGTCTAGAAATACAGTTTAGAAAAACTGGTTTATTATGAAAGATAGTGGTTTTGAGATAATTTGAGCACTGGCTTTCACTACTAATGTTGGTATATTAGCACAGCTAACAGACTTCTTCTTTTTAAAATTTAATATAATTTTATAAATTTCCGAGGGGCTTGTAGGGTGAAGGAAATTCGATTTTTTTTTATCAAACAGATTGCTTCAGTCTCAGCCGATTCACAGTTTAAATATTCCGTGACATCTATACAGAATTCATTAAAAGATTACACAATATGAATGGGCTGGACAATTATCTCGTCACCTTTATGCAAATTTTACATCACAATTTTGTTTGACATTTGATTTTCCAGTTTCGACGTGGACAATATTTCACATTGGTCCTCCCTTGTTCTCAGCATTCAAAATATACCTATCATTTGACATGGTTTTCACATCCTGTAAACAAATATATTTTTTTAAATTATACAATTTGTCTTATAATAAATTAATATACAAATAAAACACACAAATTCTTTTTTTTAAAATTCTACATTTATATAAAACAATATAATAAAAGGAAGTCTAGAATGTGCGTGCCGGTAAAACTCAAAAACGAATCCCGGTACAATCAAAGGGGGTATATGGTGTGATAGTCCTCTATTGCCCATCCGTGAAGAAGGTTTCCTTTTTGTCTCTAAGGGCGTCCATTGGAAGATAAAAGGGCCGAACTTATGACCGAAAAAATACAAGGGAAATACAGTATTTATCCCCAGAATACCACTAACATCGACTGAATTACCATTCCAATTAAAGAGACTGCAATTTCCAATCAAACTAGCCTATAGTTTTACTATTAACAAATCGCAGGGACAAACTTTAAAGTATTGCGGCATAAGTCTCAAAGATTCCTGTGTTTCTCACGGTCAATTATACGTAGCTTGCTCTCGAGAAGGAAATCCGAAAAATTTGTATATATATACCCCAGATAAAAAAAATGAAAAATGTTGTTTATAAACAAGTATTATAAATAGTTAGAATGTTTTCAATAAAAAGCTTTTACTTCTTATATTTTGAGGTTTATCTCCTTATATTCCAACTACCAGACAATCCTATAGCCTCGGATCATCTTGAAAAAAGGTACAGTTAAGTGAGTAAATTTCTACTTTGTAAAAATACTTTATTTAACTCATTACTATCATTTTTAGGGTCTTGTGCATGATTCTTCAATTAGGTGCTAGCAGGCGGGTTTGCGAATATTTTGAAATCAAGATCATACTCAACATTTATTCGTGAATAACATATGTTAAAAGTCTCGGGCGAAACCGGGTTGAACCACTAGTTTATTATAAATGTAGAATTTAACAAGATAACTTGCGTGTGTTTTATTTGTATAACATGGGATTCTATCAAGTACCGTCGGTCGTTAGTACAAACAATAATAAATAATAGTTCAGCAGGGCAGTTCTTGCAAAACACGCGTCTTATGACAGGAGATTTTAACGCCTTTCGTCATCCACGGAACAACATTAAACTGCCTGAATGGTTTCGAACTTTTTAGAAGTCGTGCCTCTTGAAGATATCTATGTAAATGTTGTAAAAAACTTGTAGTTATTATTTATATCATCCAAGGAAGTTTCCAACTCAGAAAAACTATTTGAACCCAACCGAGATGATTCAAATTTGTCTCGTTGAAAGTTCGTTTGTGCAACAATTAAGTTTTAGGTTTGCAATTTGTTTGTTTACATATATCAAACTGTACTGAAAGACACTTAAGATCAGACAAACGTACCATATTAAATTTTTCTGGTACAAAATTCGAAAATATATTATCAATACATGTTGAGGTTTCTGAAGTTATTCTGGTCGGTTGTTGACAATTTGCTATCTGAGATTTACACCAGGTGAACATCCATATTTCAATTTGAGTTGGAGTGCAATTGCTTTGATAATAAAGTGTAAGTCTTCCCTTTTAGTTTGTTATAACTTATTAAGAGTTGGTTATCTATAGTGGTGGTTGGTAGCGACATTAAGAGCTCTAAGGATATGGGCAACCGCGTTTTCCTGTCAGGGGTTAACGTAACCATAATCCCGGTATTGGTTTATCCCCAAGCAATTATACCGCGTTGTACGTGCTGACGTCACGCCGAAAATAATGTTTTCAGTTCCTCACGCCATGAAATGTGAAGGTCAGTCAAGAAAAAACATAAAATTATTATTTTTCAAAAAAACTTTTTTAATAATTTTTTTCTCAAGTTTAGTCTCTAAGGACCCAAACAAAACGTGTTAGTCGCCATATTTTAATAATCCCAGTTCATTATTTTACCGGTCAATTTTTTTTTAAATCGGCCATTGAGTCGTTATAAAAAACGTTCTTAAAATTGGCTTTACTGTTTTCGTTCAAATTTTACCGAAATGTAAAGATTAACAATTCTAACCCATTCACAAAATTGCAAGTAAAACAATTGATCGGTTCAGGAATAGTTGGCAAAACGTAGGCTACCAGGACTGCCATCACTGGCAGCTTGTTTTTACTACGACGAGCGTATGGGACAAGAAAAGCATATTTAGGCTCTTGTACAAATTAATATCGTGTCAACTACAGAATTCTTGGATTGGTTTTTGGGATGGGTGAGTGAGAAAATTTATGCAATTTTTTACACAGTTTATAAGTATCATAATACAACCTAATGGTGTTATCATGTCGGCTGCAATATTTGATTAAATAAGCTTTAATGTCACTGGAACTTCCAGCCCTTCGTTTGAGTAATGTTTCTAGCCGGATGGGCGCGATGTAGGCCGAGAACTTCATTAATCATTTCCAGATTTTCTGTCTCGTAATGGAAATTAATGTTTTTACACTACTGGTTAAGTGATTACGCGATCGAAGTTGTTGTGTTCTTGTTTCTTTCAAACTGTGCACTTTTAACCAGCGGTTTTGAGAACATAATTTCTTGAACCGGGCAATACCAGTTTGATTAAAATTTGCTCAAGTGTAGCCTTTAAGGGTTTAGAGAACAATGGACATACACAATTTTGAGGTTCAGAAAACCTGTGTAACAACAGTGTTAAACAATCTTACCCTACTGGATACACCTTAATACACCAGTACAGTTAAATATTTCTTAAAAGGCCAAAGAAACCAACTTTTGGAGCATAATATTTAGAGGGTCTGCTTGTATTACATTGTATGATGGATCTAGGTATCATGTTAGCAACTGTCAACTTGTTCTGCCCATCTTTCTAAAAATCACCACCACATTACCAAAGCTCCCTAATAAATAAATTGTTTATCTAAATACCGTCTGGGCAGTAGGTTTTAAATACTAAAAATTCTGTTCCAGGCGCAATAATGATAGAATAATCAAGCAGGACGATGTTACAAACTATTGGGTTAGTCATCCTAGCCTCAGTAAATTTAGAAAATGGAAGGTACTTACGTATTAACGCCACCGCAGCAGAAGTTGCGCTAATGCGCATGCGCCAATAAAGAGCAAACTGGTTTAAGGGAAGCAGAATTCCATTTTTTTCAGCTTTGAGATTCATATACTTTCATTTTATGATTTGTCGCAAAAATTTTAGGCGTAGATTGGCGGCACTTCACTTTTAAAGCTCATGTTTATCCATGATCTAATTTCAAATTATTAACTTCAATAAAATTACGAAAGGTTTGGCCAGGTGATTATATATATAAGGTTTGGCCAGGTCGTGATATACCTGGCCAAACCTGTCGTGATATATAATTATATCGCAAAGTAAGCAAATATTGGCGCATGCGCATTAGCAACTTCTGCTGCGGTGGCGTTAATACGTAAGTACCGAATGGAATCTACCCCCAAAAATTTTGAGTTAATAAATAATTGAAAACCATCTTGTAGGTAGGGTTAAAATATGTTTACATACCAAATTTGATTACCATGTCATTGATCCATGCGTTTAGGTTATACTGTACTGTACAGAAAACAGACGGACATCTTTTCAGAAACAAAAAACACTCAAAATGAATACATACATAAGAAACTCATCAGAAATATTTTGCTCTTTCTCCTAACTACTTATAATGAAGAAGCAACAATACCATATCGATTATTCAACTTCATCAATTCCAAGAGAACAAAGCTTCAAAGATATCCTACTGTCATCAGATCACAGATCAACCTTGTACAATGCCACAGATTGTTACACAGATATGTTTATTAATCTAAGGACAATGCGCCAAGTGAAAGTTTAATAGATGTCGTTGCCAATCTGTGATGTAACTTATTAGCATATTTTAACCATTAGCCTTATTTAGCACTTGTTTACTATTGGCAACAGGTCACAGAGTACGGTGTTTTATCTACGGTTTCGTTTTATATCAAGGACATAGGCCTAGCTTACTGAATTGAGCGCGAAAAGTCTTAATAAATATGTCAACAATTCTAGCGTTACTTTCATGATTTTTTGTTTACAGATATAAAATTCATGATCGTGATATAAAATTATTTGAAATAAACACAGTCCTTATACTATACTGAAAGAAAAACCACTAACGATCGTTAAAATTTGTAAAAATATTGCACAAACTTTCTCACTCATTCGTACCTAACATTAAATAAAAGTCAATCAAAACTCTTCACTACTAAACATGTCGTTTAGTAGGTCTAGCAATCCCGAGGTACCTAGCTGGATCTACAGTTTTTCCATATACTCTAGGGTTCGGTCTCTCTCATCTTTTGTATCAGATCTCACATGATCAAGTCTTGTTCTTTTTCTAACACTATTAGAATATTCGAGAGCGTCTATCTTTTATGTTCTTTTCTTCATTTTTTTTTTATAAGATAATGACAAAGAGGTTTTTAGTCTTTAAAGCAAGAAGAACAAAAAATTTTAATTTTCAAAGAGAAAATCATTCTCAATCAAATATATTTTGGTTTTAGGTTGATCTTTGGTGTTGTAGACAATTACCAAGAAATTTTGTTTTCGTTTTTTGTCGATATATCGGTTATCCTTTGACCTAGACTCCAAGATATGTCTAAAATATACCTAAATCCTAAATTTGATCAAAATCGGTCTCGTATT
The DNA here is from genome assembly GCA_963513935.1 of Aphrophora alni. Lineage (NCBI taxonomy): Eukaryota > Metazoa > Arthropoda > Insecta > Hemiptera > Aphrophoridae > Aphrophora > Aphrophora alni. Next base: position 40,575,297 of record OY740777.1, on the reverse strand, counting down.
TGAGTTGTAGAGCGTTGCACAGACAGTGGAATAACAAGGTCAGGTGGTAACCCGGTGGGGAAAATTTCCTGCCGCACTCATCACATTGAAATTATTATAAAGGATTTATTAAATTCGGTGCATCCAGATATCTTTGTGTTTAGACCCATGTCTTTTTCTTCATTACCAAAATAAGTAAACTGATCATGTGAAGAATCACATTACGAAACCAGCCTTATTAGTTGTAGACTGCCTTCAAGGACCCACTTACAGTGAAGCATGGTAATCTTGACGGACTCTAGCTGGATTTAGACATTTTTCCATGTAGTCTTGGGTTAGATCCCTCTCTTTTTCATCTTTCCAATCATGCCTCTCTTGACCAACTCTCGTTTCCTTTCGACTCTGATGCTATTAAAGTATCCGAAGACTAAGGGTCTTTATTTTATTTTATTTTCTTCCTTTTTTTACTAGCCTATGAGTTTTTTCGCCTTTAAGCAACAGGAAAAGCAATAGTTGAAGACTGGTGGAACAGGAACACAGCGTAGGCACTCGGTATAGTTTCCGTAGCGTCCATGACGTAGCTTTCTGCGTGGCTCTCAGTGTAGTACCGTAGCGTCCATGACGTTGTTTTCTGAGTGGTACTCATTATAGCTTCCGTAGCGTCCATGACGTAGCTTTCTGCGTGGCTCTCAGTGTAGCTTCAGTATCGTCCATGACGTAACTTTTTGTGTGGTACTCATTATAGCTTCCGTAGCGTCCATGACGTAGCTTTCTGCGTGGCTCTCAGTGTAGCTTCAGTATCGTCCATGACGTAACTTTTTGTGTGGTACTCATTATAGCTTCCGTAGCGTCCATGACGTAGCTTTCTGCGTGGCTCTCAGTGTAGCTTCAGTATCGTCCATGACGTAACTTTTTGTGTGGTACTCATTATAGCTTCCGTAGCGTCCATGACGTAGCTTTCTGCGTGGCTCTCAGTGTAGCTTCAGTATCGTCCATGACGTAACTTTTTGTGTGGTACTCATTATAGCTTCCGTAGCGTCCATGACGTAGCTTTCTGCGTGGCTCTCAGTGTAGCTTCAGTATCGTCCATGACGTAACTTTTTGTGTGGTACTCATTATAGCTTCCGTAGCGTCCATGACGTAGCTTTCTGCGTGGCTCTCAGTGTAGCTTCAGTATCGTCCATGACGTAACTTTTTGTGTGGTACTCATTATAGCTTCCGTAGCGTCCATGACGTAGCTTTCTGCGTGGCTCTCAGTGTAGCTTCAGTATCGTCCATGACGTAACTTTTTGTGTGGTACTCATTATAGCTTCCGTAGCGTCCATGACGTAGCTTTCTGCGTGGCTCTCAGTGTAGCTTCAGTATCGTCCATGACGTAACTTTTTGTGTGGTACTCATTATAGCTTCCGTAGCGTCCATGACGTAGCTTTCTGCGTGGCTCTCAGTGTAGCTTCAGTATCGTCCATGACGTAACTTTTTGTGTGGTACTCATTATAGCTTCCGTAGCGTCCATGACGTAGCTTTCTGCGTGGCTCTCAGTGTAGCTTCCATACCGTAGCTTTTTGTCTGGCAAACAGTGTAGATTCTGTAGCGTCCATGGTGTAACTTTCTGTGCGACTTTCAGTGAAGCTTCCGTAGCGTTCAAACGTATTTTTCTGTGTTGCACTCAGTGTAGCTTTCGTAACGTCCATAACGTAGGTTTCTGTGTGGCCAACAGTGTAGCTTCCGTAGCGTCCATGCCGTAACTTTCTGTGTGGCACTTAGTGTAGCTTCCGTAACGTCCATGACGGAGCTTTATGTGTGTCACTCAGTGTAGCTTCTATAACATAGGTTTCTGTGAGGCGAACAGTGTAGATTTCGTTGTGTCCATGACGTAGCATTATGTGTGGCACTTAGTGTAGCTTCCGTATCAGTGTAGCTTCCGTAGCGTTCTGTGTGGCATTTAGTGTAGCTTCTGTAGCGCTCATGACGTAACTTCCTGTGTGGAAATCAGTTTAGCTTCCGTAGCTTCCATAACGTAGCTTTCTGCTTCTCGTAAATATGTAGCTAATGCAGTTTACCCGTGATATATCAGACAAAAAGCTGCCGTTAAATTTTTACAAAATAGAGGGAACTTGTAAGGAACGAGTTACTGTGGTAATTGTCATGCCGTCCTGGTTATGACCTGCTAAATACTCCCCTAACATTTTTTGATATTTTTTACATATTTCTCGTAAATAATAATCTTAGATTATAGGACAAGTGTTTTTGTTAAACATTTTCTTTTTTTTTGAGGGTTTTCTAAAGAAGAAAAAAGGGGTTGTCGGCACTCAGATAAAAAGTGTTATTTTAGAATAACAGTCTGTGGAATGATCTACATTTCAAACTATTTTTTAAATAAAATTTTATTTTGAAAATTTTGATTATATCTCTAAGGGTAATTATTATTATTTTTAAATTTTTTGTAAATTCAAAATTTGCCGAATTAATATTTCTCAAAATCGGCCTGTACGATTTTGACGAAATTATACTAAATGTTTTTGGGAGTTGTCTGTTAGAAAATGCTAACACAAACATGTGTACCATCATGGTACTTACACAGGCCCCATCACACAATGTAATGGAAGAAGATCCATAGATAAAGGAAGCCTTGTAGGAAATGTTTCTTACCCAGGGTAAGTTTGTTTAAAACAGTTATATTTTCAGGTGTATCACTATTTTCTTGACAGTTTGGTTCCAACAGGTTTTGTAGCTTTTTTTTCTTGCTTCGCGCGTATTGTCTCAGTTCTACCGGGCCTCAAAGCTTTACATATATGCAAAGAAGCCTCCAATCGCTACGCTCGTGTCTATGGCTCAGCCATGCCGGATTTCATATCTATACGAATATCACATTTACTTTTGAGGTTAGGGTTTCAAATATCAATTTTGACCAACTTTGCTATCTGTTATTTTATAGAGGTGGGGTTGAACTCTGTTACATACAGAATTGAAATCTAGAAAATTGCATCTAAGTTGAATCTCTGAAACTGTTATTAAAAAAAAAGTTTTCAAAATCAGAGGCTAATTATAGACACAGGAAGGCTAATTATAGACACAGGAAGGCTAATTAAAGACACAGATGGCTAATTAAAGACACAGAAGGATAATTATGGACACAGGAAGGCTAATTAAAGACACAGAAGGCTAATTATAGACACAAGATGGCTAATTAAAGACACAGAGGCTAATTATAGACACAGGAAGGCTAATTATAGACACAAGAAGGCTAATTAAAGACACAGAAGGCTAAATATAGACACAGGAAGGCTAATTATAGACACAAGAAGGCTAATTATAGACACAGGAAGGCTAATTATAGACACAGGAAGGCTAATTATAGACACAGAAAGCCCAATTTGACTGCGGATAGGTTCTATATATAGAATGCACGAATGTAATGTGAAGTGACTTTTACTTTTAGGCCACCTTGTGAGTCTTTTACCCGATAAACCGCTACAAGTTTAGACACTTTGCTGCTAATTAAGACATTCCAGGTGTGACGCTCTTATGTACTTCAGTACTTGGCTGTAGTATATTCAACACTTATTGTAATAATGGCACTGTTATGGATATAAATGGTGATTTATTAGTCATGTTATTATACTATTTCATTCTTGTTTTAACCTCGTTTCACCATAAAAGTATTGTAAGTCCATTAATTATAAAACCATAAAATGATTAATACTTGTAAATACTATAAAGTTTATTGTCTCATTCTGGAAACATTTGCTTTAACTGCACACACGTACTGAGCTTTCCTTTTGAGCAGTGATGTCAACATAACCTCAAAACAAGTTGATGAGCCCAATCATGGTATTTACCCAACCAAACCTAACCTCAAAACAAGTTAATGGAACCATCATGGTACTTACTCAACCCAAACCTAACCTCAAAACTAGTCGAGGGTGCCATCATGGTACTTATCCAACCCTAACCCAACCAAACCTAACCTCAAAACAAGTCGAGGGGGCCATCATGGTACTTACCCAACCCAAACCTAACATAACCTCAAAACAAATCGATGGGCCATCATGGTTCTTACTCAACCCAAACCTAACATAACCTCAAAACTAATTGATGGGGCCATCATGGTACTTACCCAACCCAAACCTAACATAACCTCAAAACAAGTCGATGGGGCCATCATGCTACTTACACAACCCAAACCTAACATAACCTCAAAACAAATCGATGGGCCATCATGGTTCTTACCCAACCCAAACCTAACATAACCTCAAAACTAATTGATGAGGCCATCATGGTACTTACCCAACCCAAACCTAATCTAACCTCAAAACAAATCGATGGGCCATCATGGTTCTTACCCAACCCAAACCTAACATAACCTCAAAACAAGTTGATGGGGCCATCATGGTACTTACCCACCCAAACCTAACCTAACCTAACATAACCTCAAAACTAATTGATGAGACCATCATGGTACTTACCAAACCCAAACCTAATCTAACCTCAAAACAAGTTGATGGGGCCATCATGGTACTTACCCACCCAAACCAAACCTAACCTAACCTAACCTCAAAACAAGTTAATGGAAACATCATGGTACTTACCCAACCCAAACCTAACCTCAAAACTAGTCGAGGGAGCCATCATGGTACTTATCCAACCCTAACCCAACCAAACCTAACCTCAAAACAAGTCGAGGGGCCATCATGGTACTTACCCAACCCAAACCTAACCTAACCTCAAAACAAGTTGATGGGACCATCATGCTACTTACCCAACCCCAACATATAAATACAGTATATCCTCTAAATGTATGCCAAAAACTTGATGTCAGGCCGTGTAGGAAATGTTACTTTGTATTGGTACATTAAATGGAGTTACCCAGGAGGGTAAGTTTGTTTAAGAAAATTGTTACACAGGATTTCTAAACTTTGACGTCAGGTGGGCTCTAAGGGGTCTCACTGATGTATATACAGGGTGTCACAAAAAACCTTAATGTGCCATATAGGAACAGATTCAAAATAGTCAAATAAATTAAAAATGTTCAGTAACTTTATTTTGAATTCGCTTTAGTTTAGTCGCAACCCGCCATTTTTTTTTTGCTTAAAAAGATATCGAGTTTAAATTTCGTATAAGCATTTTGGATGTTACGCTTTACAAATGTACTAAACACAAATACTTTATTTTCATAATTTTCAAAATGGCTGCTATTTAAATCTTTTATGGTTTTTTTGTGACACGTATATTACAAAAGTTTCCACTCGCTAAGCTCTTATCAGTGACTCGGTTTTGAAGACCTCGTATTTGTCTTTCACTCTTTACACTCGTGTCGGTGACTCGGGCCTACCGGATATCATAACTCTATGAATATCACATTTTATTAGGAGTTCAGAGTTTTAAATTACATTTTTTACAATAACTTCGCTATTTGTCATCGTATAGGGTTGGTACCTCTACAAGCAGAATTGAAATCTGCAAATGTTTATCTAATTTAGTGTAAAGTTGAATAACATACTTACGTGAAATGTACCAAAAAAATGTTTAAAATGGCCACCATTTTGAAATTTTTAGTGACTAATGGTTTTAGTTTGTTTTTATTTAATTTTGGGGTTGGTAAGTGAAAAAGTTTGTGCAATGTTTTGCACAATATTGTTGCTAATAGATAAAAAAAAAAATTTAAAAAATACGTACATGAAATTTGATATAATGTGTTCATATAGAACTGTATTGAAATCCAGCAAAATCTAATTGAAAAATGTCAAAATGATTGCTACTTTAAACAGTTTTTTGTTCTTATTTCGCGCGTTAAATTATAACATGATAGATTAGATACAAATTTGTAGATTACAAGTCTGCATGTAAAGGTACTAACACCACCACTATACGATGACAAATAGCGAAGTTATAGTCAACAATGTGATTTCGAATACTGATCTCCCAAGATAATGTGATATTCGTATATGTACAGATTTGAGGTCTCGTAGTGCTGAGAGACTGACACGAACATAGCGAGTGGAAACTTTTTTATATAGACAGATCGACGAAGCTTGATATACATCATTACGAGGTTCAGAAAACCTGTGTAACAACAGTTATAAAACAATCTTACCCTACTGGATACACCTTAATACACCAGTACAGTTAAATATTTCCTACAAGGCCAAAGGAATCAACTTTTGGGGGCATTACATTTAGAGGATCTGCTTGTATTACATTGTATGATGGATCTAGGTAAGTTTCATGATAGCAGCTATCAACTTGTTCTTCCCATCTTTCTAAAAATTACCACCACATTACCAAAGCACTCTAATAAATAAATTGTTTATCTAAGTACCGTTTGGGCAGTAGGTTTTAAATGTTAAAAATTCTGTTCCAGGCGCATTAATGACAGGATAATCCAACAGGACGATGTTACAAACTATTGGGTTAGTCATCCTAGCCTCACTAAGTCTGCAGTACACTACAAATGCTGTCACCAGTTCCGAGTACAGGCTGCCCAACACTGTCGTTCCTAAACACTACCTTCTTGATATTGTAACTAACTTGGATGAGGACGATTTTAGTTTTCTGGGAAAAGTTACGATTAAGGTATGTATATTGTAAATATATGGGGGATACCCGTGTAGGTTAGCAGTTTAAATAAGTATTTTTCTTACTTTTATTAAAAAAAGTTTAATTATGTTTATAATTAACAGATTATTTACAATTGTAAAATAAGTGACATGATCTGGGAAACAATTCAACTTTGTAGATGTTCAAACTGATTTCCATATTGATTGATACAATCTTATAGTTTACCTTCAACAGAGCAACTCACATGACAGCAAAGATCTTTATCATTGTTGGTTTCATAACACAAGAGCTAGAACAGGGCATATTGTAACACAGTCCTATCTTTTTCGTTTCCAACTTGCTGAGTTGCCCCTGTGTCTTGTATGTCAGATAGAAGAAGAAACCCTACAACACATCCTCCTTGATTGTATCATCAGATCGGATGTCAGAGATGAGCTGAAGAGAAGACTCCAACCTAATTGCACTCTTGGACGAATTCTGACTGATTCCACCTACTGGAGACTGGCTAGCTATGTGTATGAGAGACACCGTGCGGTCGGCATTACCTGAGGCTGGATGCACGCATCATGAAGATGAAGATGAAGAAGATTAATAACACACATGAGATGAATGGTTTCAATTTGTTTACTGTGCATGGTTTCCGAGAAAACACTTTCTTTTTGACAAACCCTCAGAAGAAAATATCTATGAGTGTAAAATCAGGTGATTGTGAAGACCAATTGATGGGATCACGACGATCTATCCATTTACCGGGAAACTCCTGATCCAGTAATTCTTTGGCAGAAGTGTCTTGCTGTTAAAAAACTACAGTTTTGTAACTTCAAGATAACAGTGTTCTCCGGCATGTTTTTGTTTGTATTACCATTCAAAAAATATTGGGCTAAAAAAACTGTTCAAGGTCAGCACACCACAAACTTTGACCCTCTCCGGTTGCTAAAGCTGCTTCTAAGTGGTTTCGTGACATAGTAAATGGTGAATAGTAAATACAGTTGTGTCAGTTTAAATTGCCACTTAATTTGATACAAGCTTCGTCAGACAACACTACCTTCATCACGACACCATTTCCTTTTTTCTGGTCCAGAAAATCCTTTTTTTCTGAATTATACCATCCTTTTGTAAGTTTAAAGTTTGGAACAGACTGAGACCTTTATTTGCAGCTAAACATTGCAGATATGTTCTCACTCACCCATCCCCATAACCAAATTAAACCGACCAAAATTGTTCATCACCAAAAATGTCAGTTCGTTAGTTTTCAGTCAAAAGTGAAAGAGGGGTAAATTTTTATTGTTTATCAATTCCTGAACTGTAATATATATTTTTTTCATATTGGTTTGGGTTGTTAATCTACACATTTTAAGAAAATTTGAATTAAATTGGTAAAGCCAATTTTAAAAAATTACATCTCAAAGGTTGATTTAAAAATAATACATAAATACTTTTTGAAAATGATGTTCATGGTTACTTTTGCTTTAATGGTTCATTTTTACATTTTGATATACAATTACGGGATTGACAATCAATTTTTGGTGATTATTAGTTTTTATTTAGTTTTGAGGTTGGGTTTTTACACCATTTTTTGTTTTCCTTTTGTCGTGTATAATTAGCACTGGGAGATTTTTGGGGAATAGTGACGAGTATATATTTTGTTAGTATTTAATTTTGTGGTTGGATATCAAGAAAGTTAGTGCAATGTATGTTTAATTAGTTAATCAACTTCATTAAGTTAAATTACTACTATAACAGTCAGTAAGTAATGAAATATATCATATTATTTGAACGTTGTGTGTACTATTCTGGTTTGAAGTTGTACAAAAAATTGCCACAATATTTGAAAACTGATGTTGAGTTTAACTCTGGCACCAATATTTCTTCATCCTCTGACTGCTTCTCTGTTGTTCTTATTTTGATATTTCCATTCTACTTTTCTTGGTTTTTTCGTTCGACAGACTCTTTACATCTGCTATTTTGTTTCTGTACCAGTCACTATCATCAATTTTTAATTCTGTATTTCATATTTTTTTTCCAAGTCTAAATACATCTCTAATCCATAGTAACAGTATCTGAAGTTTTTTATTTTCTTTGTACAGTAGGTGTTTATTTGGCTGTCCATTCTCATTAGATATCTATATATAATCTCCGTTTGGCCATTTTTATTGATATTTTTTTCAAAATTTTCTTAGAGTTTTTGTTTTTTTCCCCCTGATTTGATATGCAAACTTCATTGATGTGTAGGATTTTACGGTAGAATTTCCTTTCTTCCTTTTCTAATTTACTTAGCCTTATTTTTGATATTGTTTCCGCTATATAGAGACATTCTGATTGTACTTCTATACTGTAGTGTATATATGTTGCCGGGTATGAGAGTGTTTTTGTTCTGTACGTTTTTTTGACACAGTTTTAATGCTGTTTCTATTTTATTAGCCCTTTCTTCTATATCATTTTCATTTGATATAATTTCATTTTGTATTTATAATTAGGTATATAATATATTTACTTATGATACTGTTTATTTCATTAAAAAAAACACAATAAATACAACATAAAACTACAGTGTAGGTTCCCACATGGGTCAACACCTGTGGATGGAATAGAGCTCAGCGTCCTCAATGTCTAAGTCTAAAATGCAAACTTAACTGTAATGTAAACTATAAACTATGAAGAAATGGTAAATAAATATTAAGTACAAGAAGAAAAAAACTCTACATATTTGGCAAAATATCTACAACAAATGAAAAACAATTCAAAATTTTTAAATTAAAACTAAAAACTAAAAACAATGGATTTTTTAAAACAAGTAAAACAGTACTAAATAAATAATAACTAAATTATATTTTTAACTAATGAAAATGGGACTGACAGTAAATAGAATAAGAAGAGAAAGAAATCAAAATCTACTTGGGAAATAAAATACACCTTATAAATATGCATCCACACTTGCACAGATACATCCCTCCTACATACAATTATGCAGTTCTCCTTATTCCATACACACACATACACAGAAGCATCCAGTCAAACAAGTCAACATCAACAAAATTCAGACCATATAAATCATAGCACTGGGAGGATCTCTTTCATTTGATAACAACCAACAGTTAATTCTCCTTCAAACTACATGGCTCAGTATCCCGTAGTTTGACAGGTAAATTTTGGAACAAAATATAAACTCTATGAAAAGTCTATATTAATTTTTAGTTTAATTTTTCCTGTGTGTAAAAAAGACTACTTATATAAAATCATATTTAATTTAAATTACACCAATCCAAATGTGTACTGCAGCCTAGCTGCATACCTAATTAAAGTAATACATGCAATATAATTGTCTTTATATGTTTCAGGTTACATGTAAGAAGCCTACTGATGTTATTTATCTTCATTCTCGTAAACTGAATATCTCTGCACACTTAGTAACTGTGAAACATGTTGTGAGTGACACAGAAGTAAAGAATATCAGAGTGGAGCAACAGACAGCCGAACCTGATAATGATTTTTATATTCTTAAATTAGGTCATAACCTTGAAAAGGGTAAAGACTACAACATCTATCTACCATTCAGTGGACTATTGACAGAAGGGTTGGCTGGCTATTATAGGTCTAGCTACTTTGACAGAACCACCAACTCGACAAAGTAAATATATTATTTTATACAATATATATTTTATATTAAGCTGCTGAGTTTATTTATTGAATTTATATCCAAGAGAATAAATCCAATAATGTGATGTTTTAATACGTGGGTTAAACAATTGTAGTGTGTGGGTTCCGTTCAGAATGTGCTAGTGTGGGAAGAGTTGGAGTATTCAATACGAGATGCTATTTTGAAGTTACCAAAAGTGGGCCGTTAGACAGCGGGACTTGAGCCTTTAATTTTTGAACTTCAAACCATAGTGTGTCCCAGCCAAGGAGCCCACCAAATAAAAACTATAATAAGTATAAATTAGGATGTAATGGGAAGGGATTCTAAATAATAAAATATCAATTGGCACTTGCAATTTTGTTGAGCAGTGCAAGATCACGTAGAAGGGGGGGGGGAGAGACGAGGAGTTGGAGGGCTTGAACCAGCGAGCCGGGAGAGAGTCTGTTCCGAGAGCCGCGAGAAGGAAGTTGAACGGCAGACCGCTACGGGATGAGGTCAGTCCATTTTTGGGCACGTTGTATCTAAATTAAACGGTATGCTTTTCGGCCGCTATTAAGGCCTTTTATCTAGCCGTTATGTCTTTTTTATAAATTATAATTATTTCTGTAATCTTCTAATTCGGCGCTAAAATAAAAGAGAACATTTAATTTAACTTGCGTTGCGTGCATTCATTAGCATCCTAACCCGACTCCTTGGCCCATCCTGACAAGATTCGGCTAAAGTGTACGCGGTCTCCAGCCAGCCGGAGCTTCCAGCTGGTTAAAGAAGTGGAGAAGGTCACAATAGCATGGAGATGTGTGTAAAAATCAATGGTTTATTTAGATTTTTGTATCTTCATTTGTGATTTTAATTTCCTCACATATTTGTAGTGTCATTGATTTACGAGGAAAAATGAATCAATCTTAAAACTTTGTATTTCTATTAATTTTTACATACAAAATAAACAATTCTTCTCAATGGTATTGTTTGAAATTCAGAAATAAGAGGCTCTGGTACTGCAATCTAAGGTCCATTTTGGTAACTTCAAGAACAGCATGCCGTATTGCATGCTCGGATTCCTCCCACACTAGCAAATTCTGCACTAGAAGTTATATGCGTAATGTTACAACAGTTAAACCCACACATTGAGCTTAATTGTATGCATTGAGACTTGTTATTATATATAAATTCAATGGCACAATTATTGCCTCTAAGGACCCAAATAAATTAAATTTGTCACATCTCTACAAAAATGCAAGTTTGTGGTATGGGTTAAAGTTCTGATATTACAGGCTCTAGTGCTGCTGTCTAATGGCCCACTTCTGTTAACTTCAATGACAGGCATAACATATTGCATGTTCCAACTCTTCCCACACATTATGAACTGAATCTACAAATCTTTAACTTTTCAACTCACATATTGAACTATCACAATATAACATGCTAGGGATTATCATTAATTTTCCAAGAATGTACAACAAACAGTTGGGTCTATTTATTCTCTTACATATACATAGTATAGAGTAAGTTTTGTGAAGCGAGTTTAACTTGGAAATGTCTATTTTGTCTATATTGGCCCTGTTTAAAAAAAAAAAATATCTGCAGTTTTCTACAGTCCAAGAAACGAGTAGATACATTTTAATGAAAATGGTGAATGGGCATACTTCAAGACATTTTTATTCTCTTTTTTATAACTCAAAGTTTGAAGGTATCATCCTAATTTTAAATGATGCCTTTTAACCCCCCCCCCCTCCAAAATTGGTTGTCATTTTAAAAAACTGTTTTGAGATTTATTGATAAAAATCAAAAAAACATCATACAGCTGTTATAAAAGAGCTTTCTTTTAATCAGCTTAACTGCTTTTGTTCAACTATCTCGATCTTCATATTTCTGATATTTATTTTGTAGTTTTTTTAAAGGATAGACGCTTTGGAGATCTTTGAGACAAGATAAATTGAGAAATGAACAATATTGACTTCCATACACTCAGCGCACGTTTTAGCATTTTGGCGCCCCTAGGCCACAAATTCCCCCCCCCCCCTAGTGTGGTTAAAGTTACTTCCCCAAAAACCTTTATTAACAAATTATATCAAGCCTATGTTGTAACGAAGTTGATGCGTAATGTTGAAAAATAGTTTAACTTTACCAACAATTATTTGTTTCAATGAACTTCAAAATCAGAATGATTTTTTTGTAATCAATTCAAAAAATATGTTAAGTTATGGCTATTTATTTTTATTTCTAGATATTATTAAAAAAAAAAAATAAATCTCTCGGCCGTGCGCCCCCTGGGAGCTTACGCCCATAGGCCCGGGCCTTCAGGGCCTATTGGGAAATCCGGCCCTGCACACACTTCATCTGAAATCATGCAACAGTTGGAGTTATATTTCAATGCAGAAGGAGAACACTTCCAACATTTATTTTAAATGTATTGACTTTTCCCCAAAGTTTCTCTATAGATTTAGCTAAGTTTGTGTAATTTTTGAGCTAAACATATGTTTACTATCCAACAAAAACACTAAATGTTTTCCACCACCAAGAAAGAAAAGTAAACAAATTGTGTAAATCAGCATAACAACCTCAATGGTGACAGCTATTGACAGCTGTTTTGAATCTATTAGTTTTTCTACAGATCTGATGCATTTTATATGCTTAGTAAATGTTTAATGCTAAATTATATGGTGAATGTTTTTCTGGATTTCCCTTTAATACTTCAATTGATGGAGTCGTATTTTCACTCTTATACTTTTCTGTTTAAGGCTAATACATTTTATTTACTTAGAATACAGAGTATGTGGTAAGTTTGTTATTTGCAAAATGTTTTGACCTCTTTTTTTTTTTTTTTTTTTACTGATCTTCCCGTTTCATGCATCAAGAAACTGAAAAAGTGGTTTTCGGCATGTTGTCCATCCATTGTCGTTGTCATTGAACCCTATTAAAATTCAGAAAAATCTAAATGAAAATGTCAAAATGGCAGAAATTTAAAATAGTTTTTGTCATATCTTGTGTGTTAACTGATAACACACTTAATTAGATAAAAATTTACAGATTTCAATGATATTTCAAGTGAAAAATATACGACCTAGACTGGGAATCGAACCCAGGACCTTTGGCTTTACACGCCAATGCTCTACCAACTGAGCTATCCTAGTCGCTTCCCAGTACAGGGCGCAGACTTCTCACTTGACTTTAGTTGCTGTAATTTTGAGTTTCCAATTAATTACCTCGCATATGCGACATTGAAATTAATTTTTACTCATCTTTCTGAATGTAACAATATTATCTCCACCTCTTTTATGATGACAAATAGGTAAATTATTGTCAAAAATGTAATTTCAGATGCTGACTTCCCAAGAAAATGTAATATTCATTAGTTATAAGATCTGGCAGAGCTGAAACATGGATATGAGCATATGAGTGACACTTGTACATAATATGTATGAGACACTCACAAGAGCAAAGTGAGTTGAGACGTTTTAACATATTCACATTACGAGGCTTGTGAGGCCCAGATGTCAAGAATGTGTTTATACACACAATTACATGGCTCAGAAAACCTGTGTAACAACTGTTTTAAACAAATATACCCTACTGGATAATGTCCTTTGATCCACATCTATCTATAGAATTTAACATTTCCTACAAGGCCCATGAAACCTTCTATTGGGAATTATGTTTACAGGATCTGTTTGTATTACATTGTATAATGTGACTGGGTAAGTACCATGATGTCCCCAATTAACTTGTTTCTAAAGTTTTAACCTTTCATAAACTTTTTAACACAAGAGACAATCTAAACCTATTAATATATATAAATTCAATGATAAATAATGTTTTTATTTTAATTTAAATTTTGAAAACAATTAAATTTTATGAATTCTATTTCTTTACACATACTTTCCTGTACAGATGGTTGGCAGTCACTCAATTTGAAGCTACTGATGCTCGCCGAGCTTTTCCTTGTTTTGATGAGCCAGCAATGAAAGCTAAGTTCACCATCAGCCTCGCTCATAAGGATTATCTCAAATCGGCCAGCAACATGCCTCTAACTCTAACAGAGGAAATGTAAGCCATATATTATGTTTTGTTGACTATATAATTCAGTATTAATAATTTTAATTTGAATAATATGATATTATTTCATTTTTGTGTTAAGAATTTTTAAAGACTTTAAAAGATTTTAAAAATGTGTAAGAGGGTAAAATTTCTGATAGAAATTGCATTAATTAACTACGTACAATTATAAAAGATTAAATTAACTTTGTAAAATATGAGAAAACAGATATTTATTACCTATTACAGGTTGTGTAAAATTAATACTTGTAAAACATATTGATAAAATCGTGTTTGACGAACATATTCTTGAAACGTCTTATATCATAAAATTACTGATAATTACGGTGAATGTATGAAACATTGTAAAAGAATTTCACCATTGTAGTTTTCTTCTTCGGGCATTTCTTCTGTGATTGCATGCTGTCATCATCTAAGTCTGTCCATCGTCTCTCAGTTTGGTCCAAAATGGGAGGTCAGAAGGGATTTTATATCCTTTAGTTTTTCTTGCTTTATTATCGCCCCTTTTACTATGACTTGTGAGTTGGTTTCTCGCCATGACTTTCCTTTTCGGGAAACATTTTGGATATCCTAGCATTGCCAATAAAGCTCATTTCCCTTTTGACTGGCTATGTCTGTTTTTGATCATTAGTTGGTGCTTCATTTTGGAGCCAGTTACAAACTATTCCTACCAAAATGTTATTCTTAGTCTGACCTTCGCAACCATCGGACACAAGCTTAATAGTGCTGAGATTGTTAAGTTTTTTGTTACAAAGGTGGTTATAAATTGCCAAAGGAATTTGATTTGAGTCTATTGCGTACTCGTGTTCAAGCCAAGTATAGCAAAAGGTATTATTTTTGGTCTTTGAGTCTGTTTATAGTCCCTCAAAACAGTTAAACTGTCTCAAATAATGTTTACATCCACCAAACTGACAATTTTGATGAAGAAATTTGATAGGTATTATTTATTTTTATGGATGTACGAATGAGAACGTTTGTGCAATATTTCTGCACCATTTATTTTTAAATGATATACATTATTTTATTAAAGCTTGTTAACATTTAATACATCAAAGAAATTAAAATGGTTTTAAAATGATATTTTTATTTGCAGTGAAGATAAACCAGGTTGGGTATGGGACCATTTTGAAGAAACAGTACCAATGTCAACTTATCTTGTGGCATTCATGGTTTGTGATTACGAATACGAGACTTCAGAAAAGACTGACAACAACGTAACATTCAGAGTGTGGGCTCGTAAGGACGCAATAAACCAAGTAGATTTTGCTTGTGATGTTGGACCAAAGTTTTTATCTTATTATGAAACATATTTTGATGTGAAATACCCTTTGCCTAAACAAGATATGGTTGCTATACCTGATTTCAATGCAGGAGCTATGGAAAACTGGGGACTAATTACATACAGGTAATTGATTAATTGATTCATTTTGGAAGTTTCAAATAATAATTTTGTTTATATATTTCTATAGGTAATTAATACATTAGTAACTCAAAAATATTTTAAGTTTAAAAATGGTAGAGATTACCTATGTTTATAATCTTCTTCTAAACATTGCTGTTTCAGAGATGCCACGGCATCCTACTGATAAAGAATACGAACAGTATAAATCATCTACCATTTGTATAAAATGAAGTTGCGTTTTGAAAGAGTTATGGTTGGTCAGAAGGCCAATCATGAATTTCATTTCTGACATGCCAAGACCCAGCAGTTCACTACTGAGAAGTCTAACATGGCCGTCAAAGATATGATGTGCTTGTCTCTGACACCTCACCATCTTCTTCCATCTGTGAGACTGTTCAGAATAAACATATTTCCTTATTATTTCTTTCCCAAAACTTCTTGAGATGCAAATATTGAACTCAGGTCATTGTCTCCTTTAACTAGTTTATCAATATCTCATTCCTTTTTATCCCAAAATGTCCTGAGAACCATCCAAGTCATTTCCTTTCTTTGGCCAAGTTTTTCATCAAATGAGAGTTGATGAAACAACAACTGACACTCGCAGATCAGCCTTGATATTTTTTGGGAAGCATTATGGCCGTAAAGGCTCCCTGGCTATTTTCTGACTTTATAACTATTTTGTGCACGTGAATATGGCATATACCTCAGATTGGAAAACCATGCTATTCTGTCTTAATGATACACAAAAATTCCTCTGAAGATATGGGACTCTGTGTGGATGTACATATCTGCTCCAGTGGCAATGTGCCTTGCAAGAGGAAACTGCAG
The DNA here is from genome assembly GCA_963513935.1 of Aphrophora alni. Taxonomy (NCBI): domain Eukaryota; kingdom Metazoa; phylum Arthropoda; class Insecta; order Hemiptera; family Aphrophoridae; genus Aphrophora; species Aphrophora alni. The sequence goes on along the minus strand of OY740777.1, from coordinate 40,558,840 downwards.
AACATTTGATCTTTGAATGTGAATGTCTTGATCAGGAAAAAGATTGAGACCTTTGGGTTGTAAGCCCTTGTAGCTGTCTTGCCGAAGAGTCAGACCCGCCTAAAAGAAGAATAAGAATAAAAAAGTGCCCATGTCTGTTTTTAACCCATCGGTGAAGAGATCTGTCTGTTCCCTACTACATCCATCTAATCCTGCAGCCAATCTACCCTAGACGAGAAAATGGCCTCTAGTTTACTTTATTCATTTTTGGAGATTTTAACTACTGGAAATGAGTTTTCAATGATTATTAGGTTACAACATTACAGTCTTTTATCAGTTCCTTTGTTTTGGGTGTTGGATAATTAGTTAATTGTTGTATCTTGCGTGTACATATGTGTGTGATATGTGTTAACAAAGTTCATGTGAATGAATATGTTGTAAGGATTTGAAGATGCCCTTGTAGTAAACTAGTTATCCGACATACAAAACAAAGGAACTGAAAAAAGACTGTAAAGGTATGACTGTAAAACTAATAATCATCTAGTTTACTGTTGAGGTGGTAGTATTGGATCTAACTTCAATTCTTCACTGAGACACAAAGTATGTACTTCCAAAGTGGGGGGTATCCAATTTTCCTAAATTTAATTCGACCACCCTCAACTCGCTCTTCACTGAGACACAAAGTATGTACTTCCAAAGTGGGGGGTATCCAATTTTCCTAAATTTAATTTGACCACCCTCGACTCGCTCTTCACTGAGACACAAAGAGTGTACTTCCAAAGGGGGTGGGGGTATCCAGCTTTCCTAAATTTAATTTGACCACCCTCGACTCGCTCTTCACTGAGACACAAAGAGTGTACTTCCAAAGGGGGGGGGGTATCCAGTTTTCCTAAATTTAATTCGACTCGCCTTGGACTAAAATATACAGCAAGGCTTGCTGACCTCCATAGCTGTTGTAATAATAAATGAATTCATTTTGGTAATTTCAAATAGTTTTACTATTTACCTACAATCTAATGCAATTTATAAGTCAAAAAGTTTGTAAGTTTAAAAAACTATGGAGAATTACCTATGTTCTTATATCTGTGTTATTTATTTGCCATTACTGTATATAAATTAGAGATACTTTATTATCACAAATACATTTCATTATAATCTAAAATCTACTTGTTTTTAAAAACTTGGAAACAGATTGGCTATTTATTATCTAGCTTCCTAAAATTGTTTTAGTTGGAAAACCCATATCAATGTATTTATCTTTTATTCTTTACCTATAACATTTAATATTTAACTTCTTGTAGTAATAGGATAACCTGTTATAGAAATTTAAATATAAATATTGGGGACTTGTATAAACAAAGTTAGATGGTGTTTGCCAAGTTAAAAATCTGTACAATTTCTTGTATCATAGTTGTGTACACATTTTTAGTTTCTGCAGGTAATTTATCTTGAAAGAACCCAGGTCAAGGTTTCTTATATGAGTATGTACAAGCAAGCAAGAGTTTGAATTTTTTAAACTCTGAAAAGTTTTTCATCAACTTTGTAACATAGAATTTCTCATTGTTCTAATTAATTTATTTTGCAGTATGATGACTGCATCAATACCTGAGGTAACGATTCAAAGTATGATTACATGACTTAAGATATTCAACATACCCATGATACACAACCTTACCTGGACCAAGCGAAACAGTATCTTTTAAGCGTGAAAATATAAAAGAAATTGATTTTATTTCTGCCGTACAACCTCTTGTCCAATGAAACACACAAAAACATATGAGTATTTAGTAGAGTAAAATTTTTACATGTTTGATAGTTCTTGCAAAGAATTTTAGTTTTATGAGTATTTCATTTTAAATGAATTTTGATTAAATGAAGATTCCGGTTAATTTGTGACAGATGGTAATAATTCTTTATAGAGAAGTACAAATAACTAAATGAAAGTTTGTACAATGTTTTTGCATCATTTATTGTTTATTATTTAAATTTTGATTTTATTTAAAAGGGAAACGGCACTGCTTTTTGATCAGAAATCTTCTTCTACAGCATCCAAACACGGGATAGCTAGCGTAATTGCTCATGAGTTGGCTCATCAGTGGTTTGGTAATCTCGTTACAATGAAATGGTGGACAGATCTGTGGCTGAATGAAGGATTTGCAACATATGTTGCTGGGATTGGTGTTCATCATGTAAGCTATAAAAATAACATTCATATTGGTTAGAAACCAGAATAAATGGTATATTTTACTTTCTCACGCTAAGACCACAGAGGTTTACCTATAGTGAGTACAAGCATGGCATTCCCTAGGGATCATAGCTGGATCTACACTTTTTTCTTGTTGTCTTGGGTTAAATTCCTATCTTTCACCTTTCTTACTAGGTCTCTTTTAACTATCTCTTGTTAAATTCTCTTTTAACCTAACCTAACATAACCCAACCTAACCTAACCTAATGCTATTAGAGTATTCGAGGGCTATGGGTTTATATTATATGGTTTTTTTTCTTACTTTTTGTTAAAAAGAAATGATGACCAAGAATTTTTCACGTATTAAATAATAAGAAAAAAAAAATTTCATGCCAAGGGATTGTAATGAAAACTAAAATGTCCATTGAGGAAAAAACAGACTAAAATTCTGGGTTAAGTCAAATTACCAAAAGTGATAATTCACATTGTGGTCATTAAAAAACAGCCACAATGCATTCTGGAATATTAAAAATTCATATCTTGGCTGATTTGTTAAGTTTAAGTGTAGTCACTAAGTAACGAAACAAATCCTATTGGTCTTCATCTCTCCAAAAATCCTGTTAGCAAGTTATCGGTAAAAAACCCGGACATGGGTTTGTTGTAAAATAAATAATTTTTCAAAATCAGATTTTAATGAAATTTGAAAATGAATAATCCATATACAAAATTAGAAATAAAATAATATTATGGTTGAGTAATAATTGATAAAAAAAAAATAAAATAAAAAAATAAATAAAAAATACCTGTGACCGCCACAATTTAAGCTTAATTTTAATGAAACATAATTTATGCTGAGGATGCGTTTATGAAACAAGCAAAACTAGTTTCAGCTCTTATTAAAAACTCTTTCAAAGACAACATCTACGGTTCATTTTTACAACTACCGAACTGATATGTTTTATGACAATTAGTTTTGGTTCGTTTTTATTTTCTTTAGGAAAAGAGTGAGTGAGAATGTTTGTGTAATGTTTTTGTACCATTTATTGTAACACAAGTAATATTATAAAATATAGTTATTGAAGATAATATAAAACAATATGATTTGTTTTATAGGCTTTCCCAGAATGGAACTCTCTCGCCAGTTCAACCGTTGAGTACATGCTCATTGTGTTTGCCTTGGATTCATTGGAATCATCTCATCAAGTGTCAGTACCTATCGGACATCCCAGTGAAATCTCACAAATATTTGATACTATCTCTTATAAGAAAGGTAACAGTAACAGTGAAATTATATTGATTTGAAAGTTGCAAGATGTGGAAGTTTGGTATTGATCTAAAACTAATATTATTTTTACAAGAAATGTATTATATTTGGAAAAATGTATCAACCTGATACTTTATAACAGGTGTGGATCTATAACAGATAGCTAAAATGTTACCAAGTCAAGGTATGAAATAAATTTTGAAACAGTTTAGCTACCAGGTACGAGAACCCCAATCTTGCTTGAGTACTGTTACACCGAAAGGTGATGGGAATGTTCCTCGTTTTCTCCCCTCTCTGCCAACCGAGCACTGGCTTTCATTGAAGTTGTAACTTTCAAGATGTTCAATAATTATAGATATATCGGTAATGCAAAAACACACTTGTTCCTAATTCTGTAGTCTCTACTACTGTAGTTTAGTTGTGTTTGCTAAAATGTTACTTTCAACCTGTTTTATTACAATATACTGGTCTTGTTGAAACTTTTGTCTCTACTTACCTTTATTCCATTGCGCTACAGCCCTATGTGGGGTTTGCTTTCTATCACAATTCAACGATCATAGGTTTATACTCCTGAAACATCATGTATTAGTTTTTATACACACAAAAGTTTGAATAAACCATATTATTAATATGAACAATCCATCATTATCAAATGGATTTAAAACCAGAATAAACTATCGCCTTAAAAAAAATAAAAAAAACTCAATTTTTTAAATTTCCTACATTTACTATTGACATTGAAATTTTTAAATTAGTGTTAGAACAAAAATCTGACAGTGGCAAAACCATGGCCATAGAGAGTCAATAAAATTGTAGAATTTACAAAATGTTGTGTTCATGTTTCACTTAATATGCACTTCTACCAAGCACTTTCGGTCAATAGTATAAATCGTATATTACATAATATTTGATAATACTGTACTCTGTTTCATAATTAATACATAAATATTTGTACACTTTTAGCTGAAAATGAAAATATGTATTTAATATATGGACCAAATAATCCCAAATACTCAATGTCAATATTCCAAGGATCTAAAAAATTATATTTTACATTTTACTACTGTACGATTAAAGTTTGTTAGGTGTCACATACATGTTAATTTGCGAAAGTAAAAATAAAATTTATATTCATAACTTAAATGTTTCCTTTCCCGCTACCAATGACTACATAAATACTATAAGACACGACATGGCCATGTTAAATATTCTACGCTTATTCTTGAGTAGACCAATACCCGCTAGGGTGTGCTGCTGTCGCTCTTTGCTAGAGAATCTGAAGTTGATGTGACTGGCGCTAGGTGGCTCTACGGTCAAACAATGTTTCAGTTGCGCACTGATGCCACATATGGGACCAGAGATGCGAGGGAAGGTCGAGAATCGCTTATCTCAGCGCACGAACTGACAACACTGACTATGCTGTGTCAACAGTTGTACAGTCTCAACCAAGTGGGATGCGTACAGTCAAGCACCTGCTGCTAGCGCTTTCTGATAGCTGTGTGTCAAACTTGTGACGAACAGCACCCGTAAAGCGTAGACTATTTCCCTATCCTATGTCGTGTCTTATAGTATTTATGTAGTCATTGCCGCTACTTACATTAGAATAGCCACCCTCAGGGGCTGACTGCAGTGAGGACAGGCTTGGCAATACTGAGGCCCACAGCTGGTTCTACACTTTTTTTTTCATGTAGTCTCTTTTATCCTATTAGGTCTCTCTTGACCAACTCTTGTTCTCTTCTGACTCTGACACTATTGAAGAGGTAGGTGTCATTATTTTATGTTCTTTTCTTCTTTTTTTTATAATATAATGATGGGAAAGAGGTTTTGCTTTTTAACAACAGTACAGGTTGTTTGAAAAAGTTCTCCCTATTTTTATGTATAAATTTAATGGTGAAATTAATGAAACACTATATCAACGATTACATACAATGAAAGAGAATACCTTAAAGTTTTTGGTAATGTTACGTGGGATCCATTTGTTGCCTTACACACGTCAAGATGATATTCCACTTCTCACCAGGTATTCACGTAATACAATAGTTTTAATTCGTAATGTTGGTATTACAAAATATTGAAATAACAAAATTTTGTTGTGTTTTTTTTTTGTCGTAGGGGCTTATTTACTTCGAATGATGAACTTATTTTTGGGGGAGGAAGTATTCAAACAAGGCGTTAGTCATTATTTAAAGAAACACAAATACAAGAATGCAGAGCAGAATGATCTGTGGGCATCACTCACAAAGAAAGCACATGAGTCTAAATCTCTTCCTTGTGATATGACTGTGAAGGAAATCATGGATACTTGGACCTTGCAGACCGGATACCCTGTAGTGAACGTCACTAGACACTATGATAAGAAAACGGCTACTCTCACGCAAGTAAATAATTTTTACTTATATTTATTAGTTACTATTATAATATTAACAGTGTTTATTAAAACACTCAGACAAAATCGCAGCTGCGCAAAAATATAATAATTCTCTAAAAAGAATGAAACTGAATTGCCTTGATTAAGTTGTTGTTATCTTATGGTAGACTGTGAGAATCAACCCAATCACATAAAGTTTTAAAAAATCTTTCAATCTTGTTGTTTAATGTAGCAAAGGGCACTCAAGAAGATGTTCCTTATTCATAGGTTGATTCTGCCAGTTACACAACACACAGTGGTTTGAGCTCAGAAGTCTTATTCTACATTAGTGGGTCTCCAAACAATCACACCTAGCGCTGAGACGAAAATTAGCAACGGCTTTTCTCCTGGATTTGTTCTTGTCATGTTGCCAGTAATTTTCTATGTCCTTCCACATTTTTTCACTTCCTAAGAACCTTGTTTCCTCCAGAAAGTTATCCCATGTCCTGCTCCTTGCTTTGATTAAGTCGAAAGTACTTTTCACGTGGTCATACGACTATCCGAGTAGTTGCGGTCTTTTTAAAATAAATACAGAATGTTTACCACTATTGAGTTTTATAATTAAATTTAAACTATATTTCCATATATAGTTATTACCAAAGAGAAGTCTAACCTTTAGCATCCAACATGTCTATCACCTCTAATAAATTTATTACACTTTCCTGAGTACTAATTTCTTTTAAAATATCACATACCGGTACTTCAAAAAATACCTTACATCTTTGTTCTCCTCTTTATAGTGCAATGAACACAACCCTGAAGCAGATTTATAAAAATATCCATTTAGATAAATAAGTTCAACTCTTGAACATCCAGTTAATTAGATATCCGACCACACTACATAGCGTATAATAAATTGAGCTACCTGTACAGCAGACAACAGTGACCATTTTCTACCTCTGATTTATACTTACAAGACTATGGTTTAATTTACTGATAACTTTATTGATATTGAAATTCATAGTCACAAAATTTTCTATCTTTTCTGAACAGTGCTGCAGTAAAAAAAAAAAAAAAAAAAAAAAAAAAAAAAAATGCACCTCTGGTAATCAAGTTGGTTGCGCCCACCCCCCCCAAATCATTATCAATATAAATTTGAAAAAATAGACTTAACTACATATACCAAGCTACACTCATTTAAAAAAAATTGTTATTAAATTATAGTGAAACGTGATTTTATTTGAAAACTTAATTAATACTTCTTGTACTTATTTTTTTTTTTTCAAAATAAATCTGGGTAAAAAGTTATTTCAATTACATTAAGGGGTAGTGAGCAGAAAATGAAAAAAAAAGTTTATCTGTAGAGCACATGTTTTTATTTACACATTGAACATTATTTCTACAAAAACAACAAAATAAAAACGTACAATATACGTGGGTTGCCAACATTAAAGTCTAAAATTATGTATTTAAAACAAGTTATTAATATTATCATTAAAAATTTGCTGTTCCCATAGTTCTCATATTGTCAGTCATATCCATAAGATTAAAAAGTTCATTATACATTTGGTACATCCATGTTCATACTTTCTGCTTTTATCAATCCTTGCTGTTTTGAGAAAATGTTTTTATTAGCTTATGAGAGCATTTAGTTTGTTTTGTTAAGAAGTTTTTCACTCGCTTCAATGTGAAAATGTGGATTCACCACATCAGTTAGTTATGGCTGTGTTCAAAATAATTCTAAGAATGTTGCGAAGGTTTCTATCTTGAATGACATATAGAAGGGATTAGAAAGATTTTTTCCTTATGTCACATCACAATCACAACACTGGCTAAAGATAAAACATAGGTAAAAAGCTCATTTTAGTCGCTTCCTTAACCTTAAAAGAAAACAGATTTTCATCAATGTAACTTCTACACAAACTGCAGAAGACTCTAGACTTCCTAGCATGGCGCCTGGGCGAGTCTGTTATTCATATTATTGAGAGGTGAGACAGGTGCAATTTTGTAACCTATCATAGAACACGGTGAAAGAAGAGCGTTGCCATTGCATTTAGTTAATAATACAGGCGCTTGCACACCAATATTTGATGTACTACTAGAAAGGCGAGATCGTTGCTTTGAAAATGGGCTTCATTTTTTTGGATTTACATAGCGTAAGCTCTCAACAATTTCTTCTCATATTTTTGGCCTTGGAGAGAGATAGGGAGGGAGAGAGAGAGGGAGAGGGAGAGAGAGAGAGAGAGAGAGAGAGAGAGAGAGAGAGAGAGAGAGAGAGAGAGAGAGAGAGAGAGAGAGAGAGAGAGAGAGAGAGAGAGAGAGAGAGAGAGAGAGAGAGAGAGAGAGAGAGAGAGAAGAGAGAGAGGGAGAGGGAGGGAGAGAGGAGGGGGAGGGAGGTGAAGAGAGCGATATATCTAACCCAAGACAATTTGAAAAAAAGTGTAGATACAGCTATGTCCCCTCGGGATTGCCAAAACTGTACTCACATTACTCAGTATACAGATTTTCACGTTGCATGGCCTCAGGAATCTGAAAAATTGATTTTCGACATACCGTTCATCCTTTGTCGTTGTCATCATTGATGTTGGCATGGTCATCGTTTGTACGCAAACATGATAGCAACCTCAAAAATGAAAATAGGAACATAAAATTTGATATGGAGGACTATAGTGTGCTATTGAAATTTGGAAAAATCTAATTGAAAACATCAAAATGATGGCCATTTTAAACAGTATTTTTTTTTCATATCTTGTGTGTTATTCAACTTATAACACATTAAATTAGATGAAAATATACAGAATGGTACTAATCCCACTTCTTTATGATAATAAATATGGACGTTATTGTCAAAAATATAACTTTGAACTCTGACTTCCAAAAAATTGTGATGTTCATATAGTTGGTATTTACACGTTCATATAGATCAACCTTTTATAATAGTTCTGGTGTGTATTGTATTTAGTCTTGTAAGAGCCTCGTCAATGCCGTAACTGGCGAAACCATGGTCGGCTAGACCAAATAAATTATAGAATTTTACAAAAGAAAAATTGTGTTTTATTTGTTAAAATGGAATTCTATCAGTGTAAACAATATAGTTACAAGATCTGAGAGAGTCTTGTATATTAGATCTACAAGGATTCTTCACATATGTACAGAATCTAGAGCTGAGACACTGATACGAGCGAAGCAAGTGGAGACTTAAAAAAAAAAAAAAATATATATATATATACTCATCTAAGGGGCCCGTTAAGCTCTAGCCAACGTCAAGAAAGTAGTGATATACACGATTATGAGGTTCAGAAAACTTGTGTAACATCTGTTTTAAACAAACTTATCCTACTGGATAAGACTCCTTCATCTACCAATCAAATTTAATATTTCCTACAAGGCTCGAGAAATTAACTTTTGGGCAATACATTTAGTGGATGTGGTTGTATATCATTGTATGATGGGCTGTATAAGTACCATGATGGTGTTCATCTACTTGTTTAATTATATAATATGATTTAAAATATTAATTATCTAAGATAGAAATCATTCTTTAATATTATTATTTTTATTACCCTCTAAAGGATATTTGATTATTTATACAATTATAAATCCAAATCATTATTAGGCTTGTTTGTCATTTAAGATAATGAAATGAAGACTACCTTCGAACTTACTTTAAGAATATAAACCCTCAGTTTTGTTTCAGAATCGGTATTTAGCAGTGAAGAACGACTGTGTACATGGTTGTTGGTGGGTGCCTATTACATATACAACAAATTGCGAAGCAAATTTCAATGAAACCTTACCAAAACTATGGTTAAATTGTAAAGAATCCAAGAAGGAAATAGAAATTCCTGCAAATTCCGACGAATGGGTTATCTTCAATATACAATCAGCAGGTAACACAATCAATACTTATGTTATGAGAATGTTTCATAATAGGAGTAACGATTCTAGAAATATCTATTTTGTGAAATGCTGAGTCTAAATATCTGATGGTAAAACATTGCACAATGTTTTTCACTGAAACCAAATAAAAATCAACCAAAAGTATTCATAAACAAAAATTCAATTCAATTTGTTAGTCCTTTACACAGATTTACTTTGTGTAAGACAGGTCAAATATAAATAAATATACAAGTCAAAGTAATTAAACAAATAAACAACAAATTAAAATAATCATTAAAGTAAAATGTATACATAATTTACAACATAGGATATATTTAAACTTAAAATTATATATCTTAATTTACAACCCATAACCTAAATGTATTTATTAGCCATAGACAAATATAATTGTGTAGCTATAGTCAACAACATACAAAATTAAACTACAATAACAATTAAAATACAAAACTAAATAACATAATAGAGTAGCCCAGTTTCAAACACGGCCAAGTCCAAAGTTTTCAAAATTGATATTATGATTGATTCCAATAGTATTTTCCGTGCTGAATTCAAATATGGAGCCTATTTCTTACAAAAACGGCCACAACAATGCTAAAAATGTATTTAAAAGTGTGACTTCCTTACAAAATTCGGCAAGCTCCACAAGTGCTTACTTACAAACACGGCCAGCTCCGTTTCAGCCAATCAGAAGACACAAATGAGTCACGTGACCAGTACCCATGATCACCCGGGACAGCTTTTATTGTTTGTGTATGTTGTGTGGTAGTTATCAGTCCTGTGATTACAATATTATTTCAAATTTAATTTATGAAGAAAAATGGAACTAAATGTTCAATTTTTTTATAAATTAACAAATTGAGTTTTATTAAAACTGGATATTAGAATAGACCTACCAAACTTGGCTCTTAATAGACTTTGTAAATCACAAATCATCACAATTTGTTATAAAAACGGCCAACTCCAACTGAGTTTGTTACAAAGACGGCCAACTCCATATCTTAGTTACAAACCTGGCCAAATCCATATTTTAAACTTAAATAACTCAAAAAATAATAGCAATTTAGGTAAAGTTAAACTTGAAATGGTATCTGAAGTGTACATTGAACCAGAGGAAAAATAATCACATTTCCTGTAAGACTACTTAATGGCGAAACAGTTTTTTGCCTCTCCTGGAAAATTTTGCAAAATGGACTTAGACGGGTTTGTAACTGGGCTACTCAAATAGTTTGAATAACCCTATACATACAACAACCTTACTTTAAATAACATTTTAAATATTCAGCTACACTTCAGCCCTAATTAATTGTTCGGACTATCATGTCCTGACAGTTTCAAACTGTTTCAGCAAGTAGCAAGCAGCTGTCACCAAATAACGCTACGAGCTTTTCTTAAATAAGGAAATTTACTGTTATATCCTTTATGTGGTCAGAAAGTTTATTGAGAAGTCTAATGGCAGACTGTTTTAGAAATAATATTTCTATTTTAAAAAAGCACCTAAACTTGCTTTGCTTGCACCATAAATGCATTATTAGAATAGATTAAACTGAGAAGTTGAAACCGGCCCTGGGGAAAGCGACAATTGGTCTATTGTGCAACTAAGCCTCTTAATTATAGCTTAATAGATTAGTTCCCTTTACAAATTTTAGTAGTCCACTCATTAGCTCATCCAATGAGAGACCACCAGGAGTTTGGGAGCAAAAAACCACTACTTATCAAAGATTATATGGCCTGCAACTCTTCTCATCCATCATGAAGAGTTTACACATAGTTTTTCTTTGGCATGCTCCTATCCTATGCAAGTACATCCTCAGACCAGTGTCCTGTAATAAGTCCTGTGATTTGTTTGAGTTGCTCTCTATCCAAGGTTAGTACTGTCCTTGCAGGGAGAGTTATCAAGCTCATTAATCAAGCTTTTATTGGGGGCTCATTGATAGTGAATATGGCTATAATCCTGAGGTTCTTTGTTGGATATACACCTTTTTTGATGTAGTCTTGGTTTTGATCCCTGTCTTTTATCTTTCCCATAAAAATCAAACCATTTGTCTCTTGACTAAATCTTGTTCTCTTCCAACTCTCTTCCAACTGTTATTCAAGTACTAGGAGCTTCTATTTAATGTTTTAAAAAAAATACCTGTTTATATGCTGTAAAGCAATCCTTTATCTTCCTTGTTTCTTTTCTTATTTCAATACATGACGTGTTTCGACTTATTTCAGTTTCATTTTCAAATGTTTTGAATCACACAATGTCAATATATAAAACACAACACAAATTACATGGGCGTGATTAAAATCACCCATTATGTTTGCTTATAGCCCAACTGGATTGTTAATAATTAATTACTATTTAATTACCTTGTATAAACCCCGTCCACTTACTTAACAACAAGCTTCAATTTCATTCACATACCATCTTTGACCTAATCGATAATATAGAAACCATACCTGTGATTCACGATGTACAGACTGTATAAGTGCCCCCTATCAATAACGAAGATTGTTATCAGCTGACCAGGGATTAATTGAATTGACGATCGTGAGTCAACGAGAATGGTCACTGACAAAGCGCGTCGTCCGTATATGTATGTTTTTAATCGTGTTTTTAAATGTGAATTAATATGTGTTGTTAAGTGTTTCTATGTGTTTTATATTTGAAAATGACTGACAAATAGTTGAAACGCGTCATATAAGATAGTGTAAACTACAAGTTAGGATTGTTCGACGGTAACACCTCAATACAAGGTAATTAAATAGCAATTAATTAAAATCACATTTAGAAATTTTTATTTTATAGAAGCGACACAAGTGGTTGGGGAACTTGTTTTATCATTTAGTTTAAACTTGTAGTTGTGAATTTTTTCTTTCAAGACAAAGACGACTGTAATGATTTTTTCTTAAAAAAAAAAAAAAAAAATGCTGAGAGTAAAATTTCAAAAAAAATTCACAGGTATTTTTGGTGAATTGGAGACTAATACAATGGCTTCTTAGAGTAAATTTTGAAAAAAAAAAATGTTTAGAGCCAATTGTGAGATAAACTTAATATTCTGTTTTTCTTATAGTAGCTAACTTTAAATTTTTTGAGTTATCGAGACAAATACGTTTACAGATATAGCTAAAATTATGACCAATGCCAATTTGTTTAAAATCGGTCGACATGGCTGTAAAGCACTACATATACAACACATAAAGGACAGACATCACTTTTAGAAGGGAACATCAAAATAACTCTCTCTATACTCTATACCATGCATATGTGAGAATAAAAATACGATGTTGTTTGTCTTTTTTTACTCTAAATTAAATCCTTGAGTATATCAACAGCGTATAAACAATCGCCAGAAAAAATACTCTATGATGAATTATCATTCAAGTCTAACTCTTTATAGGAGACAGCTATGAGATTCAACAAAATAACAAGCCTTTCATCTAAACTCTTAATCCAAGCCTCACTGTAGTAACCAGTGTCTCACAGGACATGTAACAGTGAAAAATGTTAACTTCACAATTTAAAATTATTAAAATGAAATTATTTTTTAAAAGCGCCTTGTAATGACAGAGTATGCATTTACTTAGGCATTAATGTATTTTGAAAGTGTATACTTTAGGTTTAGAAGGGATTAATGTCTAGTTATTTATTTATTTATTTTAGATAAGTTCTGGAAAATAATTATTAGAGATACTTGATGTAGAATTTTCCCCTTAGTCTAAAAATTTATTATTTGGACCGATGTCTGTAAATTTATCTGTGCAGTGGTCTACAGACCAATTGTGTGAACCGATTTTAATACAATTTGATGTATGAGCATATTTGGGTCATATTTCGGGGAATGTTTCTTTTTATTTTTTGATAACCCAAAATTTGGAGCAGCTGCCACAATAAAAATTACTCTTTTATCAAAAATGCTTCCAAAGATTTTGATTAAATTTTGCTTAAGGGTAGTTTTTAAGGTTGTTCAACAACTCTCCAAAAATACTAGGTAGTGAGTTATCAATACAACTGTATTTCTAAAAATCGATTTCATTCAAATTTTAGTGAAGATTAATGAGACTCAAACCTATAGAAAAATCACCGATAAAAACACTTTCCCCATGTTTTATGACTTTATTTATTTTTTTATAACTAAAAATTTAGAGGTTGCTATAAGAAAAAAGCACAAAATTATGATTTTCTCAAAATTAGTTTAAACAATTTTGATCAAATTTTGCTCATGTGTAGCCTTTAAAGATCCACTTGGATTGGTTGCCAAATCTCCAAAAATTCCCTTTGTAAGAACCAAAATGTTGAGGCTGTTATAAAAAATGAAATTTCTCAAAATTGTCTCAACTGATTATGTATAAATGTTAGTGAAATTTGTAGATTAAAAATCCAAACCTGTGTGTAAAATTCCAAATAAAAATATTACGGTTCAGGAAAAATTGGTAATAAACAAAAATGTATATCAACCACCCCGATTGATTTTAATCAGATATAATTGACACTGAGGACATGTTTATTATGGCACAAGCTAAGGAAATTAAAGTCCTAATTTAAATATTCAGTCCATGTGTCTTCACTTTTGGATTGAGAGCTACTGAACTAATTTTTGGTGACAATTAGTTGTCGTTCCTTGTTTTTGGTTTTTGGGATGCTTGAGTGTGAAAGTTTGTACAAAGTTTTTATGTGTATTGTATAACTTCACACAAAGATTTTCGCTGGTAGTCGTTATTAAAAGTATAAATGTTTTTATACAAAGCTGTTTTTTAATACAAAAGATTACATTCTCAACAGGCTTATACCGAGTGAACTATGATGAGAAGAACTGGCGTCTAATAGCATCGACGTTGAACAGTGAGAAACACAAAGACATTGCAGTCCTGAACAAAGTTCAACTTCTAGCAGATGCACTTGACTTTGCTTGGGGTAGCATCATCAGTTATGAGTTGGCCTTTCATGTCCTTGACTATCTTCATAAAGAAGATGAGTATCTTCCATGGAAGTCTGGATTGACTAATCTGAACAATATTGATCGTTTGGTGCGAAGAACTTCTAAATATGGAGTGTTCAAGGTAAGTGTAAGAATGTGTTAACATTGGAACTGCTTACTATATTTTCTGTGGTGTCATGAGCAAGGTCGTCCATAGGAGGGATCAAGCTGACCCGGGTGTATGGGTGTTGAAACCAAAAAATATTCATATAATTAATCATCTTTTATGCGAGACAGTGCCAAAGCTATATTTTTATTAATATAGTTAATTACCTTAGAGGTTGTCCTCAGTCCGTATAATAGTTTGGCTTCAGCACTGTTTCGCCGAACACTGTCGGCTTCGTCAGGCCCGCACTAACACATAAACACGTAACACAACACAACACTAACAAATATAAAATCGGAGTATGACTCGTCGTACATAAATAATAAAATTGTTTGTTTGGACAAGTAAGACCTATAATGTGGCCACAAACAATATTATTATTTATGTACGACGAGTCATACTTCGATTTTATATGTGTTAGTGTTGTGTTGTGTTACGTGTTTATGTGTTAGGGCGGGCCTGACGAAGCCAATAATGTTCGGCGAAACAGAGCTGTAGCCAAACTATTATACGGACTGAGGACAACCTCTAAGGTAATTAACTATAATATATATTAAACAGTCCAAGGCAACACATTATACTTTATAAAATATTTTTATTATTCTTAGCGCCCTCCTTATAAACTATTCCTGATAAATACTTATAATAAAACTACAAATAAATGTTCACATTTCAGTTGTCATCCCTGACAGTGAGTGACTCACTAGTATACTTCCGTCTGCACTTCCTCCCCGTTACCCCGACAATCACCAACATACTTACCCCTCTCACTCAGTCTGAATTATTTTGTAGTCTGCTTATCTATTATTAGATCACTATTGTTACAATGATTATATATATTTTTTGCAAAATCACCAAAGTGATGGTGTATTGTGAGTGATTACATTCAGGTTTTACCTCTAAAATAAGTTTTTTATACAAGGTGTAAAGCAAGGATAAATTCCGAATTCACTGTTGTACACCAATATGATAGTGTTCTAAGGGCACTTGATGAACTGAGTGAAACCACGATTGATTCAACTTTCTACTCAGAAACGAAGTTACTGCAGATACATATAGAAGATTCTTGGTGTGGCTGGTAGAGGTGGGAAGATGTAGTCTTTGAGTTTAACCTTGGCACCAAATCTCTTCAAAATCAGTCTCCCAATATTTCCTTGTTGTTTATTCAAATACAAAAATGTGTTGATTTCATTGTGAAATTCAGGAATAGTGGATTGACGGATTCAATCTTAAAACCAAAGAAAGAGATAGCTACTGAAATTGGCATTGAAGATGTTAAAAAGAAGGAATTTGGATCAAAGACAAAACTGTTCTTTTATGAAAGTAAGGATAAGTACAATCAGAGCCTTGAAGATTTATTTAAGAGAGATGTGTCCTTTCCACTTATTGGCACAGTTATAGTGTCTTTGAAAGAAAGATCAATTTTCAAAAGGTGGAACAATTTTCAAACCATAAATCAAAGATTTTTGTTTGACCTGTATCTGCCTGAAAAAGAAGAACTTAGAGAATAATGTAAAAATTTACAAGAACATCTTACTATAAATGGTGCATCAGACATAAATGGGTAAGGCTTGTAAAACTTCTTTGTATAAATAAAAATTAGCAATCAAAAGACAAGCAGATGTCTCCACTGAAAGTTCTACAAATGATTAATAAAACCGACTGAAATGATCTCTTCACCAATCTGTAGATTTATCTTCGTATTCTTATAACAATACCAGTTATGGTCGGAAGCTTTGAACAAAGCTTCAGTAAGTTAAGATTGATAAAAACTTACATTTATCAATAACACTAGAAAGTAAGTTCCCTTGTAATTATCTCCGTTAAAAATTAAGAGACCAAGGGTTTCAACGTAGACCGATTCGCCAAATCAAAAACATGTAGAATCCTTATTTAATGAGAAATAAAGGACTTGACCTAAAGGTGTTATTTAACAGTAACATATTGTAAAGTTAGGATTATATTATATTTAATTACTTATAGTTTAATGTAAAAACTTTTTTCTTTTTCTTTTTACTAGCGTTCATAAATGTTTGTTAGTTTCAGTGTCTATAGACTTCTTTCAAGAAGCTTCGTGCAATACAAAACTTATCATTTAAAAATGACAAGTAAAATAATATTTAGACATACAGATAAAATAAATATAAAAATTGGATGATACACACACAATATATGTCTTAAAGTTTGTTTTAATAAAAAATTCTTGTGAACAGTTTATCTGTTTTATATTTCATTCCCTTTAACAGCCAAATTTCATTATTCACACTATTTGGTGAATTTGCCAGTGGAGGCCATGGTGTCTTTGATCCGGGTATCTCAACCTCTAGGGATGACCCTGGCCATGGGTTTCTGTGCGATTAGAATTTTATATCAAGTTTAATGAAATTCTGAAAAAAAGAATCTTGATGATTTAAATAGGTTAATCTTGTCAGATTGAGCATATTTTTATCTTAAGTCACCACTTCCAAGTGCCAAAGTACATTATGGGATATCTGCATTTGGAATTATTGGTCCATTCTTTTTCTAAGAAGATAATTACACCAAGTTACTTCCGAGTAATTCTCATAGCGATAGAGACGCTTTGAGATTCACGGTGAAATTTGGTTTCAACTCATTGACAACTTAAACTGCACTAGAGACAATGAACGTTCTGAGATATATGTTTAAGAGTCACCTTATTTCACAACTGACCTCCTATATCTCAATTAACTCATGGAAAATTCTTTTGGGTGTAGCTGAAATCTAAAGTGTTTGCAAATATGCCATGTAGCACTGATGATTTAAAAAATAACATAATAGAAAACAGAGTGATAGTATATTGTTAAGAAGAGTTATGGAACATGTTCAAACACAACGAAATGAATTAATGATTATTCAAACTCTACATAAAAATGTTGTATTTCCACTACACTTAATTTCTTTACAATTCTATTTGTTTCATATCTCTATCTTCTATTGGAACCAGAGATATTGAGCTGGTCTGATATTTTTTTAATACTCTGTATTTAAATAAATAATTAGTTCTAAATAAAAAAACCTTCATTACTTAACGATAAAACCATAAACACTGTTTATGATGACATTATATTTTTAAATGAGTTTAAAAATGTTGACTGTGTTTAATATTTCATGTTTAAAACAGTTAATTCTATTGTGTGTTTTACAGCACTATGTCAAATTCTTGGTGCATCCAATCTTCAATAAAATAGGTGTTATGGAAAATGTACCCAAGACTTTTGAAGGTGTGAAATTTCAAAGTTCAATAATATCATGGGCGTGCCGTTATGGTATAGGAAATTGTGCTCAACAAGCACAGGAACTGTTCAGTGTCTGGCGCGATGAGGTAGATCCTGACAACAACAACCCGTAAGTATTGTTAAATAAAGATTTTAGCTGCAAGGTTTTTTTAAGAATCAGGATATATTTAGTTACTGAGAGATTGATTGTTCTATTAATAGGGTTTTAAGATTTATTTAAAATAAATAGCGTAAACAACATTGCACAAACGTTTTCAATTGGTAATCTCCGTAGTTTGGTAGAAAATGGGAGAATGCCTAAAATAATAATGGATGTCCTCAAAAGAAGAGGAAGATGGCTTCAGGATGTGATAGACGACTTGGTGTGGATGGGAGTTGAGAACTGGAAGCAAACATCAAAGACAGAAATAAATGGAAATTAATCAGTTTGGAAGCAGACTCATTGTGGTTTGTAGTGCCAGAGGAGGAAGAACAAGTGGCTGTATGTACTTATTTTCCTGAGCAAAATATGAAAGGACTGGAGTGTGGACTGTTATTTGTTTTCTGAATACAAGAAATGTGAAACATCTGACACTAATCCTTTCACGAGTGCTCATGTCATATGATGTGATGATTAGCACATCCATATTTAGTAAATGTTTTCACTAGAAAATTACCATAAGGAGTAAAAAATAACATTTCACAATAACATGCAACGTTTTAAGTACAAAAATTAAAATAACCATTTCAATATAGTAAAAACAATAAAAAGTGAAAAAATAAATTTAAAAAAATTTGTACCTATAATTTGCAGCAAATCACTTTGTATGTGACTTTTTAAGCACTTACAACTATTTTAAGCCAAACAACAATCACAACATATGACATGGTTACTAATGTGAGCACAGCATATGACGTGGTTACTCAATATGACACATATTATGATGCATTCATGAAGAGGTTGATCAGCAGATAATGTGTGAAAATGCCAAGAATGTTATTACAATAGGATAGGCAGTTTAATTATTTATTTTGTTGGAAAGGAAAATATCAAATGTTATTGCAAACATCACAATATTTATTCTTTGAATTCGAAAAACCTCTCGGTTATCATTACCTTATAAAAAAAAGAAGAAAAGAATATAAAATAAAGACCCTAGTCCTCGAATACTCTAAAAGTTAATAAAACACAATTATTTATTTTGTAATATCCACTTAGTGGATATTACAAAATAAATAATTGTGTTTTATTATCTTTAAACATGGAATTCCACCAAGAACCATCGGTCTCAACAGTAATGAAAAAAAAAAAAAAAAAATAAAAAAATAAAAAAAAATAAAAAAAATACTCTAAAAGTATATAAGAAGTGCTACATCACAATGTAGGCTTATAGTTCCATGGAGATGAAACTGCTTTGTGAGCTTCTTGAGACAAAATGCCATTCTATGAAGAGATCATCAAGTTTGCTGCTCACAAATATTGGAGATTGGAGATCTTATTTTTTAATTTATCTTTGTTTTATTTGTATTTTATATCTTTAAGACAATTTATTTAATAAATTTAATTGTTTTTGCAGATTCAGATGTTTTTATTATCTTGAAGTCGGCTAGCCTGGTGGGCGGAGAAGATGAGGGTGGTAGGGGACGTCGGCTGCCTAGCCGGTGACAGGTTCTTCGACCGTGGAATGGTGCCGAGCTTCCCTTAAAAACCAAGGTAGTAGGGGGCTCAGGGGTCAAAGCATGGGAGATTAGGCACCGGATAGGAGTAGGGATGTGGGAGAGGGGAAAGTGGGGTTGGGGTCACCACGATGGGCAAGGTACAGGGGCTGGAGCTGGAGGAGTTTGGTCCTGAAAAGGGCCGTTGAGGTGCGGCAAAGTTTGGCTGGTAGCCTTCTGCCGCAACTCACGTTAATCCTCCTCTACACTCGGCGTACTGCCCGTCGCTGCTCATTGCTGCGCCTTCCCGGCATATAGCACTGGGGTCTGCTGGGTAGCCACGACCCTATTGAGTTTCCTTACGGGAGGCGGTAGAGTAGTAGCTCGCCGGGTTTCCCCTATTTAGATTTTTCCCTGACGGGAGGCGAGTTGGAGAGTCTTGGAGATTGAAAGAAAAACGTCTTTCTTATGAGTCGCTCAGTTGACTTCGGGTTCTTTGCTGCTGGCAGTGAAGTGTACTTCGTGTTGTCAGAAGGAAGGTCTGATGCCAGTGGCGTCCTCGGAAGGACTGATAATTTTGGAAAGAAAACAACGGTATTTATTAGTTTTCGGAGCGTCGAACAATGGAGAAGCCATTGTTCAACATACACTGAGCGTGGAATCACAGGCCGGCCAGAGGCAGAGTTGGCGTAGCAGGCTGTGATTGAGTCACTCGGTCAGCAGTTATTGAGTTAGTGAAAGCCCGACTTGCGGGCTTCCGCAAGTTGAGCCTGGACCAATCAGAGAGCTTCCCTTACTGTTCAACATTAAGGGGAGATGTATGTGTTCGATTGGCCCAGGGTTCCGGCACTGAGGTCCGGGAGAAGTGCAGGGAAGTGTTCCCGGCGTTTGTGTGCCCAAACGCTGGGGAGTGTTGGTTCAGTAAGTCGGGTGAATTAGTTCCGATGTAAGGAGGCGATGGCAATCTGTATACACTAAGTTTGCTTCTGGGCCAACAACTACCTGGGGGTTGACTCTAGTAAGCCCCTGTCATTCACACTCACAAGCAGGTGTTTCAGTAATGAGTCACCTACCAGCGATGCCACTCGGCATTTAACTTTTTTAACTGACTCACAATTTCAAATTTCCGTGTATATATTTGTAAAGTTTACATAAAAGTATGAACAATGGCACCAAACACTACATTAATTGGTTGTTTAAATAACCAAATTACTTATACAGTATGTTTATAAACAAATGTTCATTTAACACAACAGTCTACAGTTTTATTATTTATATTATGAAGGGATAAATGATAACAATTGTGAAAATGTATTGGAGTTATTTAATGCAGACTTTATAAAGAAAATTTAAGGTATTTTTCAATAAACAAAGAGGTTGTTTTCTTTAAAAGGTCATTGTATAGCTTGGAATAAATAAATGTATGTGAATATTTATCTTTCAACAATGTCAATAGCTACTGTTGTAAAATATTTCAAAAAAATTCTTTATAAAATCTACACTTTTTTGTGTACAGTGTTTTTGAAATATGTGAGGTATACCGAAACTCACAATATCAACAGATCCAATCTGACATTATCCCCCCTCCCACCAACAATATTAGTAATTTGGGAATGCATCAACCACTAGTCACCACTGTGTCCAATACAAATTCAAATTTGCGGAATAGCAGTAAACTCCTTCATAGAGTAATACGCAGTAAACACTAGTCTCACAAACTTACTTTATTAGATAAATACCATTTATATTTTGTATGCTATTAGGAAGCTGATTTAAAATCTGATGGCAAACTTAGTAGACAATCTTTCAGACACCATCAAGTGTTTTTTATTCAACTGGAAATCATTTTTACAATGAGTGAATAAAGGAGAATGAATAAAGTATGAATAAAGGAGAAAAATAGGATAGCTGGTAATTGTGTTAGATGTGATTTAAGTCCAAAGGTCTTGCTACAGCTAATCAACTCTTTAGTTTCGATCATGCTTCATTTTCTAAATTTATTAGTGTTCTCTCTTCTATATCATTACCAATATAGTTTTTGGAATTGTAATATACTAATACAGCCACTTGGAACACCGTCCTTGGAACAGACAATACCAAGTCATTGACTTAACTGAGGTAGGACATCATATTTTGAAGAACATGAGCATAATTCTTAATTAAACTATGCTTTATTGTACAAAAAAAATAAAAAATTCCCTGAACCTAAATACAAGGGAGCGTAAGAAAGTCTAATTTCTTGAAAGATTCTAAATTTAGCTTGACTTGTGAGATGGTATACTTGATAGAATAAAACTTGAACATAAATTCTCACTAACAGTAAATTTGTAAAGTTGAATAAATATACTGTCGGAGCTGGTTTTGGTTTATACTACTGATAGAGGTACTATCATTTAGGAACCAGAAGGGCTTCGACAATATGAATATTCAGTAGGAAATGACATGGTAGTAGTTTGTCCCGAGGTGATCAGTCCTCAGACAACGAATGAGGTGGAGTGCTGTCGGAATCATCCGACAGACCACTCGAAGGTTGGAATGTGATCAACCTTCAGACAACGAACGGAGAAGTCCATGCTGTCAGGATCAGCCAACAGACCACGGAGGTAATGCTCATCCCGAGGGGATCAGCCCTCAGACAACAAACAGGGTGTCCGTGTTGCAGGGATCAACCACGGAAGGAAAAACAGTTTAGGAACAATAAAGAAAGGCAAGAGAAATTAGGTAACAAGTGCAGCGAGAGAGAAAGAGAAATGTTGCAGGTGATTTTGTGAACAGAATGATAAATGTAGCCCATATTTATAGGTCCTCTGGGGTTGTGTATGCATGTCTTCCACTCTGCAAGGCATTGGTCAGTCCAGTCTTTTTGTCTCTCTCTGCTGTGCGTCATTTATTTACAATTATAAATAAACTACAAACTTTACAATTATATTTACATATGCACTACAGTTTAGTGTAACGATACAAAGGGGTAGAGTGTCACTACTCATAATATTTATGAGAATTTGTGTTCAAGTTTTATCCTGAAAGATTCATTACAAGATTAATTTCTTACCAAACCTAACATAGAACTGAAAATTTAGGGACGTTAAGTTTTCGTTGGTCAAGTTTTAGGGATAAGTGAGTGAGAAAGTTTGTGCAATGTTTTTACAACATTTATTTATAGAGTTAAATGGTACTTACTTTCAGATCACATCTCTAGTTTTTAATTTCATTTTTAACCACATTAAACGGTCATTCATTTTCATTTATATCTTTCCAGGGATAATTCAAATTTACTCATGAAATTATTATTATTCTTAAATTGAAGTTAGTACCGGTACTTAAAATTTATTCTTGCCTATACATTGTAGACCAAGAATTGAATTGTTTAAAAATTGAAAATGTTTTCATACTGTTTCTCGCAGCATTCCAAGTGATTTACGAGGTGTCGTCTACTGTATGGCTGTGAAGATTGGAGGCGATGATGCATGGCAATTCATGTGGCAACGCTATAAGAAGGCTAACGTAGGCAATGAACAATCCCTCATTCTGTCATCTCTAGCCTGCAGTAGAGAAGTCTGGATCTTAAAGAGGTCAGTATGTTTCAGTTGTAGTTATCTTGTAATTTAACTTCTTAGTATGTGCATCAATATCATGTAATAACAAGATAATGTATTTCGTACACTTGTGCAGCTATACTCGGCAGTTCCTTGCTTTATAATAATGTTTTCATTTTACTTAGATAGTATATGAAGTATAGGGCAAGTTTGCTTATTACAAAACTTTTGACTAATCTTCATGTTTCATGGCCTCATTTGAAGTTATGAAATTACAAAACTGGGCAATAAACTTTAAACACATACAATCATAACTACTTATTGATCAATTTTTCTTATAAGTTTATGTAAAAGACAAATAAGGTAAAGGGCATTAGTGTCAAAATGAAGTTTCTTAAATGTAGAATGACAAAGAAAAAAAAGCACTTTTATGTGAAACAAAACAGAAAGAGAACTTTTTTTCTTATGCATGCTAAAAAGTTAGCATACCGGTACCTCAAAAAGATGTTAGAAAAGATGCTAGAAATGCTATCCAATTATATTTTGACAATATGCCAGCCTATGGAAAAACCTCCGAAAGTGACGTTTCGCAGCACCTCAGGTTAATTTTCCTTACTTTTCCATTATGCGGTTTATCAGGTCTTCAGTGTTACCGGGTTTGGTTTTATAAACATTTTGTTTTAAAACACCCCAGAAAAAATTACCTGAAGTATTCATATTCAGCCACCTTGCCGGCCCCTAAATAGTGCCTCTATGACCGATCCATTGGTTAGGAAATACTTGGTGTAAGAGTGTACATACCTCCCAGCATAATGATTTTGCTGGAATCATACTGAGTTGAAATTTTGTTCAAGAAGATTGTGCACTGCTGGCAGTATTTCGTTGTTTACCAAATTCAGGTAGGCACCACAATTCAAGTTCCCATTTATCACAAACAGCCCTACAATATTGTAGTCATTGGAAGAATAACTCAATTTGTCATCGACGACACAATCCGGTATAGTTTCAGGCTTCTCTCTATATGATATTCTTCTAAAGTGTTAAGGAATCCTTTTGTACAGTTGCATACTACATCCATATTGTAGTCAATTGATTTATAAGCGAGGTCATTGTCCATAATGTGTTTAGCGAAACATGATCTATGTTCACAAAGTGTCCTTTTTGGTAAATATTCTTTATACTTTTCAGAAAAGGAATGACCTGTCTGTCTGATATAGAATATTGGACAACTAGAGCATATTAACCTATAAACTCTTGAATGGTTATACTGTATTTATTTGGTTTTACCAGAGGTTGTTACTGTAATTTCTTATCTAAATTGTGTGAAGTTCTATGACATAAAATAACACCATGTTTTTTCATTTCATTTCTCAGACAACATTCTAACTTGTTACCATATTTGATTGATACATTGTAGGAGTTTTTAATTCACATATTTTTAATATCGTTTTTAATGTTTTGTGTTTTTTACGAGTCTATCTATCAAAACTGGTTGATAGCCATTAGAAATAGCTATATATTTGTTAATTTCCATTTCTATATTGTAATTGTGTTGGCTTAAGTGTACCTTCAATAGATATTCAATAAAACTATTATAAGCAGCAAATTTGTGTGAAATGGGATGATGTACTGAAGCATGAAATGTCTCATCTTGGGTAATATAATTGATCTCATAGCCACAATGAAATCTAGAGATGTCACCTGGAAAACAAAAATCGACCATTATAAAATGTTAATTAGAACCGTAGTCTGGATGGGATACTTACATAAATGGATACTTGCATAAGTGGCAGATAAAATCCTACCTTAAAGAGAGTAATTTGAAGAAGAATCTTTGGATATGTTGGGGATGAAGATGGGTGAAGAATAAGATAAAACAACGAGTTGTGTGGCATCTTTGCTGGCTTACCTATCTCTATATTAACTAAAATTTGAAAACTACAATAGGCAGATCACATATATCGTATGGAAGATGGACGAGTACTAAATATTAAAGGCACTGTTTGGTAAGCCACAAAAGAGATGGGTGGATTCAATAGAGACTTACAGCAAAGAGATACTCAATATAAGGAACTGAAATGGTGGTATGCCGTATCATAATAGTGACAATTGGAGGAGGACCATTGAGTAGGGCAGGCCATGATTTGGTTGTAGATCATAGAAGAAGGATAAGAAGAAGAAGAAGTTGCAATAAAAATGTCCATAATATGTCTCAAATAAATATATATTTAATGCAACTATTTTCTTACATAATAGTAAGTAATAAATTAATCATTTTGCCTTTTATATTCCAGGTATCTTGAATGGTCTATTGACGAGAAATCTGAAATCAGAAGACAAGACAGTACAGCAGTGTTCACTAATGTTGCTCGTACTGATATAGGTTATTACCTGGCAAAGAACTTCTTCTTCAAGAACATTAAGAACATCTACAAATTGTAAGTATCTTCTTTAATGTAATATTTGCTACAATGTTTTGTAATATAAAGACGATTTTTAATTTTACAAACCTCCATTTTTTCTTTAGCTATGGCCCTAACTCCAACCGCATTGGGAAGTATATTTCAGTCTTGGCTGACCAGATGATTTATGAAGAAGATATTAATGAGGTAATTATTCAGATATTCTGTCAATAGTCCTAATAAGTTACAGTTTAAATAATGTTTGGTAATTCTGAGCAATTACTTGGTCAACCCTAAACTTTTTCATATTTTACTACGGTCATAAGGATGTTCTCAGAAAGCAAGAAACATATAATTCAAGGCCCACAAGGCCATCGTACAGGTTGCCGAGCGATAAGAAGGTTCAAAGTCCACGCGATAACAGTGGCTTGCGGGAGACGCGCGGAAGGCCAGTTGTGACAGTACCGTTATGGCTAGTGGTTCCTCCGATAATCCATTTTTATGTGACGGGTGTGAGAACACGTTACTTAGTTTCACGGTTTTAAGTGAAGATCAGGAAAAGTTAACACGTTTTTTGTACGAACACGGCATTTTGCAACGTACCAAAGTGTGTCCAACATGTGGCGGGTCGATGACGTTAAATGAAGAAAAACACACGTTTAACATTGGAATAGAATCGAGTCAGTTTGTATATAGAATATATTAACTTTCCGGGGCCTAAATTATGTTTTTTTAGTTTCACATACATCTCTACATTATCGTAGTAAAATATGAAAAAGTTTAGGGTTGACCAAGTAATTGCTCAGAATTACCTAATGTTTTTATTGACAAACTTCCAAACTGTTTATCTTTAAATTGATACTCGCTTTGTGATACGATTTAGACATGAGTTTACGATATAGGGGTGAATTACACTGCAACATCAAGAGATCTGTACTTCTACTTGACACAGGAATCCCATCTATAGAAGCCACACAGCTTCAATTCCATTAGGAAGTGCTGCACAGGAAGGTGATCAAGGCTAGGTACCCCTTCTATTAATCTGGTACTTCCACAGACTTCTAGCCCTTGGTGTGGGGTCACCTTCTTCTCTAGGGAAAATGTGCAAGTCCCATTATTCTTTACTTTGATCCTTCTTAGATGTTCCCTGAGTTTACAACTCTAATACAAACTCAACATTCCCCCTCCTCAGCCTGATGTATACTCCTGATCTTCTGTTATATTTTCCCTTGAGTTCTTTGGGATGTCTGAGTCTAAGTATACTTTTTCGTAGGCTTACTCTCTCAGCATCTTCTTTCTTTAGTATCTCCTTGAAAAAAGTATCTTACAAAATGTCATTGGTCCTATGATGGGGATGTTCTTTTTTCTCATTCTTGCATGTTTGACTACACATTCATTTCTCTTTATTCCACTGTGTAGCCTGACACCCAGAGAATAAGTTTTGTTAAGTTTTCCTATGCAATTCCATACCATCTTTGAGTTGAAGATTGGAGAGTTTGGTGTTTGATTGTCTGAAAGGATGTTTGAACTGTACACATCTTTCTATTTGTGTGCAAAAATTTCCACTTGAAAGATGCTTTGGTTGGTTCTTGGCCCAAAGACTTTAGCCTCAGTTCTTTCTCTAGTTTTAAGTTCTTCATTACAACATATAATTAAGCGCTCCTTTATGGAGTACTTAAATGGATCAGCTCCATTATCATTTTATATTTAGCTTCGATATGTTGTTTAGATGTGTGAATGAAATTTTAAATCTTTTGGAAATACGGCAAGTGTACTTGGCACACTATCAATTATTGTTCGGGTACAATAATTTTAAAGTCTTATCTCCCACTACACCAAGGATTACAAACAAGAAGATAAAAATGACAAAATACTTGCTTTGGCAATTTTTGTTAATACAAGATGTTTTTATTACTCTTCTACATATGCGTAATATAAAATAATGTGATGCGTAAAGAAATCGATTTTGAGTTTTTACGAATATATCCATTTTGGGGTTCTTCAAGTTAAAAATAATGGTTTTTGAAATGATGTCTGTTGTCTACCTATCTGGTGTCTGTTAAAGTGCTCTATGGGTTAAACTTATTGACCTATTTAATAAAATATCATATATGGTTATATTTTATCCACAAATAATATTTAAACATAAAGGAACAAACAACAACTGTATGTATTAAGAAAATATAAGTCAAAATTAAAGAGTTAAAATAGGCCTATGTGTGCTTTAACTTGGTTAAAACAAAGAAAATAACAATGAATTTGGAATTGGCTCTTTGTCAGAATTCAACAACAAAATCATTTTTACCTTTAACAATGAAAATACTTTCAAAGTTATCCAACAATTTGTTGTTCTTAATTTTATTTAATCAAACTAACATTACATTATGAAATGTAGAAAGAACATGCTCAGCAATGTTAGATTTTCAGCCCTGTCAGAATTAATGTGAAAATTGCTCGTTACTATAACCTTTCGCCTAGTTTGACCAAGATCAAAATTATCCAAGAGCCACACTCAATCTTATAAGTTCCAGACTTCTCCAACATCAGAATTTTATCTTTGAGATTACCTAAAAATTGTTCCAGGTTATTTTGTATCGTAGTATTAAATACAATTTTATTTTTGTGTTGATTAGCCTCGGATAATATAAATTTATTTTTATAATAATTTAGGTCTAACTCAGCCAACAATCCATGTAAATGTAAACCCAGTAAACCCATAGCCAAACTTTCATAGTTTATATAAAAAAAAAATTTCATTAAATATAAAATCATTCTGTTGTAGTTGAACACAGCATAGTGGCGTTAATTCACTGATTTTCTATACTATTTTTAATGCTGTAGTGATTTTTCATAATAATTTTATTACACTAAATATACTATATGTTACTACTTTTTTCATGTAACCAGTACTTTAAATACATTTGAATTAAATTATTTTTTTAATTTCAGCTAAAAGAATTTGGTAAAAACAACAAAGAATATTTGAAGAACTCGCAGCTGTCCTTCCACCAAAGCGTGGAGACTGTGGTCGCGAATACCAGGTGGTACAACAATCACTTTGATAATATTATGAAGATTCTCTCGTCTCCATTGAAGTTACATTAATAGATGTACTGAAAATTACTTCATAAAGTCAATGTCAAATAAATTATTACAGTTTACTAGTTTCTAGTGTACTCAAATACTACTGTCATTGTGGTTTTATTTATTTAAATACATATTTTTTTAACTGTCATTGTATTTTATCTGTTTGTATGGCTCAAAACAAACAATACTGAAACTTTATTTTATAGCAATGTTTTTTATTAAAGACAAATATTTTTGTTTTACAAATAACAGGGTCAGAGAACTAACATTCAATGTTTTTGTTAAATATGTTCAATTTGTTTTCCATTATGCTCTAAGCAGTTCTCGTAGTGGCGCATAGGTTTTCTAACATATGTCTGAAGAGAGTTTGATCCATTCCCCTTTCAGATATGACAATCTCCTCTGGTAGCTCAGCAAAAGTTGGCAATAATGCTCAAACATAAGCATCAGGTGGTGTTAAATAAGAGGAATGATAGGGATATGGAATGTCTGCTCTGCTGGGTATTACACGGTTTCCATTGGTGGCATGAATCAACTTAAGTGATTCACTCGTTGCATGCTCCCATCCTGCTAGAACCACCGAGCATGAAGACGTTTATAGTTTTTATGCTAGTGAGAATAATTAGGTCACTCTGAAAAGGAGTGTTCTCTATATGTGATGAATTAAGCAAAAAGAAATAGAAAATTTCGACTTTTGAATTGTTAAATTCTGAACAATTTGACATCAAAATCAATAAATTCCATATTGCCTTATGAATGCTTTACAATAAGTTTATTACTAAATTACTTACGTCTTAGCAATCTTGTGTTTAGTATCTATTAATATTTCATAACAGCTGTTTCGGTATTACATATACCATCATCAGATGAAACAACACGTTTACACAACACAAATTTATACGTGATGTGTATCTGTGTTGTTTCATATGATGATGGTATATGTTATACAGAAACAGATGTTAAGAAATATTAATAGATACTAAACACAAAATTGCTAAGACGTAAAGTAATTTAGTAATAAACTTATCAAAATCAAGTTGACTTTGACGTAGGGTCAGGTTGTGAGGAGAGGTTGAGAGGTGTAGGGAACGTGAAGTTGGTCCTGAAGTAGAGTTAGCCAAGCCGGGAGGCGACTGGTAAATTATGGAAGAGTAAGGATTTGCGATTCGGGAAGGATTCGAGTGCTTAGTACGAGGAATGTTGATAAAATAATAACGGAAAATAGGAGTGTGCTGGCCCTAAAAAGGACCAGTTGGACTTAGGTTAGGTGAGGGGAGATAGGACATTATCTGGCCTCTATGTTGGATGTTCACCCGTCATCGCCGGCGCCAAAGCACCTACAATATCCTTTTCAGGAGGCGACTAGGGTGAAGCAAGTGCTGCCGTTGCCCAGATTTCTCCGTTTAATTTCCCTTACGGGAGGCCACGGGGCGAGTCTTGAAGAGGCGTTGTTGAATGGAATGAGAGCAGGAGTCAGGTGTTGAAAGAAGTGATTCCAAAACGTGTATTGGTTTAATGATGTTGGAATGTGGCAGGTGGCAGCAAAAGTGTGTAGTGGAGCTTGCGAGTTGTCTTCGTGGTGTGTGGTGTGAGTTGGTTGAGGGGTCTCTCGGTCTTGCGTAAGAAGACAGATGTGAGAGATGGTCCCGGTGAAGTGTGTTAGCAAGGGGTCTCTTGGCCTTGCGTAATAAGGCCGTGGGAGAGATGGTCCCTGCTAGTCTGTGTTGTGTTGGTTTCTAGTTTGCGAAGTGATTGTGATGATGTTTGTGTGAGTTGTCCACTGCAGGTCTCCCGGAGGAGGTGTGTTGCCAGTTGGTCTCCTGGTTGTCAAGTGTTGATTTTGTCCCTGGGAAATGAGTACTTATACAATTTTGGCTCTGCCAGCTTGTAGCATAGCTTGCCTAGGATTGGTTTGCTCCTAGACAATGAGCTGTCCATTGTTAAGTTTTCCGAGAAGCGACCAATCTCAACGTGCGATGTGTGTGAGGTTGGTTCGGAGTTGTGTCGCGGATTGCCATTGTTGTGGCCGCGGACTTTTAATTGCTCGACGTGAGCTGTTGGCCAATCAGAGACGAGTAGCGAGTGCGGGTCTTGTATTGTGAGATAGGCCGATGTAGAGCCGTTTAAGGCCGGGTAATTGATGCTTGTTGTGTTGAGTGAGTGTTGGCAGGTTTTGCCGTGTAGATTGTGGGAAACTAGTCGGGTGAACTAGTTCCTTGGTGGTGACGTTAACAATTTCTCAAAAATTGAGCAAGCTACTTGAAAATGTGAGATGGAAAAAAAAAATGTTTTGAGAAAAACACATTAGTAGACTACTGTTTTCATTTTACATAGTTAAGAGAAAACTATGTAAACTTTGTTTGTAAACATCATAAAAATTATAAACATAAAACTGTAAACATCAAAATAAACTTTGAAATGCCCACAAAACTGAGATAAGAACAGCAGTAGAGATGTAATATCCAAGATGGTAGCAGGTAAAACCTGAATGGATGGGGAAAGGAATGTTAAAACTAGGGATTAGTAAGAATCTTTAATTGAATGATTTGAAAAAACTCAATTGAAAGTTACGGACATGTGAATAGAATGTCAAGGAAAATGATCATAAGAAATGTTTTAGAGGTTTGACCAATCGGGGAAAAAAATAGAAGATAGCTGTGTATAACCTACGTGGAGACAATAGCAAAAAAGTTAAGGAAACCATCATGGTACTTACCCAGCCCACAAAATGTAATTAAAGCAAATCCTTTAAATGAAATATACAAAAGTTGGTTTCTTGAGCCTTATAGGAAACATTATATGCTTTGGTAGATCAAATAGTCTTATCCAATAGGGTAAGTTTGTTTAAACAGTTGTTACACAGATTTTTGAACCTCGTAATTGTGTATATCTCTTCTTCTTTGACATCAGCTAGGGCTTTGCGGCATCATAGATGTGTATATAGTTTCCACTCACTTTGCTCATGTCAGTGATTTGACCTTGGTGAGTAAAGCTGTGCATATGAGAAGAGATAGAGGGGTCTCCATTTGTCAGGCTGGTGTTAGTGGCTCCGCCATGCCGGATCTCATACTATACAAATATCATTCTTTTCGAGAGGTCAGATTTCGAAGTTATATTTTTCACAACAATTTCTCATTGTCATCGTAGAGAGTTGGTATCATTACATGCAGAATTGAAATCTGCAAAGTTTTATCTAATTTGGTGTGTTATTAGTAGAATAACACACAAGATATGTATAACAACAGTTTAAAATGGCTGCCATTTTGACATTTTCAGAATTTCAATAAGGTTATACAATGTATCCCACGAACAATTTATGAGTCTTTGTTACATTTAAAATTTAAAAAATGTTAAAAATAATTTCCGCTTTGCTGTGTTTTAGGTATCTTCAATTGAAACAGTGTGATAATTTTATCTTTACCTCCATTCTCATCTCGTAAACGATTGTGAAAAAACTTTAAAAGGAGAACCTCCACTCTCCACTACTTTTTCATGGTAATTAAAAATCCCTTTTGAAAACTTTAAAAATGGCCGCCATTAACCAATATGGCGGCACACTTTAAAATTTCTTACAGAAATTGCCATATTTTATAGTGTTTTATAATTTTTGACATAATTTTAAAACTTTTTTATTCTTTGTTATTTTTTTATAAACCAACTCGTTTAGGATTTACAGGTGTTTAAAGTTTAGAAAAATTGACGAGTGCATTTTTGGTAGGCGATTTTTCCTATTTCCCATTGTTGAATCAAGTTAAAAATTTAATTAGGTATAGTATAGGAAGTGTAAAAACCAACACAGAACTAATCGTAAAATAAATAATTTGTGGAACTAATAAAAATTAGCTAAAACCTTCCATCAGGCACATTTCTATTTGGATAGAGGTCTCCGCACGTATTTGCTGCCAGTACACTTTTATTAGACATGTAAAATAGACTTCCATATCAACTTTTCACTGTTGGTAAACTCCATTGTGTAATGAAATGAACGATGAAACGAAAAGAATATAAATATCTTTCATAGTAAACCAAGTTTAAATTAAGAAAACAATAATTACAATTACTTATAAACAATTAATAAAAAGCAAAGTCTTAAAAGAATTTTCTAAAGAATACTGTTTGTCTTCAATTTACACACATATAACTGTAAACATCTGTTTCACGGTTAGAAAATTATTCGTTGTGAACTCAATATTGCAGGCCTAATAATGGCTGATAAAATTTTCACAGCATACGATTTTTCTGTCTATTTAATTACATACTTACCTAGTATTTAATGTGTGTCACACATTGTTTATTTTACGTAGGTGTTTACACTTCCTATACTTTGCCTAATTTAATTTTTAACTTGATTCAACAATGGGAAGGACGAGAAATCGCTTACCAAAACTGCATCAATAATTTTTCAAAACTTGAAGCACCTATAACTTCTAAACCAGTGGGTTTATAAAAAAATTACAAAGAATAAAAAAGTCTTATAATTTTGTATATAATAAGAAAACATATATATAGGGGTTTTTATACGAAATTTTAACGTTGGTAGCTTATTGGTAATTTGCACCAATTTTTTTGTTTCAAAACGTATTTTTAATTACCATGAAAAAGTAATGAAGTTTTCCCATTTAAAGTTTTTCGACATATCAATAGTTTACGAGTTGACAATTTGTAAAAAAAAAAAAATCACTTATTTAATTTGTACTTTGTACTTTTCTTCTTCTTCATCTTCATGATGCGTGCATCCAGCCTCAGGTAATGCCGACCGCACGGTGTCTCTCATACACATAGCTAGCCTGTCTCCAGTAGGTGGGATCAGTCAGAATTCGTCCAAGAGTGCAATTAGGTTGGAGTTTTCTCCTCAGCTCATCTCTGACATCCGATCTGATGATACAATCAAGGAGGATGTGTTGTAGGGAGTCTTCTTCTATCTGTCATACAAGACACAGAGGCGACTCAGCAAGTTGGAAACGAAAAAGATAGGACTGTGTTACAATATGCCCTGTTCTAGCTCTTGAGGCGAATGTTGACATGGATCTGGGCAAGTTCTTGTAGATGACAGTTTTGTTTGGTTCTTTGAGGAGTCCGTAAAGATGCGACCCGTCAGTTCATCCCTCCACTGCTCCACCCACCTGTGTCTCAAGATTCTGTGAGATGCAGTCATGCAGCCTGCAAGAGGTAGTTCTTTAGATGGTATAGGATGCTTATTGGTGGCTGCCTTCGCTATTTCATCAGTTCTCACATTTCCCTGAAGTCTACAAAGACTCGGTATCCATTTTAAGAAAATCTCCTTGTCCGTGGACAGGTTCAGGAGGTCTAAAATCTCTTAGACTCTGTGGTCCAATACTTTGTACTTTTCATTTATTTTAGATAATTTATTTTTTGATACTTCTTTCTTTCAAAATTATATATTTTGTTTATTAAATTTTAGATTTAATAGTTAAAATCGTCAACCCCATTTAACGTTAATTTTAGACTGAATTGTATTATTTAATGTCTATAATTTAGTTGTCCTGGAATGAATTAACTCTCCATCTCTAATAAATTCCACCCTCTCCTCTCTTAGTCTTAAGATTTTTAAAATTGTGACGTGAGTGATTTAGTTTTGAACCAATTTTATTGAATAGTTTATATTTTATTTTTCACTAACAATTGCACATTGCGTCAGACCGACTTCAAAACATATGATATTTGAAACCTTGACTGCTGGAAATAACTGCTGGGAGGTTTTATTCCAGTGGCTTAGAGAAAACAATAATTGTAGCAATGTGTTTTGAAGGCAAACTAAAGGTTAACGTGTTTAGAAAATAAAAGTATTTACAGTGTGCATGGGCGTCATCACCAGTTCATTATTGGGGGGGGGGACATGTGCCGGGGGTCTGGGGGTATGGAAAATTTTCAAAATTAAACTTCTCAAAACATCGTTTTATGCCTTTATTTTAATATTTTGTCAGCAAATGAAGTACACTAAAACAATAAATCTAATTATTATAACTTTAAAGTCACCTAAATAGTACCAAATGTTACTTTTCTTGAGTCATTTTTGTGTATAAATATTTTAGCAATTTTCTTATCGTCTAAATTGTCTAGAATGGACTTGTGGACATAAGACACAGCTACATGGTTCAGTGTCTGCTGAGTCATAGTAGAACGGAGATAGTTTGAGCTTCACTGAGACTTCGTTCTGTCTCAACTTGAAGCTGGTGACCCAAGCAAAAGTCTTACTAGATGCTCAACGTAAAGTCAAAGCCCGATGTTTACCTTTTAAGGTTTTAAGTAAATTATTTGTTTTAGCAAAAATATTTTCACATCTCAAATATTGGGGGGGGGGGGACGCCCATGACAGTGTGTTCCAAGTTTCAGGAGATGCAGTCAGACTGATTACAAACAACGTTGTATTTCAATGTAGGATGGTTATGTAACATAACAGGTAGGCCTACCATCCTCATTATTCACCACAGTCGAAACAACGTTTTGAAATGGTTACATAATAGTTTACCTTCTTCATTTCTCATTGTTGTGACTGAACGATAGTGATATTTGTTTAGTTTTTGTTGTTGTTTATAGACGAAAAGTTATGTATTATACGAACCAGTGAAGTTTGGTTAGGTGAGATTCGGTTAGGTAGGTTAGATTTGGTAAGGTAGGTTAGGTTAGGTTAGATTAGGTTGGGTTAGATTAGATTAGGTTATGTTAGGCCAGCTTATTGTAGTTAAATAGCTTATTTAATACATAACAATTTTAGTATAAAGGTTAGAGAAATTTCAAGATTCGATATTTTATGTATCAAAAATTAAAGTGTGATGGTAGGTTAGGTTAGGTACGTTAGGTTAGGTTATGTTTGGTTAGGAAGATTAGGTTAGGTTAGATTAGGTCGGGTTAGTTAGGTTAGATTAGGTTAGGGTAAGTTAAGTTAGACCAGTTTATTATAGTTAAATAGCTTATTTAATACATGACAATTTTAGTATAATGGTTAGAGAAATTTCAATATTCGACATTAAAATATCAAAAATTAAAGGGTGATGGGTAGGTTAGGTTAGTTTAAATTAGGTTAGATTTGGTTTAGTTAGGATAGATTAGGTTAGGTAGATTAGGTTTGGTTAGATTAGGTCGGGTTAGTTAGGTTAGATTAGGTTTTGTTAGGCCAGCTTATTATAGTTAAATAGCTTATTTAATACATAACAATTTTAGTATAATGGTTAGAGAAATATCAATATTCGACATTTTGTAAATCAAAAATTAAAGAGCGTTGGTTAGGTAAGGTTATGTTTAGTTAGGATAGCTTAGGTTAGGTAGATTAGGTCGGGTTAGGCCAGCTTATTATAGTTAAATAGCTTATTTAATACATAACAATTTTAGTATAATGGTTAGAGAAATATCAATATTCGACATTTTATAAATCAAAAATTAAAGAGCGTTGGTTAGGTTAGGTTAAATTAGGTTAGGTTATGTTTAGTTAGGATAGCTTAGGTTAGGTAGATTAGGTCGGGTTAGGCCAGCTTATTATAGTTAAATAGCTTATTTAATACATAACAATTTTAGTATACAGTAATGGTTAGAGAAATATCAATATTCGACATTTTATAAATCAAAAATTAAACGGTGATGGTTAAGTTAGGTTAGGTATGTTAAGTTAGGTTAGATTAGGTTGGGTTAGGATGTATTAGGTCGGGTTAGTTAGGTTAGGTTAGATTAGGCCAGCTTATTATAGTTAAATAACTTAACTAATACGTGACAATTTTATTATAAAGGTTAGAAAATTTCAAGATTTGAAATTTTATGTATGAAAAATTACAAAAGAGTGATGGTTAGGTTAGGTTAGGTACGTTAAGTTAGGTTAGGTTAGGTTAGGTTATTACAAAAGGGTTATTGTTTTGACAGTGGCATGATTTTGCGATATCAGCCAACAGCGTCTCGAAACGATCGCTGCCCTCCGATTTCAGCGCCGACTGCCACATGAATTAAGAAAATATGTATTAAGATGACGTCATGCAGTGTCACTGTGTTTTATTTCTCCATTTTGTAAACCCCCACATTCTTTCTACACTTTGCGTGTTAACTCCGGAATCAGGATCTATAATAATAATTATAATTAAGATGGACTTAAAAATGTGCAAAACCGGCCCTATTTAGTTCTTCGGTTTTTATAACCTTTCAAAAGTCAAATATTATTGTCGAACCAGGCTCAACGTGTTTACATAAAGCTGCCATTAACGCTTGAGCTGTTCTGTCTGGTACCATGAGTAAAAAGCGAGCATTTGTCTTCGACACCAACCACCAAAAACACGTTGCCGATCCTGTAATCGCGCCCGAAATTATTGGTAAATAGGCTTTCATATATTTTAACTGTTCCAACACCACCAATTTTGCATAGATTTCGCTTTTCAACTTCATCAACGCATCCCTCATATAATTATTCCAATTAATCATTGTTTTACAATCCTTTCGTTACAAAAGTCAATAGAAGTAAAATCCTTACACCAACAGTAACAGTAGTAGGCTACAAGAACCGAACAGCTGTAGTAAAGCGAATTTCACTACCTTCAAACTAAGTACCAACTCAAAGCCTAATTATTTTAAACATTTTTTGCGCTTCCATAACTGATATTTTTTTTCCAAAATGTAGGTTCACGACATGATTATTTTTATTCTTCATGTAACAAGTCTTTACTTTTCAAAAAAACTGCAGGTTTACTTTACTTTTTCTTTACGTTTGGGAATAAATTGGCAGAAAAGGAAATGAACTTTAACTGGCGTTAAAGCAGGATTTCATAAAACATGATTTACATTCAGAGCACAAAGTAAGTTAAGGCAACGTCCATGGTTCATTTTCACTGTTATTGACAAATACCGAAATATTATTTTTAATATTTGATTTGGTTTTATCAAAATGGTTGAGGAGAAAGTTTGTGCAATATTTTTAACTCTTGATTTAACTACTGTACGTATAATCAGAAACGTGTGTTCAGACCCCTATTAGTTTTGATTTCTGACCAGTTATGATAAAGCGGTCGTATTATAGGCGCAAAGATATGATAGAAATCAAACGTATCTGTAACACCGCGAACAGGTTAGGTCTGGTTATTTGTTATCATATTTTTATTATTGACTTACGTTATCGCAATTTATCTGCCTAATCTTATCGCTTATAAGCGAGGGTGAAAGGTTAAGTAACCATCTAACCTAACCTATGTGTATTCATTATTCCTGAAACTAGTAGACCTATTAATAACATCAATTTATGTCGAATGAAAGAGATTCGATTAAATAAAAAAGAAAAATCGTGGGGTTGAAATTCCGAAAAGGTCTAAAGTTTTTATTTGTTTTCGTGTAAGTTTATTGTTTAAGCACCTGTAATTTTCTTAGCAGGGGAAGGTGAAGATCCCATTCCCCGGCGCTGTTTCGTGCATTGAGTGAAGATGTAACTGTTACGTCACTCATTGCTGAGAAACGCAACACCGTATCAAACTAGTTTGATAGCTTTGACCCGTTCCTTCACAGCTGGGAGAAATATTACGCAACAACACGTGGAATCCGATTTCTAATTTATAACAACAATCAGCTGTTCTGTTTGACCCCTTTCCATATCATTTGGATGACGGAATACCAACAATGGGTGTCTGAAACTTGAAACATGTACTGATAAGCATTTGAACATTTGACATTGCAGATTTGGTGGACCAATGCAGGTACAGTGTTGCCAAGTTATTGAATCAGTGAATCTGTGATTAGTAGATTCGCTCTTTGGATTTTAACACATCAAAGAGGCACAGTGTTGCCAAGTTATTGCACCAGTGGATCTTTGGATGTTTTAACACGTTCAACATTTACAGGGTTGGCAAGTTATTGAACGAGTGGATCTGTGACCAATAGACTCGATCTTTGGATGTTTTAACACATTCAACAGTTACAGGGTTGGCAAGTTATTGAACCAGTAGATCTGTGACCAGTAGACTCGACCTTTGGATGTTTTAACACATTCAACAGGTACAGTGTTGCCAAGTTATTGAACCAGTGGATCTGTGACCAGTAGACTCGACCTTTGGATGTTTTAACACATTCAACAGGTACAGTGTTGCCAAGTTATTGAACCAGTGGATCTGTGAACAGTAGACTCGATCTTTGGAAGTTTTAACACATTCAACAGGTACAGTGTTGCCAAGTTATTTAACCAGTGGATCTGTGAACAGTAGACTCCATCTTTGGATGTTTTAACACATTCAACAGGTACAGTGTTGCTAAGTTATTGAACAAGTGGCTCTGTGACCAGTATACTCGATCTTTGGATGTTGTAAAACATTCAACAGGTACAGTGTTGCCAAGTTATTGAACCAGTGGATCTGTGACCAGTAGACTCGATCCTTGGATGTTTTAACACATTTAACAGGTACAGTGTTGTCAAGTTATTGAACAAGTGGATCTGTGACCAGTAGACTCGATCTTTGGAAGTTTTAACACATTCAACAGGTACAGTGTTGGCAAGTTATTGAACCAGTGGCTCTGTGACCAGTAGACTCGATCTTTGGAAGTTTTAACACATTCAACAGGTACAGTGTTGCTAAGTTATTGAACCAGTGGCTCTGTGACCAGTAGACTCGATCTTTGGAAGTTTTAACACATTCAACAGGTACAGTGTTGCTAAGTTATTGAACCAGTGGATCTGTGACCAGTAGACTCGATCTTTGGATGTTATAACACATTCAACAGGTACAGTGTTGCTAAGTTATTGAACCAGTGGATCTGTGACCAGTAGACTCGATCTTTGGATGTTATAACACATTCAACAGGTACAGTGTTGCTAAGTTATTGAACCAGTGGATCTGTGACCAGTAGACTCGATCTTTGGATGTTTTAACACATTCAACAGGTACAGTGTTGCTAAGTTATTGAACCAGTGGATCTGTGACCAGTAGACTCGATCTTTGGATGTTATAACACATTCAACAGGTACAGTGTTGCTAAGTTATTGAACCAGTGGATCTGTGACCAGTAGACTCGATCTTTGGATGTTTTAACACATTCAACAGGTAGAGTGTTGCTAAGTTATTGAACCAGCGGATCTGTGACCAGTAGACTCGATCTTTGGAAGTTTTAACACATTCAACAGGTACAGTGTTGCTAAGTTATTGAACCAGTGGATCTGTGACCAGTAGACTCGATCTTTGGATGTTATAACACATTCAACAGGTAGAGTGTTGCTAAGATATTGAACCAGCGGATCTGTGACCAGTAGACTCGATCTTTGGATGTTTTAACACATTCAACAGGTAGTGTGTTGCTAAGTTATTGAACCAGCGGATCTGTGACCAGTAGACTCGATCTTTGGATGTTTTAACACATTCAACAGGTAGTGTGTTGCTAAGTTATTGAACCAGCGGATCTGTGACCAGTAGACTCGATCTTTGGATGTTTTAACACATTCAACAGGTAGAGTGTTGCTGAGTTATTGAACCAGCAGATCTGTGACCAGTAGACTCGATCTTTGGATGTTTTAACACATTCAACAGGTAGTGTGTTGCTAAGTTATTGAACCAGCGGATCTGTGACCAGTAGACTCGATCTTTGGATGTTTTAACACATTCAACAGGTAGTGTGTTGCTAAGTTATTGAAACAGCGGATCTGTGACCAGTAGACTCGATCTTTGGATGTTTTAACACATTCAACAGGTAGTGTGTTGCTAAGTTATTGAACCAGCAGATCTGTGACCAGTAGACTCGATCTTTGGATGTTTTAACACATTCAACAGGTAGTGTGTTTGCTAAGTTATTGAACCAGCGGATCTGTGACCAGTAGACTCGATCTTTGGAAGTTTTAACACATTCAACAGGTAGAGTGTTGCTAAGTTATTGAACCAGTGGATCTGTGACCAGTAGACTCGATCTTTGGATGTTATAACACATTCAACAGGTAGTGTGTTGCTAAGTTATTGAAACAGCGGATCTGTGACCAGTAGACTCGATCTTTGGAAGTTTTAACACATTCAACAGGTACAGTGTTGCTAAGTTATTGAACCAGCGGATCTGTGACCAGTAGACTCGATCTTTGGAAGTTTTAACACATTCAACAGGTAGAGTGTTGCTAAGTTATTGAACCAGCGGATCTGTGACCAGTAGACTCGATCTTTGGATGTTATAACACATTCAACAGGTACAGTGCTGCTAAGTTATTGAACTAGCGGATCTGTGACCAGTAGACTCGATCTTTGGATGTTATAACACATTCAACAGGTAGTGTGTTGCTAAGTTATTGAAACAGCGGATCTGTGACCAGTAGACTCGATCTTTGGAAGTTTTAACACATTCAACAGGTACAGTGTTGCTAAGTTATTGAACTAGCGGATCTGTGACCAGTAGACTCGATCCTTGGAAGTTTTAACACATTCAACAGGTACAGTGTTGCTAAGTTATTGAACCAGCGGATCTGTGACCAGTAGACTCGATCCTTGGAAGTTTTAACACATTCAACAGGTAGAGTGTTGCTAAGTTATTGAACCAGTGGATCTGTGACCAGTAGACTCTATCTTTGGAAGTTTTAACACATTCAACAGGTACAGTGTTGCCAAGTTATTGAACCAGCGGATCTGTGACCAGTAGACTCGATCTTTGGAAGTTTTAACACATTCAACAGGTACAGGGTTGGCAAGTTATTGAACCAGTGGATCTGTGACCAGTAGACTCGATCTTTGGAAGTTTTAACACATTCAACAGGTACAGGGTTGGCAAGTTATTGAACCAGTGGATCTGTGACCAGTAGACTCGATCTTTGGAAGTTTTAACACATTCAACAGGTAGTGTGTTGCTACAAAGTCTGTTGTTCACGAAACTGCATAATATCATTACACCATTGCTGATGGCTTTATTAAAAACACAAAAAGATATGTCACTAACTAATAACGTCATTAAACTCTTTTCTTAGCGTGTTCTGTCTGCTTATCTCATCACACGCGACCAACACGTAGACGTAGAGTAACAAATGTTTTTAGATTTCTTCGCGTGTTGATGAAAGCACAGAACAACTGGATTTCTCAGCTACTAATTAGCGGATTATCTTCGTGGAATAAATTGTTCAATGTGTTTCTTCTTCTAGTTAGGTAAAAAAACCTCTCGGTCATCATCACCTTATAAGAAAAATGAAGAAAACACCTGCAAATATCCTAATAGCGACAGTGTCGGAAAAAAACAAAAATTGTTTGAGACACGATAGAAAGGATATAAGTGAGGGATGTAACTGAAGACTACACGAAAAGCTGTAGATCCAGTTTGAATACATCGGGACTGCAATAATGTTTTAAATATTTTAATAAATTGTTTTTCTACAAAAGTATAAAGAAAATAATAATATTACAGAAACATTGCATAAAAACCTTCTCACTCGCACATCCCCAAAACAAAAACAACCCAATCGTCACCAAAAACGTCAATTCGGTTGTTTTTAATCAAAAACTAAAATTAATCATTAACGCCGTCTTTGAAAAAAATATTTATACAGGGTGATTCAAAACTACACGGCAATCTCTCGGGAGCACATTCTTTATTAAAAAAAAAAAATCATATAAACATATGCCTGAAAACGCTTTGTTAGCGAGTTATACAGGGTGAATGATTTCGCCTAGAACTCAGTACCCCCGGTGAAATGAGGTCGTATAGAGATTTTCAAGGCGTTAATAAAGATACAAATATGATGGTTTCTTATGGTTTTTTATTTGAGATTGCCGTGTAGTTTTGAATCACCCTGTATATTTAAATAAGGGCCTAAATTTGCTTCTCTTGTAGCATAAATAGGTCTATCAGCTTTTATAGACTGGCGTATATTTTTTTAGAGCATAATTGTGAATCGTATTGTTTTTTAACTTGTCATTTTGAACACGCGTATGGGTGATTAATTTTAAAATTTCACTAAAATTTGAATGAAATCTGTAGAGACGGTTTTGAGATATTATGCATTTTATAACAGCCTCTAGACCGATTATTTTTTATAACCGATAACTCATAGACCGGTAATTTTGGAAACCGATACGTTTTTGAGATTTAGAGAGTACATTTTTGTAAGATAAATTTGATCAAAATAGTTATAAGAGATTTTTATAAATATGTTATTTGCGTTTATTTTTCACCTACAGTATCCTCAAGGTAGGAATGTTCTTGGGGTGGGAGGAAAAGAGGGGCCTCAACACTTCGTTTGTTTCGTC
Source organism: Aphrophora alni (assembly GCA_963513935.1). Lineage (NCBI taxonomy): Eukaryota > Metazoa > Arthropoda > Insecta > Hemiptera > Aphrophoridae > Aphrophora > Aphrophora alni. Next base: position 40,516,001 of record OY740777.1, on the reverse strand, counting down.
AATGACTACATAAATACTATATTATATACTAGTATTTATGTAGTCATTGGTTTCGTTTACTTTCAGCGGTACAATCCCAATAAAAAAATATAGACCACAAATGCTTCTGTGTAAACGCTTACCCTGCTTTCGTTTTTTTTATCGGTGTAGATAAGAATAAAACGTTTACAAAAGTACAGTAAGATGCATATTAAAGAGGTGTGCACTTAAAGATATATTAGAGCTAAGCAGTAATTTGTGTACCTAGTTTTCTTGGAATGGGTTGTACCGCCAAGTCAGACTAGTGAAGCAAAACTACCATATATACCCACATATGATTAAAATTGGGAAGTGCTTTTGTACTGTAGAGTACTGTCCATACGATATACGACATGCAACATACGATATACGACATACAACATACGATATACGACATGCCACATACGATATACGACATGCCACATACGATATACGACATACGATAGATGGCTAACGTACTGAGTACTGACTATAAGTCCCTGAGGTTCATACTAGTGATGTGTGAATTCGAATTAAAATAACCGATGAATCCGATTATTAAAATCCTCGATTTCGGAATAAAATATTCGTAACTAGGAGGCGATATAATAATCTTTAGTAATTCGCTGATTGGTAAAACTGCGTTCGAATCCGATGCGCAAAATCATTCTGCGCAGATACTCCATTTCGAAATAATAATATGAGTATTGAAATCATTTGAAACCGATTAATTCGATTATCCATTTCACCCGAGTATCAACTTCGCCAGTTCATACTCCAGATAGATTACCTTGCGATTGATACTTCCGTAGCTCTAAAGGGAAGGAGGTACACAATACCTGAATTAATATAACTCTTATCACAGCTAATGTTTTCTAAATGATACGCCACTTTCTCTGTTTACTAGCTAGACACATTTCTGTTGTGTAATACTTCCGGTCTGAGATGGAAACAGGAAATCATATAATTAATCGTGTAACGACCTCATATAAACTCCACACTACTTTCTTCTTGTAACGGATCGATTGTTGGATCCGCCGTGCCACACATGCAAAATATTCCACGCATTTTTGAGGTTAAAAATTAATATTACTTTTTATTTATATAAGGAGTACAGAGAAAGTTATATAATTGGTTAACAAAATCAGTGTTGAGCAACAGGCTGTTCCAAAAGTATGACATTCCTTCCGTAATTTTTGAACTGATTTAAATATGAAAATGTTTGGTGATATCTTTAGATAAATAGGACTTGTTTAAAAAAATTTCAACCCCAATGCTTCGGGGGAACTCAAAGTTTAATAAAAACTCAATTAGAAAACAACAATGAACTTTTCGTGGTTCACTTACTTGTTGATATGAAATAGGAACAAAACTTTGGAGGCCTGACAATAATCTAATTTGATAAATATTTTAGAGGCAACACAAATCCTGTCTAAATTGGTCCCACAACTTGTTTTGTTGACCTTGGGTTTTCCAAATGTTAATAACTTTCTCTTCTCTTAACAAGGGCAGATCCAAATGAATGAATTCTTTACTGTTTGTTTTAAAACTGATCTGGCGTTGTAATTTGCTAATGTAATTGTGTTGCATTGTAACAGGTTACTTTTGGAACAGTCTGTACATGGAAATGTACGTTTTCAAGACTTAATCCTCCTAAAATACTTTCCCACAAATACGTAGTATAGAGCAATTTGTGCTATTGGTAAAAATACCAATGCCAGGTTTTTCTGGATGTATAAATTTTCGCCTAGTACAAAAACGTGTTTTTTAAAAATCATGTGTATCGCCTTATACCATGTGTCCAAAAAGTCCCACGCCCCTCTTATTTTTTTTATTAATGGAAATAGACAGATTTGCTTTGGGGAAAGTTTAGATAACCAAAGGAGGAGTTTTATGAAGTATCAACATTTTCAACCATTACCCCCAAAATGGGGTAGTTTGGGGGCAAGTCAAGAATTTTAAATAGCAACCCCTATTGAGTGATACCTCATTTTAAAGGTCTTTTCAAAATAAGAATAATGGCGCAAACTAGAGGTCTCTAAGTTCATCTTACCCAACATAGCAACCAATCGAATTGTGAATTTTAAACTACAAACTCCGGTTGTTTTTATTACATTACAAACTGCTCTATGTTGGTAAAATGATGGTAAGAGCCTTACCTTGTTTTTTTAGCTCATATTAAGTTCTTGAAATGGCTACCATTTACTTTTTGGCAGAAATAGATTCTGGACTCAAAAGCTTGTTGTACATTTCGTAACATTTCTGGTCTAATTATTAACGTAAAATTCACAATTCGATTGGTTGCTATGTTGGGTAGGATGAACTTAGAGACCTCTAGTTTGCGCCATTATTCTTATTTTGAAAAGACCTTTAAAATGAGGTATCACTCAATAGGGGTTGCTATTTAAAATTCTTGACTTACCCCTAAACTACCCCAATTTGGGGGTAAGGTTTGAAAATTTTGATACTTCAAAAAACTCCTCCTTTGGTTATCTAAACTTTCCCCAAAGAAAATCTGTCTATTTCCATTAATAAAAAAAAATAAGAGGGGGGGGGGTGGGACTTTATGTACACATGGTATATGAAGTGCTCTACAGTCAAAAACGCATGTACAGATTTTAATAAAATTTCTTACGTGGGGATATTTTGGTCAAATTAAGGGACTTTTTTTTGTTTTATTTTTCTGATAACTACCGAACTGGTGAGAAATAGTTTTGGTTGGTTTTTATTTGGTTTTAGCGATGGATGAATGAGAAATATTTTGCACTGTTTATTATTCAAATTATTCTAAGACATACTGTGAATTTACCACCACACTAATACGTTTAGTCAATAACTCAGTGGCTACTCACAGAATAACTGTCTTGGAAAACCCGAGTTCTTACTGGATATACACATTTCTTGGGCTAGATTCCTCTCTTGACCAAATTTTGTTCTCTTCCAACCCTGACGGTGTTATAGCATTTGAGGGCGTTTTTATTCTATGTTCTTTTCCTTTTTTAAATGTCTTTATTCTCTACACAAAAGAGATCAATAACAACAAAATCTTTACAATTAAAACAGTATACAAAATACAAATAAACTTAATAATAACAAATAAACATTCATAAAATAGTCTGTGAACATACAAACATACAAAAGGGAATTTAAACACTGTACTTGTGCTGGAGGTTATCTAAATTTATTAAGAAACCTAAAGCATACAACATTCACATCATGTAACGTACAGACAGACTGTGAGTTAAACAAAAAATAGAAAGATAAATAACAAATAAGCTTTTGTAAGAATAAAACATATAAAACGATTTAAAACACAAAATCTGCAGATAATAAAACGAACCTATCACATTGAGTCTCCATTTATACAAAGTTTATCAATATTTACTATTCCATAATCATGAACAAATTTTTAAAATCTACAACAGCGAGATAATAATCTTTTTTTATCTTACTTTTAAACTTAATCAGTGTTGTTATGGTTTTCAATTTAGTAGGAAATTAATTCTAGGACCAAGAAAAATAAAAAAATATTTCAGAAAAAAGTTTTATAAGATTTAGGCAACCTTGCAACCTCTTTCTAGCTTGCCTTGTTAATATTATATAATTTCTTTCGACTCTTTATTACCACTAACTTTATAGAAAATTTCTAAAACATGGAAGTAACAAATTGGAAGAACTCCGATAGAGAAAAAAACTAGGAAGGAAATCTAGGAACCTGCTTCTGTTACTTAAAACCCTGACAAATGATTACAAAAAAAGTTTTATAAGATTTAGATAACCTTCCAACTTCTTCCTAGCTTGTTTGCCTTGTGGATATTCTGTAATTTATTTTGACTCCTTCCTTACCACTAATTTTATAGACAATTTCTAAAACATGTAGGTAACGAAGAGGAAGAACACAGATAGAGAAAAAAAACTCGGAAGTGAATCCAGAAACCTGCTTCTATTACATAAAATCCTGACATGTACTTTAAGAGTTTCAATAGAACTAGTTACTAGAACTAGGGGTGCCGATGTATGTAGAGCCTTTCGGCACAACACCGACACCCACCCCAAGAAAAGAAGGAGGAAGGAGAATATCTACTACCAGCAGCACCACTACCCCCACGAGTCCAACCTCAACTGCATGGGTGACGGAATGAAGGTCCGTCAAGGCTCCTATGCCCCGTGGTACCATTTATTTAGCTATAACTGATTTCTCAGCTTCGCCCCGATGCCCAGAATGGTCGCGGGCCCGTGATCGTAAACAGACCTCCATTTACGACCACTACGGTTTCGGTGTCTCTTCATGTTCCGCCTGGGACTTGACGGTACACTCCAGGTTACCTGGTTTTCCGTACCCACATAAAATCCTGACAAGTTCTTGTAGAGTTCAAGTACGAGACTTAACGAGTTCCAAGGAACTGGAAGGGCAGGCGTACCTAAAATGATTTTTGGAGACTAATTAAATTTTATAATGTGATATTACCTACTTCCCCTTTAGAATTCACAAATGGAAAATAAATTTTCCGCTAATATCAGATTACTCAAATGAGTCCAATAATTGGACATTTCATCGTTTCGGATCTCTATGAGAGTCTTAAAAAAATTGCAATGTCTGTTTTAGGAATCACCTAACAAGAATATACTCTTAAGTCTTGAAGTTTAACTAATTACGTAATTCCTAACAAAGTATCTAGGCTTTATTTCATTGCACATAGGCATTATATTCCTAATAATTGTTTTGATGATTATGAGGATCTGTGGTTGAAACCATACTGTGCAATATAATGATTTAGTAAATTATTGTTTTCTTCTACGATTCTGTATATATAATTATATTGCATTGCGACATCGCAGAATCCCATTTTGTTCCCACAAGTGTTTTCTTTCTAGTTTTAAAAGAAATGATGGATTGTTTGTATTATTGACTACTATTATTTGTGTATAATAAAATAATTTACGACGTTTCGATTTTATATATCAACTCTCGACATCAAGTAATAAATATTAAAAAGAGTAACATGGGCCAACCTTAAAAGTAATCCAGAAGAAATTTGAAAATTGAAATTAAAAATTGAAGCATGAGAAAGGAAACCAAAGCTGAGAGAGGGAGGGAGGGAGAGAGAGAGGGAGGGAGGGAGAGAGAGAGGGAGAGAGAGAGAGAGAGAGGGGGAGAGAGAGAGAGAGAGAGAGAGAGAGAGAGAGAGAGAGAGAGAGAGAGAGAGAGAGAGAGAGAGAGAGAGAGAAGAGAGAGAGAGAGAGAGAGAGAGAGAGAGAGAGAGAGAGAGAGAGAGAGAGAGAGAGAGAGGGAGGGAGGGAGAGGGAGGGAGAGAGAGAGAGAGAGAGAGAGAGAGAGAGAGAGAGAGAGAGAGAGAGAGAGAGAGAGAGAGAGAGAGAGAGAGAGAGAGAGAGCGAGAGAGAGAGAGAGAGAGAGAGAGGGGAGAGGGAGGGAGGGAGAGAGAGAGAGAGGGAGGGAGAGGGAGAGGGAGGGAGGGAGAGGGAGAGAGGGAGGGAGAGAGGGTGTGAGAGAGGGAGGGAGAGAGGGAGAGAGAGGGAGGGAGAGAGAGAGAGGGAGAGAGAGAGAGAGAGAGAGAGAGAGAGAGAGAGAGAGAGAGAGAGAGAGAGAGAGAGAGAGAGAGAGAGAGAGAGAGAGAGAGAGAGAGAGAGAGAGTCACCTAACGAAACCTAATAAAACAACCATCACACATTCACTAACTTGACAAATGTAGTCATAAATATTAACGTAGGCATTCGTAACCTGAGCTGTATTTCGTACTTTTATATTGCTTATTTCTATTGAACTAAACTAACCTAACGAACTCCTCCTTTAGCTAATCAGTTAATACAGAATCAAATAGGAATATATAGTTTCATTTGCATGTTTTATTTCTTCATTACATTTGTAAGGTATTTAATGTAAATATAAATATACTGTATGTATTTTGTTTTCAGAAGCTCACTTGTAGAATTGTTTTTATAAGCATTTGCGAAAACTAGCGACTGAAAAATTTACTTCTTGTAGTTGGTTCTTGATCGAACTGTCGGAGAGATATTGAGACGTTTCCAAATTTGTTTTACCTGAACAATAAACTGGGCACTTCCTGTATATGAACCCACATGTAGTTTCCCCTTGTTAATTAAAGTTGAAAAACAGCATCACTTTAAAACATAATGGGAAAGACGATAACATAAAAAAACTCTAACCTAGGAATAATATAATAGCGTCAGGGTCGGAAGAGAACATCCGATTGGACGAATGAAGGAAAGGATTTAACCCAAGACTAGATGAAGAAGAGAGTTGGTCCAGCTAGGATACCTTGGGATTTCCACGGTCGTACTGATCGTAATTTAGCAATGTGGTAATGTTACGGAAGGCCGAGACACATATTTTCCATTTACTAGTTGTAACTTGTATTTCTAGTTTTTTTAAATCAGGAAAAAATTGTGAAAGCCGTTTGAAATACCACTTCATGAAGGTTATTCACATACTAGACGAGGTTAAAATAGTGTAAGAATTGAAGTGGAAAGAAGTATTTCTGAAAGCTTTTTCTCGAGATAGTATCGATCTTTGTTGTCGATTAAGATTCGGTATCTTGTAAACTATCGATTGTATGAAAAACTGTAAATAGGGGACCTTTGTTACTTTTTAATTGTTGTCATAGAACTTTAATTAAGCTTTCGATTCAAAACCAGAAAATACTTGACCCGATACCAGGTCACAGAGGCTACGAAGGCAAGCAAAAGGTGATAAACTGGCAAAAATGGATCCAAGAAATCCTTAATTTTTATTGAACCCTTATGCGGAATAACAAAGCCGTAGCAAAAGATAGTCTACAAAAATAGCTTAACTTAGAAATTAATGAACGATGGGCAAAATTCTCCACGGGAAAACTTTACAGATCACTGGTTCAAACAGATCTGCAACTCTCTAGGTTCGTCAGTTCACAAAGTAAACGAAATCAGATAAAATTATACAAGTTTCGTATCAGACCATGGGGTTTTCCAGAAGCATCTTATTCCAAGGCAATGAAATGCAGACTATACAACCAGCACATAGAAACATCAGAACATTAGGACGTAGAAGACAACTGATCTTCTATTTAATAAATAACTTAAAATTCAAACGAAATTCTTATTTGTTAAAATTATTAATACAGGTGTGCCGCCATTCTTTCCTAGATACGTCACAGTGTTATTCGACAAAACATTTTTTCATCAAGACTTCAGCAACAGCAATTTCATCTCTTACAATTGAAAGTCTTCCAGGACTTTTGATGTCTCCAACAAACCTGGTGGTTTCAAAATTACCAACAGCTTTTTATCCCCGACTACACTGCATCGGCCCTCAAACAGTTGCGAGTACGAAACTTTCTTAACCCGGCTGATAAACTGCGTTCACATTCATAATAACACCGAATCATTGCTTGTTTGTAAAGGTAAAGTTATGATGGAATAAAAAACTCAATTAATAAATAATGTAAACTACTAAAAGTTTACCACCTACTAGATCCCTGTGTTTGAAATTAGTCAACAATGAGACGTGTTGCTATGGCAACAAATAAATAGCAATGAAAATAACAGCTGATGTTTTAATAAATCACAATTATATCTGCATACAATACAGAGTTTTTCTCGGGGATTGGATAAAAAATAACGAAGCTACAATCATTTAAATTTTTAACTTACTTTTGAAAGACCTGGTACTTAATTTTTTTTCAAGGTTACACTAGTAGTAGAGGGAAATTAGAATATAAAAGTGATGTAACTGAGAAGTTGATTTTTTTAAAAATTTTATACATGCGACTGAGTGGGAAATCGAAAAAAAATAGGAAAATCGGACTGGAGCTTCGCTGAAAAAGTACATTTTTGATAGATTCTGAGTGCATCGCTAGACTAGTTTTTAAATATCTCCAGCTCTATGGGTCGAGATAAAATTCAAACAAAATAAAGAAACTCGAAAATGAAGGGACTATCGAAATGGTAGGGTATAGTAACATTAAGAGAAATATGAATTTTTTGAGGTTAGGAAGTATTTTTAATGTTACTCGATAGTCCCTTCAATTTCGAGTAATTTAATGTTTTAAATATTTTTCTACGACACATAGAGCCGGAGATATTTAAAAAATAGTGCAGCCATGCATTAAAAATGCACTTTTTTAGCAAAGCTCCAGTCCGATTTTCCTTATTTTTTTTCGGTCTTCCACTCAGTTGCATGTAAAAAAAGAAAAAAAATCAACTTCCCAGTTTCATTACTTCTCATCAATATCTTGCATTAATTTCCCTCTATTATAAGAAAAAGCTGAAAAAAAACTTTAATTTAATTTCTTACTTGCTACGATCAGAGTACATTATAGTTTAATGTTGTAATATATCTGTGTATTGTTTTCACTTTATAGAAGACTCCAAATTTTGTCCATACGAACAAAAGTCAAAATGTCGAAAAATTCACAATTAGCATTAGCAAAACCGGTTCAAAATTTGTCAACAAAGTATTGAAAACTATTACACAGAGTTTATTGCTCCCCCATCCTCAAAAACTAAATGAAAAACAATCAGAACTACGCGTCACCAAAAAATGTAATTTCTGTAGTTGTTAATCAATAGAAAATGAACCATGGATGCCGTTTTTGAAAAAAAAAAAAATGTTCTAAACTTGTTTGTGACTCAGGGAATGTCGTAATTAATTAATTCAAGCTTTAATGAGGTCATTAATTTTTGGTCAAGGTTTTCTTTTTTTATAATTATTTATCAATTGTAATATAGTGTTATTTGCAGTTTTGAGTGCGTGTTTGGGTCAGTAATCTTCACTAATGTTTTCGAAACGTTTGTTTATCCAGGTAAGCTTTACTCGATGCTAAAACTGTCAGATTTCGTTGTTGTTTAAAGACAAAATAACCTCTCGATCAACAACTCCTAATAAAATGTCCTAAAACCACACGGTTTAGGGTTCTTAGACAAGTAGGGGCAGTTATTTTTACAAAATCGAGGAGTTTAAGTGGTAGTTTAAATTGTAAACACAGACAAACTGACAAGCACTAAAATCAATGAAAATACAGTCCATCTTTTAATCGCTAAGGAATTGGGTGTATAACATCTTACAAAAACTGATTTTAAAACTTACACACTACTTACTCATTTCTCATTGTGACGTTAAATTAAATTATTGTATTCTTCATAGAAAAAACTATAATATACGATTTCACACTGCAATTTAATTTCAAATTAATAAATTTTTCAGACTTATGGGTCACGCTGTGTTCAAGATAGAGAAGGGGGGGGGGGGGGCACATAACACTTTAAATTTTGTCTAGCGCCAACATATTAATTTTTAAAATCTTAATCAGAATTGACTTCTAGTTTTATTTGATACCCCATTCATAATAGTTCCAAAAATAAAAATTTTCAACTCCGTAGTTTTTGCCCTTTAAAACTATTCCAAGGTTATGTTTTTGTTACCATTATAATTTTCTTACATGTGGGACAGTACAAAGAATATAAATGCAAAATTTGAAATATATAGGATTTATCGTCTAGTCTGTGTAGACTGGTTGGAACTTACAGACAGACAAACACGTGAGTGAAATTATAAGAGCACTTGGTTTTACTTACGGATCATAATAAAGAGAAATCAATGTAAATACAATCCATATTGTAATGGCTGTTGAATTGTTTGTCTCACATTTCATAATTGTTATAAAATGTATACTCTACACATTCCTCGTTGTGTGGTTAAATTTAATTGGAGTCGTCACTCAAAAAAACTATAATATATATGACTTCTCACTGTATTTATTGCAAATCCAAGTAATTTATTTTTAGATATGTATAAAACGCCGTGTTAATCAGAGTAGAGGGGGGGGGGGTATATCTGACAATTACAATAAATTTGGTCTATCACCATCATATTATTTTTTTCGTCAATAAACAATTATTTAGAATAACTTCTAGTTTTGATACTCCACACAAATTTTTTTTCAACTCAATAGTTTTCCCCCTTTAACTACCCCAAGGTCATTTTATGTTACCGCTATATCTTTCCTATATGTGGTACAATACAAAGAATATAAATGCAAAGTTTGAAATATATAGGATTTATCGTCTTGTCTGTGTAGACTGGTTGGAACTTACAGACACTCGCGTGAAATTATAAGAGCACTTGGTTTAACTTACGGATCCTAATAAAGAGAAATCAATGTAAATACAATCCATATTGTAATGGCTGTTGAATTGTTTGTCTCACATTTCATAATTGTTATAAAATGTATACTCTACACATTCCTCGTTGTGTGGTTAAATTTAATTGGAGTCGTCACTCAAAAAAACTATAATATATATGACTTCTCACTGTATTTATTGCAAATCCAAGTAATTTATTTTTAGATATGTATTTAACGCCGTGTTAATCAGAGTAGAGGGGGGGGGGGTGGTATATCTGACAATTACAATAAATTTGGTCTATCACCATCATATTATTTTTTTCGTCAATAAACAATTTAGAATAACTTCTAGTTTTGATATTCCACACAAAATTTTTTTTCAACTCAATAGTTTTACGAATATTATATTGTTTTTAGAGGGCAGAGTTTGAAATTACATTTAACAAAATAACTTCCCTATTTATCATCGTGATACGAGAGGTTGGTACTATTACATGCAGAATTGAAATCTGCAAATATTTATGCAATTAAATTTGTTATAAGTTGAATTACAAACGATATATTTTTTCCTATATGTGGTACAATACAAAGAATATAAATGCAAAGTTTGAAATATATAGGATTTATCGTCTTGTCTGTGTAGACTGGTTGGAACTTACAGACAGAGAGACGAACAGATACGGGCGTAAAATTGACAGACGGACAGATACGGGTCCTTGGTTATCTACGGACCCTAATTAAAAAAAGGTAGAAATGAAAATAAAATACTTACCCCTCCAACACTCTCGGAAGAGACAAAAGTTTGTAAAAAACTTCAAGCCTGTAGTTTTACTAGGTGCATTCTGATACAGTATGATTTTCTTCGTACTTCATCTTGCACATTTTATAATTGACAATATTTTAAATTGCAAACTACATTTTCTTCTAGTATATATTTTCATTTCAGATTAAAAAAATGTATCGGAGCTCCAACCGAATACACTTTTAAAAAATAACAGTCGATTTTATATTGCATTGTTTACATAAAGCTGTAATACATTATTTGTCTTCTTTTACATTGCATAATTCATTCTCAGATTAAAAAAAAAAATATGTATGAGGCCAAGTTAGGAAAGATAAATTCCCAAGTTTTAACAATTGTATTCGGATAGTTTTTCTTGTCGTTCAAAGCCGAAAAACCTCTTCAACGTCGTCCTATAGAAAGAGAGAGAGAGAGAGAGAGAGAGAGAGAGAGAGAGAGAGAGAGAGAGAGAGAGAGAGAGAGAGAGAGAGAGAGAGAGAGAGAGAGAGAGAGAGAGAGAGAGAGAGAGAGAGAGAGAGAGAGAGAGAGAGAGAGAGAGAGAGAGAGAGAGAGAGAGAGACAGAGACAGAGCGCTTATTGTTGACTTTTTCTTGGAAATAACTATGCGGTTTTCTGACTTCACAAAATTGGGTTTTTTGAATGTCGTCTGTGCCCATAATCTTACCATTTTAGAAAAAAAAACCTGCCATAAGTTATAAAATTCGCTCTACCAAATCTTGACCCCTGTCATTAAAAGCTGGATAATCCAAGGGAAGCAAGTTTAGACCTTTTTAGATTTATTTCAAAGATGGCGGACATAGTTAATTTTCACGTTTTAGTTAACAACTACCGAACTGATATTTTTGGTGACGATTAATTGAGAAAGTTTGTGCAATCATTTATTTTAAAGTCAACAATGTTTTTATACAAAAGTTCCCCAAAATCGTCATCTAACTAAATCATTTTCTTGAACCCGAAAACAAATTTACAAACAATGCCTACATTTGACCGTCCCCGTGCTTTTTGAACACTCTGTACCCAAACGTGATCACGTTTAATGCACTGTTTGATAAAGTCACTCTCTCTTTCTCAAGAGAGATAAGCTCGTGGTATTGGGGTCAGTACACTCACGCTATCTGGAGGGGAAGAGAGAAAGGATCAGTATCAATTCGGTCTTGGCAGCAGTACCAGTGCCTTATCAATACTATGACACTGCTGTATGAAGTGTTCGCTATAACTGGCTGTGGTGTGATTGTGTTTCTTATTAATGAGTTGTTGTGGGAGTTATTCTATGGAGTACGTGCTCATGTGTTGCCTTACGTCAAAGGGTTTAAAACGGATTTGAAGGAGAAATATGGATCTTGGGCAGGTAAGAGGTTTAGGTTAGGTTAGGTTATGTAGGTTAGGTAAGGTTAGGTTTGGTTAGGTTAGGTTAGATTTGGTTGGGTTAGGTTTATTTAGGTTAGTTTAGGTTAGGTAGGTTAGGTTAAGTTAGGTTAGGTTAGGTTTGGTTAGGTTAGGTTAGGTTAGGTTTGGTTGGATTTGGTTTGTTTAGGTTAGGTTTGGTTTGGTTTGGTTAGGTTAGGTTAGGTTGGGTTAGGTTTGGTTTGGTTAGGTTAGGTTTGGTTGGGTTAGGTTTATTTAGGTTAGTTTAGGTTAGGTAGGTTAGGTTAGGTTAAGTCAGGTTAGGTTTGGTTTCGTTAGGTTAGGTTAGGTTAGGTTGGGTTAGGTTTGTTTAGGTTAATTTAGGTTAGGTTCGTCAGGTTAGGTTTGGTTTGGTTAGGTTAGGTTAGGTTTGGTTGGGTTTGGTTTGTTTAGGTTAGATAGTTTAGGTAGGGGGCATTTTGAAAATTCTGTTATATTAATTTTTTTTAGAAACTGGATTCAATTTTGAAATTTATTGTTATTTAAAAACAATAAATCTCTCAATCATAATCACCTTATAAGAAAATGAAGAAGGAAGGTGTGTTAAACTCCTAACCCTTGAATACTCTAATAGCGTCAGGGTCGGAAATTAACAAGAATTGGTCAAAGGAGATCTGATAGATAAGATGAAACAAGGGATCTAATCTAAGACTACATGAAGAATGCAACAGATCTAACTAAACGACCTTGGGTTTGCTATAACCGTACTGGGTTTAACTTACCCCTAAATTAAATTCAATATGACTAATTTTAAAAATCGGTTTACCTTTAAAAACAAATCAAAAAAATATTCTTAAAAATCTTCAAAAAGTTTATAACTTTCGTCTGAAAGAAAAACAAACCGTCCAAATTTATGCACAGACTTTCTCGCTCACACATCCCCATTATCAAATAAAAATCAATCGTAAACAAAATTATTGCTCGAAATTTCGACACAAATGCCGTTTCCTGAGTTACCGGTAAAAAACTCAAAATTAGGATATGGAACTGTTTATAAAAGACGTAATTTCTCAAAATCGTTTCAACCGATTTCATTCAAATTTTGGTGAATTGTGTAGATTAATGATATAAACCAGTGTGAAAAATTGTAAATAATAAAAATAATGTATAAAAAACAAAAACTTCAATAAAACCTGATTTTTTTGTTGTTGTTTAAAGAGAAAAGACCTATCGGTCATCATCGCGTTACAAAAAAAAAAGATTTTTTTTACTGTATTAATAAAATTTTGCTAAAAATATACCTCTAAGGGCCCAAAGAAAATATATTAATCCTCTTCTCCTGTAAAGTGACGTCATATGTTACGTATAAACAATGAATACAAAAACATTGCACGAACTTTCTCATTAACCAATTCCCAAAACTATATATACAGGGTGTTTCCAAAACTTCAGAAGCTTATTCCTCACATAAAAACCAATGTAAAAATATTTCCTAAAATTATACAATCTTGTTGAGCACTGTGGTGAAATTCACAATAATGATTCGAATTTTCCCCTAACCACAATCACTAGAAACTTTAAAATAAAACACAATTATCTGATTAATTGTTCTTTATTTATTATTTCTACTAAATGCCCTGATGTACATTTCGATAACATGGTTATCATCGAAGGGTCTTGCTTATAAACTAAATCTAAACTAACATATCTACTTAGTTTAGATTTAGTTTATAAGCAAGACCCTCAGATGATGATAAGCATGTTATCAAAATTTACATCAGGCATTTAGTAGAAATAATAAATAAAGAACAATTAATCAGATAATTGTGTTTTCTTTTAAAGTTTCTAGTGACTGTGGTTAGGGGCAAATTCGAATCATTATTTCCTAAAATGTTTGGTTTTCTATCGAGCCGCCATTTTGTGTTTTTAACAAAAATATTCATACTTTTTTAACGGTAAGCAATAGAGAGTTGAATTTTGAATGCTAATTAGTGTTATAAAGACACAATTTGAGAAAAATTATCAACTAATTTCCTTTACTCATTTAAAAATACCGGCCATTTAAAATTTTAAATATTGAATTTCAAAAAACCGTTAATTTTACAAAAAAATGTACAAGAAATTTTTTTCTTTTTTTTAACTACAAATAAACCTGTACTTTCTATTTTCTGCACGTTAAAGGACAATTGTGTTATCGACAATAACTCAAGCAATTTCTTGGTAGTTGTCTACATACCAACGATTAGCTTAGAGTAACATCAATCTATTCTGAAATATATTAAAAAAAATGTAAGAACTCACAGAAAACTTTCCTTCTAGACTATTATTGGGGATTATAGACAACTACAAAGAAGGATTAAATAAAGCAATAAAGCTAAAGTTTCAAATTATTTTAATAATATAAATGAGTTACAATTGTTTCGCCCTCGGCATCATCGGACAACAATTGTAGCTCTTTTATATAATGAAAATAATTCGAAATTTTAGCTTTATTGCTTTATTTAATACTTATGGAGTTTCAACAAGAAATATCTGTTGTTAGATTAAAATTAACTACAAAGAAATTATGTTTTCAGTTTTGTTGATAACTCAATTAATTATTCTTTAACGTTAAAAAAAAAGTGGTTAAAAGAGGAAACGTTTTCGTTCCTTGAATATTTTTGTAAAATTAACGGTTTAAGAGATATTCTATTTCAAATGACCGCCATTTTGAAATGAGTAAAAGAAATCGGTTTATTATTTTCTCTAATTGGTTCTTTACAACACTAAATAGCATGCAAAATTTGAACTCTATATCTATTAGTTAAAAAAGGCGCCATTTTGAAATAATTAAGGGTCACGTTTATCCAATTCAGAGCAATGGGTTTTATTATTTTTATTAAAAGTATTAGAATTCAAAAATATTTTGTTTCTAGGTCAATCTTGGGTGTTGAAACTACCAAGAAATTATGTTTCCTGTTTTTTGTCCATAACTTTGTTATCCTTTAACCTACAGAAAAAAACATAAAAACCATTTTATTTGTCATTTAAAAAGGAAACTTTTTGAGGTTTTGTGAATTTTTGTAAAGTTAATAATTTTCGGGATATTCAATATTAAATATTTTTAACGGTCGCCATTTTGAAATTGTATTTAGTTTCTGTACTCTTATAAAACGTAACGTACAAAATGCGTATACCAAATCTGAACTCAATATCTTTTATATTTCCAAAGTTATAATATTTTTTGTAAAAAACACAAAATGGCGGATATCTGTAAAACTAGGCGTATTTCAAAAGGAAAAAAAAATCTTAATTTATTCTTAATCCTCATATAATTAATTCCTGAAGTTTGGCAGCTTACTTACGTACGACACATCCTGTATATTTTTTTCTTATAATGGTTTTTGTTCAAGATACATTTCAAAAGTTAAAAGTTGAAAATATAGATTGTTTTACTTTTATTAGACGAAATAAATTATCAAATGTGAAGTAAACCAAAACAGAGGATTTTTTATTTTACAGAAATTTGATCAAAATCGTTGAATCCGATTTTGAGAAAATTTGAATGTTGAATTTTGGTCCTACAACAGATACTATACAATTTTGAGTATCCTTGTACCATAAACTGGAAGTATAGGCCTACTATGATAAAGTTGTATTTTCAAAGTTATAATATTTTTGTAAACAAACAAAATGGCTGATATTTGAAATCTAAACTTTTCGGAAGATAAAATTAATTGTTGATTCTTTCTTTACCCACACCCACAGAATCATTTCTTAAAGTTTGTGAGCTTACTTAGGGGACACCCTGTATACAATTACGTAGTTCAGAAAATCTGTGAACAGCTGTTATAGCCTTCTGGATAACACTCGTTGATTTACCAATAAAATGTAACATTTCCTATCAGGTGCAAAAGAATACCTTCTGGTAACTTCAATGAAAACAAATCTTTTTACATGCTCCAAATCTTTCTATACTAACGCATTCTGAAGTGAACCCACAAAACAACAAGTGTTCAACCCACATATTGAAACATATAAGTCGCAACCAGTCTACACAGACAAGACGATAAATCCTATATATTAAAAACTTTACATTTATATTCTTTGTATTCTCCCACATATAGGAAAATATAGCGGTAACAAAAAAATAACCTCGGCTAATCAAGGGGCAAAAACTAAGATAAAAAAAATTGGTTGGAAATATTATGTGTGGGGTATCAAATAAAACTGGAAGTCACTCTGATTACGAACATGTAAGTTTATTCGACGAAGAAATTAATATATTGTCGCTAGGCTAAATTTAAAGTGTCAGATATCATGTCCTCCAAATTATTACCTTGAACAAACCGTGACCTTCAAATTGTTTGGATTTGAAATTAAATTGCAGTGTAGAACCATATATTATTGTTTTTTGAATGACGAATAGGCTATATTAACCACACGAAGAGAAATGCGTAGCGTATAAGTTTTAAAAAGAGTTTTTTTGAGATGTGAGATAAACAATTCAATAGCTATTACAAGATGGAATCCATTTTCATTAATTTCACTTCATTAGGTACCGTTGGTAAAAACAAGGATTCTTATAATTTCACGTTTATATCTGTACAATTTAAACTGGTGTGTAAAAGACTTCCACATTATAAAAAGTCCCTATGTGTCTACAGACACTACGATTGACCCTTTTATTTTAATGTATTGGTATTTCGTAATTTAGGAATAAGGCTACAAAATATTTTTATATGGGGGAAATGTCTTTGTTTTTATATGGCCACGTATACACTACGTATGTTAGATAAAGTGAGATCGATGTCTGAGGTCCCTTACGTCGAAAGGAATAGTTTTTGAAATAAAGTCCGTCTCTCATAAACGTGTGGATTGATTTTATTCAAATTTTCTATATGATGTTTTGGCCGTATCTGGGGAACTCAAAATCAAATCTGATAATGCAAAATTGGAGGGGAAATAGTTGACATAAGAAAAAAATACAAAATGACGATTTTATCAAAATAGACTTAAAAATAAAGACACTTTGATTTCGACTATTTTAGTAGCATCATAGTCGGAAGGGAACAAGAGTTGTTTCAAGGTAAAGGTGAAAGAGAGGGGTCTAACCCAAGACTACATGAAAAAGTGAAAATTTGTCCATCCAGCGAGGGTACCTCGGAGTTGTCGTACCTGTACCCACCATAGTTACCTCCAGAGACAAGTAAGGTGTACTTGTTTGTATACTACAATAGAAATACCTTTAAACTTCTCTAAAAAAGGGAAAAACAAAGTGTCAAAAAAACTACGCGAATTTGCTTTAAAATATTCCCTTTTCAAGAGATCAAAGAGTTCTGAATTCCCAGAAAAGTACTTTTTAAGGGGAGGTTATTAATAGAGTGAAAATTAGTTTTTAAAATTATATCTGCATTTTAACAAAAATGTGTTTCAGAGAACTTTAAAGGTAACGAAATTCCCACACTTTGATTTTTTTACTTGTTTTGATGCGATTGAAATTGACCGAGTTATGACTGTGACCGTCTCCACTTCTTTTGACCAGCTGGAAGCTCCGGCTGGCTGGAGACATATTGCACTGCTCAACAAAATCGCAAGTGCCAATTCATATTTTATTATTTAAAATCCCTTTCCATTACATCCTAATTTATGCTTATTACAGTTTTGGTTTGGTGGGCTCCTTGGCTGGGCCACATGACGTTCAAACAACGAGTTAGGCGGAGCGGAAACAACCCCCAAGTCTCCACGATTTTTACTCGTTTAGTAACTCAATAACCACACGGTGCGTCGTATCGAATATTCCAAAAACATATTTTAGACAATGCTTTGATTACGAGTGCTATAATAAAAATTGAAATTAAACAAAACACAGTTCAGTGTAACGATCTCACTGTTTAAGCACCGGAATTTTTCTCGCAATCTGTTGTCATGATACTGATCAGCTGAAGGAAAAAGCCTATGATGACGTAGACGACGGAGATAGATTTGGGCGTAGTTTGTGACGTCCCGACGACTTGACTGGACTCTCGAGTCCTCGGATTTATTTAGTTCCTTCAATTTAACAGTTTTTCTACATGAATATCGGGTACTGGCGTTCTCGCATGTGTCGTGAAACCAAATAATGTGCCGCGGAAATATAAACGTATGAGTAAGTGATAGCAGTATGTGTAGACCCCACCACGAATATTTCCAATATGAGTTGTGTACAGTTACGGAACAATAATTAAACGTAACTCCTCCCTATTAACTTAATATAACTAACACATTAAGAGCTGGAGTGGTGTTGGGTTAGTTGGGAATAAGTTATTTTCCTAGAGAACGCCCTTCATAGGTTATCATAACCCTTCGGTATTAGATAATTAGTTGACAGCAAGCGACCATAACGCTTGCAATAAAAAATATATAAAACAAATCAATTTATGAATAACAATTATTTGGGTCAAAACAAGTGAACATTCATTTTTCAATGAAAATTTGTTTGTTGTTATTTTGTATTTGTTTTAAATTGTTTTTATTTTTCCACAAAAATGTTATTTTCAATTTAAAAAATCTTCTTACGTTTTCACTATATAGTGAGTACAGGACAACAACCCCGAGGAACTCTAGCTGGTTCTACTGATTCCATTCTTTTTTAATGTTGTCTTAAGTTTGATCACTCTTTTTCATCTTTCCTATACTGTCTCTCTTAACGATTTCTTGTTCCCTTCACTGATGCTATTGGAGTATATGTTGGCTCCTTTTCTCGTAAGACGATGACTGAGAGGTTTTTGGTTTTTAAACAACTACAAAATTAAAATTCGTTTCAACATTCCAACAAAATACACTCGATTTAAACGATTACAACTTTAGTCAGTGAAATTTTATATATTTATAAAAATTATCACAAAAATCGACACTTTTTATAAAATAGTTCTGAAGTAAACGATAACTGTAGGTTATAAAAACAAAGTAACAATGATCAGTAATTGGTTAAAAGAGCACATTAGAGACTAACCTAACCTAACCTAACCTAACCTAACCTAACTAACCTAACCTAACCTAACCTAACCTAACCTAACCTAACCTAACCTAACCTAACCTAACCTAACCTAACCTAACCCATTAGAGGCTCGGCCGAAATAAATATTAAAACCAACTTTAAATAAGCAAATGTTTAACGTGTTTGACCTTCAGGTGGATTACCATAACGTCTTCTCATCTTCAATTGTATTCAAAGCAAATAGCAAATAGTCTTGAGAAATGTTTAAATACAGTTAAGGCGGCCCAAGGTCGAGATGGTTTATTTTAAGACATCCAGAATTTTATTATTATACATTTTTCGGACATTTGCCATTATTTGTGTGTTAAAAATCAAAACACGACGTTTCGGGAATAAGAATCAATTCCCGTTATCAAGTGACTAAAAACAAAAGAAACTAAAGTGACTTTAGTTTTTAGTCACTTGATAACGGGAATTGATTCTTATTACCGAAACGTCGTGTTTTGATTTTTAACACACAAATGATGGCAAATGTCCGAATAATATGTAAATAATAATAAAAATATGCAAAATGTATAATAATAAAATTGAACTTACGCCATTAACAAATAACTTCAAACAGAGAACATCCAGAATGATTTTATGTTTATATTTTAAAGCATCTCAATTTGGGATTTTGGACTAAACTAAATACCTCCCTTCGGTAGCTCACAAAATGAATAAATGTGTGGCAATCCCAAGGCACTCTAGCTGGATCTACAGTTTTTAATCTTGTCTTGTGTTAGATTCTTTTATCTTATTTATAAGCTCTGTTTTGTTCCCTTTCGTACTGACTTTACTAACAAGCGTTGGTTAATAGAGAGAGACCTTATATGAAAAATAAAACAGATGGCCTAAACTAAACTAACACTAGAAAATTGTATATCCAGTTAGGATACTTCGGGATTGCTACATACGTTGTATTCGTGTGTGTAGTGCTCTACAGCTCAAACTCGTGGGCAGATTTTAACCTAACCTAACCTAACTTAACTTAACCAAACCTAACCTCACCTAACCTAACATAACCAAACCTAACCTATCCTAACCTAACCTAACCTAACCTAACCTAACCTAACGTAACCTAACCTAACCTAACCTAACCAAACCTAACCTAACCTAACCTAACCTAACTTAACCTGACCAAACCTAACCTAATCTAACCTAACCTAACCTAACCAAACCTAACTTAACCTGACCAAACCTAACCTAACCTAACCAAACTTAACCTAACCAAACCTAACCCTACCTAACCTAACCTAACCTAACCTTCACTTCATATACACGTCCCAAGAACCTCAAAATCATCAAGTTTTTGATTCAAAACATAACTCCCTCTTTATATTACTATGCTAGAAAGTAAAATCAGTAAAAAATTCGCAATCCATCACGCAGCGTATTATCTGCGTACTTTTGTTGGCTTTGTGAGAAAGTTCATGTGATGTTTTATTAACCATTGCTTTCTCTTTCACTACCGCATTACAAAACCGGTTATCTTCAAATTTGATTAATTATCCCTTACGGAACAGTTTAAATAACACATTCATTGTTTGTCTGAACAGTTAGTTGTAACCGGTTTTAATTGACTTTATCATTACCCCACGTCCCGCCCTACGGAATGTGATATTCATTAAGACTTGGTACATTCACTTGTTGTGTCCCCTCAGGGGGTCACACGGAGTACTGGCTTGACAATCTCGAGGGACTCTTGATGGAAGGATTCTTTATTTTCAATATAATCAAATATGGTTCAGTATTCAATTAACCTTTATTAACAAGAATAACTATCTCCTATCTTATTACAATATTCTTATTACTACTATTAATCTAGAATGACTCTAATTGTTGTGACTCGCAGATCTGATTCTACGTTTTAGTTTAATTATCTGATTTGGAAATAATTACAAGTTACTTTATAGACGAAGTTTGTTCACCCTTCTTGCAAAACTTGTGGATGCTCGTCAGAAGTCTCAATTCTCCCAGGAAGCTCTACTCGCCAAGTCCGTCTGGTTATCTTTCTTCAAGGATTATACTCCCAGGAAGCTCTACTCACCAAGTACGTCTGGTTATCTTTCTTCAAGGATTATACTCCCAGGAAGCTCTATTCGCCAAGTCCGTCTGGCTATCCTCAAGAATTATACCTCCAGGGAGCTCTACTCGCCAAGTCCGTCTGGCTATCTTCAAGAATTATACTCCCAGGATCTCTACTCGCCAAGTCCGTCTGGCTATCTTCAAGAAT
Organism: Aphrophora alni; assembly: GCA_963513935.1. Classification (NCBI taxonomy): domain Eukaryota; kingdom Metazoa; phylum Arthropoda; class Insecta; order Hemiptera; family Aphrophoridae; genus Aphrophora; species Aphrophora alni. Next base: position 40,494,486 of record OY740777.1, on the reverse strand, counting down.
TATACTCCCAGGAAGCTCTACTCGCCAATTCCGTCTGGTTATCTTCAAAAATTATACTCCCAGGAAGCTCTATTCGCCAAGTCCGTCTGGCTATCTTTCTTCAAGAATTATACTCCCAGGAAGCTCTACACGCCAAGTCCGTCTGGCTATCTTCAAGAATTATACTCCCAGGAAGCTCTACACGCCAAGTCCGTCTGGCTATCCTCAAGAATTATACTCCCAGGAAGCTCTACTCGCCAAGTCCGTCTGGTTATCTTCAAAAATTATACTCCCAGGAAGCTCTACACGCCAAGACCGTCTGGCTGTCTTCAAGAATTATACTTCCAGGAAGCTCTTACTCACCAAGTCCGTCTGGTTATCTTTCTTCAAGAATTATACTCCCAGGAAGCTCTTACTCGCCAAGTCCGTCTGGCTATCCTCAAGAATTATACTCCCAGGAAGCTCTACTCACTAAGTCCGTCAGGCTATCTTTAAGAACTATACTCCCAGGAAGCTCTACACGCCAAGTCCATCTGGCTATTATAAGAATTATACTCTCAGGAAGCTCTACTCCCTAAGTCCGTCAGGCTATCTTTAAGAATTATACTCCCAGGAAGCTCTACACGCCAAGTCCGTCTGGCTATCTTCAAGAATTATACTCCCAGGAAGCTCTACACGCCAAGTCCGTCTGGCTATCCTCAAGAATTATACTCCCAGGAAGCTCTACTCGCCAAGTCCGTCTGGTTATCTTCAAAAATTATACTCCCAGGAAGCTGTACACGCCAAGACCGTCTGTCTATCTTCAAGAATTATACTCCCAGGAAGCTCTTACTCGCCAAGTCCGTCTGGCTATCTTCAAGAATTATACTCCCAGGACGCTCTACTCACCAAGGCCGTCTGGCTATCTTCAAGAATTATACTCCCAGGACGCTCTACTCACCAAGTCCGTCTGGCTATCTTCAAGAATTATACTCCCAGGACGCTCTTACTCACCAAGTCCGTCTGGCTATCCACAAGAATTAAACTCCCAGGAAGCTCTACTCACCAAGTCCGTCTGGCTATCCACAAGTATTATACTCACAGGAAGCTCTAGTCAACAAGTCCGTCTGGCTATCCTCAAGAATTATACTCCCAGGAAGCTCTACTCACCAAGTCCGTCTGGCTATCGTAAAGAATTATACTCCCAGGAAGCTCTACTCACGAAGTCCGTCTGGCTATCCACAAGAATTATACTCCCAGGAAGCTCTAGTCACCAAGTCCGTCTGGCTATCCTCAAGAATTATACCCCCAGGGAGCTCTACTCGCCAAGTCAGTCTGGCTATCCTCAAGAATTATACTCCCAGGAAGCTCTTACTCACCAAGTCCGTCTGTCTATCTTAAAGAATTATACTCCCAGGAAGCTCTTACTCACCAAGTCTGTCTGGCTATCCTCAAGAATTATACTCCCAGGAAGCTCTTACTCACCAAGTCTGTCTGGCTATCCTCAAGAATTATACTCCCAGGAAGCTCTTACTCACCAAGTCAGTCTGGCTATCCTCAAGAATTATACTCCCAGGAAGCTCTTACTCACCAAGTCTGTCTGGCTATCCTCAAGAATTATACTCCCAGGAAGCTCTTACTCACCAAGTCTGTCTGGCTATCCTCAAGAATTATACTCCCAGGAAGCTCTTACTCACCAAGTCTGTCTGGCTATCCTCAAGAATTATACTCCCAGGAAGCTCTTACTCACCAAGTCAGTCTGGCTATCCTCAAGAATTATACTCCCAGGAAGCTCTTACTCACCAAGTCTGTCTGGCTATCCTCAAGAATTATAGTCCCAGGAAGCTCTTACTCACCAGGTCTGTCTGGCTATCCTCAAGAATTATACTCCCAGGAAGCTCTACTCACCAAGAACGTCTGGCTATCCACAAGAATTATACTCCCAGGAAGCTCTAGTCACCAAGTCCGTCTGGCTATCCTCAAGAATTATACTCCCAGGGAGCTATGCTCACTAAGCCCCTCTGGCTATCCTCAAGAACTATACTCCCAGAAAGCTCTTACTCACCAAGTCCGTCTGGCTATCCTCAAGAATTATACTCCCAGGGAGCTATGCTCACTAAGCCCCTCTGGCTATCCTCAAGAACTATACTCCCAGAAAGCTCTTACTCACCAAGTCCGTCTGGCTATCCTCAAGAATTATACTCCCAGGAAGCTCTACACGCCAAGACCGTCTGGCTATCCTCATGAATTATACTCCCAGAAAGTTCTTACTCACCAAGTCCGTCTGGCTATCCTCAAGAATTATACTCCCAGGAAGCTCTACTCACCAAGTCCGTCTGGCTATCCACAAGAATTATACTCCCAGGAAGCTCTAGTCACCAAGTCCGTCTGGCTATCCTCAAGAATTATACACCCAGGAAGCTCTACTCGCCAAGTCCGTCTGGCTATCCTCAAGAATTATACTCCCAGGAAGCTCTACTCACCAAGTCCGTCTGGCTATCCACAAGAATTATACTCCCAGGAAGCTCTAGTCACCAAGTCCGTCTGGCTATCTTCAAGAATTATACTCCCAGGAAGCTCTACTCACCAAGTCAGTCTGGCTATCTTCAAGAATTATACTCCCAGGAAACTCTTACTCGCCATGTCCGTCTGGCTATCCTCAAGAATTATACTCCCAGGAAGCTCTACTCACAAAGTCCGTCTGGCTATCCTCAAGAATTATACTCCCAGGAAGCTCTAGTCACCAAGTCCGTCTGGCTATCCTCAAGAATTATACTCCCAGGAAGCTCTAGTCACCAAGTCCGTCTGGCTATTCTCAAGAATTATACCCCCAGGGAGCTCTACTCGCCAAGGTCGTCTGGCTATCCTCAAGAATTATACTCCCAGGAAGCTCTACTCACCAAGTCCGTCTGGCTATCCTCAAGAATTATAGGCTACCCCCAGGGAGCTCTACTCGCCAAGTCCGTCTGGCTATCCTCAAGAATTATACTCCCAGCAAGCTCTACTCACCAAGTCCGTCTGGCTATTTTCAATAATTCCTTCAGCACCTTCCCATGATCAATATTGACCCACTGACCACGTTTTCTCCCACCCAAGGGGGTATCATTGTAGCATCAATGACGTCCACCTTGCTCCAATTAGCAATTTCATCAGTTTTCTAGGTCTGTCACTATTGTTATTATAGTTATTACTTAGACTATATTTCTAACTAAAACTATCACAATTCCTGACACTTTCTTTTTCAACTCTTCTATCAGGTATCTCTTGTTCTATTAGAGTGTTCGTGGACTAGGGGTCAATGTTCTTCATTTCATTTAGCTTTTCCCATTAAAGAGTCAAAACTTTCGACCTCTGTTATCGACAGATCTTCATACTCCATACTTTCATGAAACTGAAAAATAGATTTTCGTTGCCGTCTTGTTGTAACTCTTTTAGTTCCGTTGTTGTAACTATGATAGCGATCATAAAAATTAAAATAGGAACATACAAATTTCGTAGAGGACTAGTATGATCATATAGAATCCTATTGAAATTCAGAAAAATCGCATTGAAAATATCAAAATGGCGGCCATTTTAAACAGCTTTTGTTCATATCTTGTTTGTTTAATTCAAGTTAAAACACACTAAATTAGATAATAATGTGCAGATTTCAACTTTTGTTTATTCAAAACTTGACGCAATTTGCGTCTTATTATCAGGGGCGCACTTTATTGAGTACGACCTTGGCAATCCCGAGGTGATTTAGCTGGATATACATCTTGTTTGATGTAGTCTTGGGTTAAGTTAGGTTAGGTTAGGTGTTTACAGAATTGACTATCATTTTATAATATCTCAAAATCAGCTGTAACGTTCAAATTTTTATCTAAAGCTTCAAACAAAACGTATTGGTCGCTATTTCCCCATAATTGGGAGTTCTTTAATTATTGTAAACTTTTTTTTCTGTTTGGCTTTCGCTCTTGGTTTCTTCCTTTTGTAAAAAAATTCTAAACATTTCCCCAAGTCTTTGCGGACCCTCTAGGAAAAGTTCGGAAGGCCCGCGTACCAAAATTTACAAACCGTTAGTGTAAATCTGTAAAGCATTGAATATTGTCTTGATCCTGTAGTAAATTGACTTCAGTCGTGTCTGTTATTTCAGGCGTAAATAATTTGATGATTTCTATTACCTACCAGGAAATGCGTGACATAATGCTCTGCAATCCCACTGCTATAGTAATTAGCGATGAAAGTGGCAGTGGTATCGCAGAGATGGCTGTGGCTGTAATAGCTTATTACGAGAAATTGCTTCATGCTTCATTCAATGTTTACTGTACTATACTATTACCGACATTCCTTTACATGTTATTTACACAACTTAATTATGCAAGAACTTATTGCATCTACGTACAATTTATGCAGTTGCATTGTGAACTCAATTTCGAACCTGTCGGAGGAGACAAGCAACAGAATTAAATTTTATAATATCACCGAACCGATAATGAAACTCAGCCAGCTTTTATGGGATTATTAAATGTAAAATTATTTGCAATAATTATTTGGTGAAAACGTAATCTAATTAGGCTGTTAATCAACGGTATTTGCAATTGTCTCAAACTGACAACACATTTAATTAACAGCCAACAGTAAATTTATATAGTCTCGTTTATTTCACCAAATCCCGTTTTCCATAACCTCCACCCACCAATTAATTATTTTAGCCTGCCATTATTTTAAATTATTTGTGTTTATAAAATTCAAAAAGAAAAACCTGTCACCCCACTCTGTGTTACCGTTACTTAGCCTACTGTGGTGCCACAGATCGGCTCCTGCATCTCTTTGCTGGCTCGTAGATCACATCCTTGTTACAACTTAATATTTGACGAATCCACAGCCTATAAGGGTCGCCACAGATCTTGACCGATGAATCGGCGCTACTAGCCATTCTGAAACAGCGAACCAGCGCCAGCGGTTCGCGCATCAGGCTGTAATACGGCAAAACGGAGTAATCCAGAGCGGTGAGCGCGTTGTCGTGTACACGTTCCTAGACATCTTGAGAATAATAAAACTACAATGAAACTTATATATGCCTTTTCTGCATGAATTTCCGCATACAACGGTATAAATATATTTTAGTTTTAAAATTATGTGTAATTTTTAATAATGAAAAATATTAGAAAGTTGAAACAAAATGACATGAAAAAGTCAGTAAGCGAGAACTTTTTTTATTTTTGTGGTAGAAACAAACTTCCAGCGAGAAAGTTGTAGCAAATTAGTTGATCTTAAAAATATTTTTGATAGAACTTCTAGTTTGTTCAATACTCCGATGTAAATAACCGATATGTTCAGTTCTACGCGCACCGCAACCAATGTTTTTAGGAAAGTACCCGCACTCCTCCCCTCGCCTAACCCAGCGCTTGCCAAACCATCAGTCAAGATCCGAGGCGACCCTTATACCTGATGTGGCAAATTTCACATGTCTCTGTCAGACAGACAGCATCAGATGTTATGAACACCTTGGCCCATTTCCTTTCTCTTTCTGTCATTATTAGTTATTATCCTCTAGGATCGGTAAAGTTGAAGGGTGTTACATCATTTTTTATAAAACCCGAACTGAACTGCACAACAACCCAGAGTTATGATCACCGTAAAGCTTAGACTCTACTGTAGTTTTCAATTTGTTTTGAGTAACAATCTTGTGAATACACAGGGTGAACCAGAAGTTGTGTAGCAAATCAGAGAGTATGTGAATACGTTGTAGAGCTCCATCATGGTACTTACCCAGCCCTATACAATGTAATACAAACAGGTCTTCTAAATGTAAGGCCCAAAAGTAGGTCTTTTGGGTCTTGTAGGAAATGTTAATTTGTATTGGTTGACTAATGGCGTAAGTTTATTTAATAGTTGTTTGACATCGCCTAGGTCTTAACGAACGTCGTAGAGTGTCCTCCAAGCTGGTGTGGGAGTGCTACCAGGGTCTATACACACTAGCTTCCACTAACTCTGTAACCGTTAGTTGAGTACCGTGCCGCACAGGTATTCGTAGTAATGAATGCGGATGAACTGGCTGAGAAGGGTATAAATGTCCTGTATGGGTTTAGCGCACGTCTGTGGTATATATAAATCTTTGACTTACAATACTATAAGTAAATGGTCCAAGGACGGACATTGTAAACGCTGGGAATATTACTTTGGACAGAATCTTATCACAGGTACGTCTCATCAACAAACTCGTTATTAAGGCTGAATAGAGGGTAGTTAAAACTTACTTACTGGAGGCCACTTCAGGAAACATTTGCTAACACTCAGGATCACTCTATGTAAACAGTCTGATTAGACAACTAAGCATATCATCCTGGAACGCGAGAGGAAAAGAAGAGTCATATTTGGGCCTCTTCAGCCGGGGTGATTTCGACGCTAGCATAGAAAGGAAGTTCTTGAACCTCATTAAAGATACAAGTAGGCACCTGCCTTGCTAGTTGGACCCTGGGGTGTACAATAAGTTTAAGTTGATGTAGACTGATTTGAGTCCCAATCTTAAAAACATAATCAAGTTTGTTTAAAAGAGTTGTTACACAGATTTTCTGAGCCTTGTAATTGTGTATGTCAATACTATTAAGGTCGTAGTAACCTAACCTAACCTAACCTAACCTAACCTAACATAACCTAACCTAACCTTACCTAACGTAACCTAACCTAACCTAACCTAACCTAACCTAACCTAACCTAACCTAACATAACCTAACCTAACCTAACCTAACCTAACCTAACATAACCTAACCTAACCTAACCTAACCTAACCTAACCTAACCTAACCTAACCTTACCTAACCTAACTTAAACTAACCTAACATAACATAATCTACGCCTTTTACATGTTTATATGTTAAACAGCCTCCACTCGCTACGCTCGTTTCTACTGGACGGGATTCATTTTGTAAATATATGCATTTTATATTTTCTTAGGAGATCAGTGTTCGACAACACATTTTTGACAATAAATTAGTTAATTGTCAAATGAAAAAGTCTAAAATTGGTACAATACATGCAGAATTGAAATCTGCACATCTTTGATCAATAAATACTGCTCAAAAAGGCCGCCAATTGACATTTTAAATTTGATTTTTCTGAATTTCAATAGGCGTTTATATCATTACACTATAGCCCACTACAGAAAATTTCATGTTCATATATTAATTTTTGTAGCCGCTATCGTGCTTACGTACAGACGACAACGGTAAAAACAACGGCAGCATCGAAGGACGCACGACAACAATTTTTCAGGTTTCCAGAGGCCATGAAACAAGAAGGAGGTCGAAAAAAGGAGGTCAAATTTTTTTACGATTTTCAAACTTAGACTTTACTACATATATTGGATAAAATCAAGTCATAAATTTGTTTTAATTCTGTCAGGTTTATAGTCTTATACGCCATTCAAGTTGCTTATTCTATACCAGGATAACGCACAACTGGAACTTTCACATTTAGGAAACCCCCAGAAACTTCTTAATGAGTATTAAATCACCGGAGAACGTATTTGATTATTTAAAGACGGTAAAAGTAATTTAGGAAATCTGTATATTTTGTATCCATCTCGTTATAACTCTTAACTTAGTGCTTTTACTAAACAGGAAAAGATGAAACATTTCTTCGGTTTTAAATAAGTTGATTTTACGTAAATACTGAAATGTGAAACGAAATGATTAATTTCGAAATCAAAATTTTATAAATGGTGTATCAGCATTGCGTAATCATTCTCACTCACCCCAAAATACGAGGGGTCATGCCTGTGTTAAAGCCATACTTAAGGGTACGTCTCATATAAGGGCAGTTATTTTTGTAGAGTCGTCTTTTAAACGGCAGTTTAAATTGTACAGACAGACACAGGCGTGAAATTATAAGTAAAACCAACGAAAATGTAATCCATCTTTTAACGGATGTTGAATTGTTTGTCTCACATCTCACAAAAACTTCTTTTAAAACTTATACGCTACGTATTTCTCATTGTGTGGTTAAATTAAGTTGTATTCGTCATATAAAAAACTATAAATCGCACTAAAATTTAATTTTAAATCCAAATAATGTTTTTTTCTTCTTTTTTTTCTTTCTTATTTTTCCAGATTTCTAGGTCACGTATGGTCAAGTTATGGGGGGGGGGGTAGTTATTTGTCTTAGCGCCAACATATTAATTTCTTCGCCAAATAAACATAGTCTACACATTCGTAATCAGAATAACTTCTAGTTTTATTTGATAACTCACACACAATATTAAAGAAAAAACTTCGATAGCTTTTGCCTCTTAACTACACCAAGGTTATTTTTTCTTTTTATTTATCGCTATATTTTTCCTATGTGTGGGACTGTATAAAGTTTTTATATATGCAAAGTTTGAAATATATGGGATTTATTGTCTTGTGTAGGCCTATAGACTGGTTGCGACTTACAGAGAGACAGATGGAGAGATACGCGCGTGAAATTATAAGGGTCCTTCGTTTTACTTACGTGCTCTAAAAACGAACAACAATGATCAACTCCACCTTTAAGTCTCTGTGGAGGAAGTCATTTCTAATGTACCATGGGGCATCAACTATTCTCCTCAATACCCTATTTTGAAAAGTCTGAATGATTTTCACATTTGTTTTTTTCGTACAACCACAGAGTTGAATGCCATACGTCCACACTGGCCTGAGCACTTGCTTGTACAAAAGTAACTAATTTTTAATTGAAAGCTGTGAGCTTCTCCCAAGCAACCAATACATTTTTCTATATTTTATATTTAGTTCCTCCTTTTTCTTTTTAACATGCTCCTTCCACCTAAGCTTAACATCCAATGTTATACCTAAATAGTTGACAGTATTTGAATGTGGTACTAATTGTCCATTTATTTTTACTCTCACCGTTTCAAACTTTTGATTCGTAAAATTAACATGAACTGATTTAGATTCATTGAGCTTGATTCTCCATCTTTGTGTCCAATCTCCAATTATATTACTTGTCCTTTGAAGTTTTCCAGCTGAAATTACAGCATCCACACCAGTTGCCATGACAGCAGTGTCATCAGCAAATGTTGCCACATCAGTTTCACTCGAAACCGGTATATTCCTCATGTAAAAAACGTACAAAATTGGTCCTTAAACACTACCCTGTGGCACACCCTCTTCAAGTGGCTTCAATTAGGAATATGTATTATTATATGTATTGGCGTTGGCGCTAATATTATTATGTTAGACTTACCGACTTGTTATGTGGACTGTATATGATGATTCTTACGGATACCGATGCTGCGATGTCGAGTTGAGAAGTGCGGGTGCACCCTGGCGAATATCTTGTCCAGTCTCGAGGGAGACGCGATGATGAGTCCTCTGTGGCTCAAACACTATTGACCGTGAAGCTTGCATTATGCTCTTACCCCCTCCCGTTACCTCTGTCTTATACGAAATTATTTGCTAATAGGCACAAAACATTATATTTAATACGAAAGTATCTCTCAGAAATGTATGACCTCATCACCAGGAAGAACTCCTCTGGGAGATCCCTGTGTAATTTATAAGTAAGCCCCTCGTACCAAACCTTGTGATAAGTCCAAGAAAACCGCTAAACACAACTCCTTATTTTCTAAGGCCCTATTACATGGCAAAGGTAGGCACATCTACAACATTAATTGGTGGAGGAGGTACTTCCTTTATCCTTGCTCACAGTCATTGTACTGCTGCCTTTTACCAAGAGCTGTTTTCAACTCCAAATTCTCTTGGGTTATTCTCAAAACCTGTGTTTGGAGCTGAAGCAACATTCCCTCCATTTCATTAAGCTTTTTTAGCAGGTCTGCGTTTTCTTTTCCATTGATTTTTGTACCATCCTTTACAACAACTACTTCGTTCATTTTTCTATCTTTTTTTTTCAGTTCCAGGCACTCTTGTTGGTGTTCTTTCCAGTGCTGTTCCTTTCTTGAATGGGTTTTGATTTTACGATAGTTGGACCTCCCCAGAATCCATAGTACCGACCTCTATGTTGGAGGGTGGATTTTCCAGAGTATCTAGTCTGCCACCTGGGGTAATACTTCCGTGTGTTTTATCCATCGCATAGTCAAATTGATGAGAAGGCGGAATAGAGCTCCGATAGAAGAAAGAAACAAGAGTAGATTAAAGACCCCTAGCCTTCGGAAACCTAACAGCGTCGGGGTCGGAAAAAAAGGCCTAGTAACCAATACGAAAGAAGAAAGAGAAGGGATCTCACTCAAGACAAGTTGAAGTGAGATGAGATCCAGCTCGGGAACCCCGGGTTCGCCAAACCCGAACTCACAAGGAGTGAGCCCCTGAGGGTTGTCCCACATATGGGACAAATATAGCGGTAACCAAAAAATTACCTTGGGGTAGTAAGGGTTAAAACTATCGAACTATTATGTGTTGGGTATCAAATAAAACTAGAAGTTATTCTAATTACGAATATGTATGTTTATTTGACAAAAAATTAATATATTGACGTTAGGTCAAATTTAGTCTCAGATATCATGCACCCCCTCATCTTGAACATGACGTTACCTAAAAATCTGGAAAAACGTTGGGATTTAAAATTAAATTGCAGTGCGAAATCAAAATATTTTTTAATGCAATGAATACAACTTAATTTAACCACGCAAGAGAAATACGTAGCGTGCAAGTTTTAAAAAAAATTTTCTATGAGATACGAGACAAAAAAATTGTAGCCATTTAAAGATGGTTTGCATTTTCATTGAGTAAACCCAAAGATCTTTAAAATATCACGCCCGTGTCTGTCTGTAAGTCGCAACCCGTCTACACAGACAAGACGATAAATCCAAACTTTGCATTTATATACTTTGAATTATCCCACATCGGGAAAAATAAACCGGTAACAAAAAAATGACCTGAGGATAGTTGGGCAAAAATTATACAGCTAAAAGTTGTATTTATGGAACTATTATGTGTGGAGTAACAAATAAAACTAGAAGTTATTCTGATAACGAATATGTATGTTTATTTGAAGAAGAAACGAATGTGTTTGCGCTTAGCCGATTTAAAGACTTCGACTTTATGAAAATAACTGTCCCTCTATGCTCTATGCCTATGGACCTTTAGTCGTGTGCTTTAAATACAAGCTTTATCCTTTTATTGTTGTTTTCTCGTCAATCATTCTGGAACAGTAAGATTTTTAGTTGCGATTTTACACACGGACTTGGGCAATCGATCTTTACATTTCAATAAAGTTTGAAGCTTAAAGTCGATTGTTGAGAGATAACGGATATTATTTTTATATTTTGGATTTACCTTTTTGGCTTCACTAAAATACGTCATTGTTAATCATTTATTTTGTTTCAAGCCAATGGATATATATTAAATATATTTTTAATTTACTCGGTCTGTGTAAAATAATCTCTATGGAATGTCATTTAGTTAAGTCCGTTTCGTCTGCGAGAGACATTATCAGGCTTCGCATTTGTCATAGTTATAAAATTACACACAATAAATACACGAACATTAAATTTTATAATTGTGACAAATGCGAAGCCTGATGATGTCTCTTTGCAGACGAAACGGACTTAACTAAATGACATTCCATTAGGATTATTTTAGACAGACCAAGTATATTTAAAATATATATCCATAGGCTTGAAACAAAACAAATTATTTTATAACAAAATCGTCAAACTCCAAGATTTCGAATCCTTTCTATCACTCCACACCATTAACTGTACAGTTAAATAACTCTAACTGCAGTCCCCTGCTTGTTTTTCAACACACGTTTTGTACTGTATTGCGTAATTTAACAACCGATTCATCTTTGGAACAAATTCAAATAATCACATTGCGCAATGACGCATCGAAGAACGCAATGTGTACCTAACCTCACATTCAATGTTGTTTAATAAACACGTTAAGCCTGTTGAGTCACAATAAATGTTTACCGGCTGGATTTGTTACCGGTTTGGCTTTCTTAATCGAGTGAAAGTGGATGTAAAACATCGGATAAAAGAATTTCTAGGAAGGTTCCACCAATAAGGAACGACCATCTCATCACGTGACTTTTAAAATGCTAATGTATTTACAAACTAGAGTTTCAAACACGTAGCTGACTCTTTTGTGAAATGATTCTAAATGTTTTGTTTCGTATGTAGTTTGGATCTTGTTTATAGTATTTTGCATTTTGGCAACGCATTTATGTTTATAAGTTGCTGAGTTTTGTTTATGGAACTAACAAATATTTCAAGATAGAATTTTAAAACATGAGTATGAAACCCGAGACGAACATGTCATCCAGTATCCCAGGCATCGCCTGTCTGGCTACGAAGCATGTACATTTTATATGGGAATCAGATTGTACGATAAGTTCCAGTACGATATAAAAAATAGCTCAATGTTACCAAATTTAAGAGGAAATTTAAAACATTTTTAACATAGCAAGGGTTTTATTCAGTGGAAGAGTTTTTGGAAGTAAGAGGTGAATGAGTCAAAATAACTGTTTATGTTATAATTTATTTGTGTCAAAGTACTTTGTTGTTGTTTATTTGTTTGTAATGTAATTACTTCTATGTTGTTAACAATTCTTAACAACATGGCTTGTCGGGACTTTATTCTTCTAAGGTATTCTAAGGTTCTAAGGTATTCTTTTAAGGACTCAAGTCCTTTAACGGTGGTTTTTGGAATGATATCCGTCAGAGAGTCTATCGTAGCATTTCGTACTATAACGATGCTAAAATATTGCACAAACTTTCTCACCCATTCGAAGTTAAATAAAAAACATCAAATCGTCGTCAACGTTTTGTCGAAAGGAAATAGTTTCAAGTCCTTCGAGAAAACTCTGTCGAAAAGAGCATAGATTTTTACATTCAACATTTCGCCCACTAAAAGTTATCCAATACCAATAAATTTGATACCATTGTAAAGATAATGTTCCAAATGTTCATATTCATATAAACAAAAGTTCATAAAACGTAATTAATAATATGTAATAAATCGGTAAAGTTAGCGATAAAAGTCAGCATTGTCGAAGCAGACTATAATAATATATTTCATCACTAGGACCAAAAGTGAAGTTTTTAATACAAACTCAAGTTTAAATGGCCGGAAAATGAGCGAAGATCGAAAAGCTTCTTTTGGTCCAAGTGATGAACTATATTTTTTGTTATACTGTATTTATCTTTCTATAATTTTGGATTATCCGGATTTTTGATTAACCGGATCACTTCCGGTCCCAATTAGTCCGGATAAACGAGGTTGTACTGTACTGCAAATAATATTAGAAAACAATTTCAAACTAAAATGTTATAACCTATTTACCTTGAAATCTATGTTAACAGCTGTTTTAACGGTTATTTACAATCCAGAGTATCGGTTGTTTTTATACAGTAGATGATTTACAATCGTTAATTAATTCGTATAAACAAAATAACAGCTGACGACCTTAACTTCAGCTGATGTTTTGAGATCCTAGGACTAAAAAGAACAACTTTAGCATCTCAACGCATGTATTGAAAACAGCTGTTTTTGAAGCAGTATGACGAAATAGTTTATATTTTTCTCAAGTTGACATTTATGATCTATCAACTCCTCAATGACACTATCTTAAAATATTTTCCTTCTTCTTTCATTCGATGCCTTTCAAATTATCGTCACTCTTATAGTTTGGCGTACATAGACATTCTGTTGAACCATTACGGCGAGAAAAACTCAAAGTGGCTCTTATATCGAGATGTCTAATATCGATTAGTAATATTTAGAGTTTGGTAAAATTATTCCTATATGATTGTAAAGACGAAATTCAGGAGTTTCTTTTGTTATATCGCAGTTTTACAGCGTTGTAATAATTTTGTTTGTACTGCACATCCAAAAGGGAAATCTCCTCCACTTTGTCCAACTTTATTTTGTGAGATTCTCTAAAGTGATATAATTTTATTCACAACTACATTGGTAAAATTTTACACATCTTTTTCTAATTTTTTCATCTTCGTTTTGGCTTCGGTTGCAGAACATTTTTTAAAATTTTTGAATCACTAACTTCAAAATTTTGACATCTAAAATTACGTTAATGACAACTCCCGAACTGACATTTTTGGTTTTAACGATGGGCGAGAGAGAAAGTTTGTGCATTAATTTTTGCACCGTTAATTTAAGTTGTCGCCTTGGTCTTAATTTGATTAATTCATCGACCATTTTAAATCACTCCTAGTGTTGTATTTGGGTGTACTTAACAATGCTATTTTAATTAAAAGTTTAATTAATTTCGCTCATTAACTTGTTTTCTGTCTCTGTCAGACAGACAGCATCAGCTGTTGTGAATACCTTGGCCCGTTTCCTTTCTCTTTCCATCATTATTTAGTTATTATCTTTCCTCTAGGGTCGGTAAAGTTCAAACGTGTTACATCATTTTTTTATAAAACCCAGTTGGCACACCTCAGCATTATGATCACTGTAAATATTAGACGTTCTGTAGTTCTCAACTTTTATGGAATCTTATGATTGTACACTGTACAGGGTGGACCAGAAATTGTGTGACAAATTAAGAATATGTATACACGTTGAATAGCACCATCGTGGTGCCTACCCAGCCCTATCATTCATTGAACAAGCAGATCCTCTCAATGTAGTCATCAAAATGTTGTCCCTTAGGCCTTGTAGATCAATGGGATAAGTTTGTTTGAAACAGTTGTTACACAGGTTCCTGTACCTCGTAATTGTGTATATCATTACTTTTAGTCGGTTAGGTCCTAATGGACCTCAGTATGTGTATATATTAAAAAGTCTCATTATACATAAAAAACAACTGTTGTGAAAGATACAAGTGTAACAGTAATTATTATGAAATGCTTACCTTGCAAGTACAATAAACGTCACAAACAAGAGGGAGGTAATAAACTCTTGTACAAAAGGAGACGGGGTCTTTTGATCACGGGAGGAACCGCTGCTGGGGGAATGTTTTGAAGATAGCTTGAAGAGAGAGAGAGAGAGAGAGAGAGAGAGAGAGAGAGAGAGAGAGAGAGAGAGAGAGAGAGAGAGAGAGAGAGAGAGAGAGAGAGAGAGAGAGAGAGAGAGAGAGAGAGAGAGAGAGAGAGAGAGAGAGAGAGAGAGAGAGAGAGAGAGAGAGAGAGAGAGAGAGAGAGAGAGAGAGAGAGAGAGAGAGAGAGAGAGAGAGAGAGAGAGAGAGAGAGAGAGAGAGAGAGAGAGAGAGAGAGAGAGAGAGAGAGAGAGAGAGAGAGAGAACTCAAGATAGCAACGTTGAAAGTACTTTGCAAGGAAGGTGAACAAAACTTTGTGTATTGAGAGTTTGTGATTGTTTCAAATAAAAATAAAACGGTAGAATCATAATAGTTGGAATCATTCTGGATTTATAGTTTATATTGTGGTTGATTGTATACATTTAAAGATCAGGAGAGATAAGATTAAATTGTGATTTTATAAATATATTTATTGTGATTGTTTAAATCATTAAATAGAGAGCTAATTAACTTCATGGTAATTATATAGCAGAGCTGCCTCACTTCAAAATCAATTTTTATGGGTTTTATTCGTCAAATAAATGTTGGAAAAATATTTTATTATCGAAAAAAAGTGTCGGAAAGATGATTACATAATATAATTACACAAGAAAATCTTAATCAGAGTCAAATTCTGCTGCAAATTCAGTAAAAGAGGAATTTATTGAATTTAAATGTATTTCACTCGTAATTCGCCATAAATGATGAAAACGAGTATTATACTCATTGTACTTTCTCTTAAACATAAATTCGGCTATATGGCCATGGAAATGTTGTTTTGAATTTCCATATCGCGGCACATTTCCTCGCACCTCCCTCCATTGACGTTCAATTGTCTGCGTATGTGCTTCAGTGTACGCATATGTAGGGCTGTATTATTATAATTATGTCACGAAAGGTTATATATATATAACCACCTGGCCAAACTTTCCGTACGTTTATTGAAGTGAATGTCATGAGTATGAAAGATAACACAGAGTTAATTTTTTCACGAAAAAACTACTTGTGTAGTTGTATTATTGTATTATGTAATCATCTTTCCGACACTTTTTTTCGATAGTAAAATAATTTCGAAGTGAGGCAGCTCTGCTATATAATTACCAACTTCATTACTGAAAAACTGTTTTCGTTTAGTATACCTGAAGAACCCAGGTCTAAAAAGGGCGGTGCCACACTTGGAAGGATGGAATCAATTTTAATGAAACATACTCAAATCTGATCAGATAATGTTTGATGAAAATCGGATTAGTGGTTCTTGAGTTATAAGCTTAAAAACATACAGAGAGACGTTGGTAGATTAAAGACCATAGTACCTCTGGGGTTACTCTGAGTGTATGGGCGTGGAGGAACAGCTGGATTTACACATTTCTCCCGATGTAATCTTGGATTAGATCCTTCTCTTTAATATGTCCTTTATCTTCTAGGGTTAGATGTATTTATTTTAAATTCTTTTCTTATTTTTTATATAAGGGGTGTGATGACCGAGAATTTTTTAACTTTTAAATAACGAGAGAAAAAAAATACAATCAACTACTTTTCCTCGATCTAAATAAAGATAGATCTCAAAAGTACAATTTTACTTTCTCTAAAAGTCACGTGACTAGAAGAGAAAGTCAAACACGTTCGTAAAAAGACAATAAAAATGCAAAAAATCGATTGAAGGTGAAGAACGATACCAAGCAGCAACCTAGACATAAAACAGAGCTTTATGATTTTAAACGGCAATGACCTTGGAAATGACCTCAATGAGTTAACAACGATTTGATTTCATACGTCCGTGATTTCGAGGTAAAACAACGAAGCCTTTTTTCTCTCCCTTGTTGTTTAAAGGTCAGCAAATCTTTTGATCATAATCGCTTAATATAAAAAAAAACACACAAAATTAAAATAAAAAGACTCCGTAGGTTGAGTCAGGATCGGAAAAGAATAAGAGTTGATCAAGGGAGACCTCATATGAAAGATAGACTACGTGAAAAATGTGTAGATCCAGCTAGTATCCCTCGGGAATGTTAAGCCCGTATAAGTGAGGCCCAGAGGGACAATGAGTTTAAAATGATTTGAAAGTAATAAACACGTTATACATGGTCATCGAAAGAGATGTCCTGGATTTCGAGGTGAAATGAGCTCAGGTAAATTATTATATTACCCAGTATGCGGTGTATAGGATTGGGGTAAATTTGGTAATTTCAAACAATTTGTTTTTTGAATGATTTTTATGTTCCATGGTCTGAGGGTGGTGAAAAATATTTAACGAGACGCCGTCGTTGTTGTCTGCAAGTAACCACGATATCGGCACAAAATTAACATGAAATTTGGTTCGAAGGAATATTGAAATTCAGAAAAATCAAATCGAAAACATCGAAATGGTGGAGATTGTTGACAGTTTTTTGTTCATATCTCGTGTGCTATTCAAATTATAACACACTAAATTAGATAAAAAATGTTAGATTTCAATTAAGCATGAACACCACCTCTCTGCGATGAGAAACAGCAAAATTATCGTCAAAAATGTAATTTCGACTTCCAAGGAAATTAAATATTCGTATGGTTAGAAAGACCGCGTAACCGATACGAGCATTTTGAGATACAAACTCGTTAACATAAAGCTTCGAAGTACACCAAGGTCGAGACGCTGCAACGAGCGAAGCGAGTAGAGACTGACACATCTAACCAACGTCAAGAAAATAGTGACATAAACCTGTGTAACAACTGTTTTAAACTTACCCTATTGGGTAAGACCCCTTGATCTACCAATACAATTTAACATTTCCTACAAGGAAAAAGAAATTGCTTTTAGAGGATCTGGTTGTATTACATTCTATGTTGGGGTGGGTAAGTACGATGGTTTCTATCTACTTGTTTTTGTAACAAAAGATACAGAAAATAATAAAGTAATTTTTCGTTGCTTATAAGTATGTGCACCCTCCTACCTTTGGTGAGGAAACATTTAGGCTGTAATTGTACATCCAGGCACGATTGGTACACAGAGTAAAAGTCGCTGTGGTGGCAGTGATTTCCGTCTTTAATGGAGTAGATCCCAGATTTTCCCAGCGTAGAAAATGTTCTTAACGTCACCCTAGAAGATAATGTTCATAGGGGCATCTTGGTGTCCGAAAAACACAACCATACCTTTTCATCCAACAGCAGGAAACCTGTTAGAGCTTTCTAGTAGATTGGCAATAATAGTTTGGTCCTTAATTATTTTTCTCTTTCTACGTCATCATTACCTCAGTGGTCCATTATATTGATGGTAATTCCGATGTACCTTAACTGTATCTACACTTTTTTCCTTGTAGTCTTGTGTTACCTCTTCTATCTCTTGACCAACTCTGGTTTTTCCCGATGTAGAAGCTATTAGAGTATTCGAGGGTTGGGAGAACTTTAAGTTTTGTCTCTTCTTTTTTATAAGGCTGTTAGAGCTTCTAGTACATTGACACTAATAATTTGGTCCTTAATTATTTTTCTCTTTCTACGTCATCATTCCCTCGGGGTCTATTATATTGAGGTACTCTAATGGCAATTCCGATATTACCTTAACTGTATTTACACTTTTTTCCTTGTAGTCTTGTGTTACCTCTTCTATCAGGTATCTCTTACCATCTCTTTTTTTTCCGATGCAGAAGCTATTAGAGTATTCGAGGGTTGGGAGAATTTTAAGTTTTGTCTCTTCTTTTTTATAAGGCTGTTAGAGCTTCTAGTACATTGACACTAATAGTTTGGTCCTTAATTATTTTTCTCTTTCTACGTCATCATTACCTCAGTGGTCCATTATATTGAGGTACTCTAATGGCAATTCCGATGGAGCTTAACTGTATCTACACTTTTTTCCTTGTAGTCTTGTGTTACGTCTTCTATCAGGTATCTCTTGACCCGATGCAAAAGCTATTAGAGTATTCAAGGGTTGGGAGAACTTTAAGTTTTGTCTCTTCTTTTTTATAAGGCTGTTAGAGCTTCTAGTACATTGACACTAATAGTTTGGTCCTTAATTATTTTTCTCTTTCTATGTCATCATTACCTCAGTGGTCCATTATATTGAGGTACTCTAATGGCAATTCCGATGGAGCTTAACTGTATCTACACTTTTTTCCTTGTAGTCTTGTGTTACGTCTTCTATCAGGTATCTCTTACCATCTCTTTTTTCCCGATGTAGAAGCTATTAGAGTATTCGAGGGTTGGGAGAACTTTAAGTTTTGTCTCTTCTTTTTTATAAGGCTGTTAGAGCGTCTAGTACATTGACACTAATAGTTTGGTCCTTAATTATTTTTCTCTTTCTACGTCATCATTACCTCAGTGGTCCATTATATTGAGGTACTCTAATGGCAATTCCGATGGAGCTTAACTGTATCTACACTTTTTTCCATGTAGTCTTGTGTTACGTCTTCTATCAGGTATCTCTTACCATCTCTTTTTTTTCCGATGCAGAAGCTATTAGAGTATTCGAGGGTTGGGAGAACTTTAAGTTTTGTCTCTTCTTTTTTATAAGGCTGTTAGAGCGTCTAGTACATTGACACTAATAGTTTGGTCCTTAATTATTTTTCTCTTTCTACGTCATCATTACCTCAGTGGTCCATTATATTGAGGTACTCTAATGGCAATTCCGATGGAGCTTAACTGTATCTACACTTTTTTCCTTGTAGTCTTGTGTTACGTCTTCTATCAGGTATCTCTTACCATCTCTTTTTTCCCGATGTAGAAGCTATTAGAGTATTCGAGGGTTGGGAGAACTTTAAGTTTTGTCTCTTCTTTTTTATAAGGCTGTTAGAGCGTCTAGTACATTGACACTAATAGTTTGGTCCTTAATTATTTTTCTCTTTCTACGTCATCATTACCTCAGTGGTCCATTATATTGAGGTACTCTAATGGCAATTCCGATGGAGCTTAACTGTATCTACACTTTTTTCCTTGTAGTCTTGTGTTACGTCTTCTATCAGGTATCTCTTGACCCGATGCAAAAGCTATTAGAGTATTCAAGGGTTGGGAGAACTTTAAGTTTTGTCTCTTCTTTTTTATAAGGCTGTTGGAGCTTCTAGTACATTGACACTAATAGTTTGGTCCTTAAATATTTTCCTCTTTCTATGTCATCATTACCTCAGTGGTCCATTATATTGAGGTACTCTAATGGCAATTCCGATGGAGCTTAACTGTATCTACACTTTTTTCCTTGTAGTCTTGTGTTACCTCTTCTATCAGGTATCTCTTACCATCTCTTTTTTCCCGATGTAGAAGCTGTTAGAGTATTCGAGGGTTGGGAGAACTTTAAGTTTTGTCTCTTCTTTTTTGGCGATGACGACCAAGAAGTTTTTATGCTTTTAAACAACAAGAACAAAAATTAATTTGTGGGAAAACGTAAAATTCGTGCATTTTCTAGTAAGTGACACCTTCAATAGTTTTCTCACCAAACGTGAACGGTTCCAGGTCTCTGACACACTTTATCTTAGGAAATCACGAACACACTGAAAAATTTCATTTAGGCCCCCCCCTCCATATTTCACAACAATTCGGTGGAAAGTAATTTAATAATTGAACAAAATTTGGTTAAAATAACTTTCATCATTCCCAATTATGACAGAAAACTCGTTCAGGGCGGCGTTGTTGCGCTTAATTTCATGTTCAATCTGGATTTTGAAATCTTAAACGTTTATAAAACCCGTTCAGTTCCATTCCGGGTCGAGCATACGTTGTAGGGCTACGCAATCATGGCGTAGATTATCACACAGTGAACGTGATTAGCCTTAGGATTTCTTGAAGTCCACATTTTCAGTTTCTTTAAATTGATTACACCAACGAATAATCCTCGTCTGAAAATGATGTTACATTTTAACAACGGATTTAAATTCAGCAAAACAAAACATATTGAACTTTCTTTTGCATCGTCGGCATTACTATAGTCTGTATACCGTAACTTCGCGTCTGAACCCTTGGCTACCTGCGAGCGGCCGGAACCGCCCCCCCCCGTCGCTCGCTTCCTCACCCAGCTGTTTCAGTGATGAGTCACCTACTAGCGTTAACACTGAACTATTTAACTTTTTTTTATGTCAGACACAATTTTAAATTTTTTTCAGCATAGTTAAAATGTTTAGGAAAATATAAGCAAATTGATACCAAACACGACACTATTCCGTTTGTAAAAGCCGCCAGTAGAAAGCTCTTTACACAGCTACTTTTTGCATAATCACATATTTATTATTTACATGTTTACGTACTATTTATATACATTTGTGTCGTATTTGGTTTCAATTTGCTTATATATTTCCTAAACATTTTAACAATGCTGAAAGAAAGTTAAACAGTGCAGTGTTGACGCTAGTAGGTGACTCATCACGGAAACTCATCCTAGCTGGGTGAGGAAGGGAGCGAGGGGGTGGACGGTCCGAGTCCAGACGCCAAGTTACAGTATACAGATAATAAAATGATTACTTCCGGGATGCGTCTCGTTTTTCATCGCCTTATAAGAAAAGAAAATAAAATAAGGAAGCTCATTCCTCGACTACTCTAATAGCGTCAGGGTCGGAAGAGAACAAGAGTTGGTTAAGAGAGACCTGATAGGAAAGATAAAAGAGAGGAATCTAACACAAGAATATAAGAAAATAAGTGTTAATTCAGCTAGACTTCGTCGGGTTTGCCACACTTGTATTCACTATACCCTTGAGGTATATAAAACTTTTAATGTTTTTTTTAAAATTTATTTAACTTCCTTTTGATTATAATTTGGCATTGCCATGATAACATAAGAATTGTTAACAACATAGAAGTAATTACACTACAAACAAATAAACAACAACAAAGTATTTTGACACAAATAAATTATAACATAAACATTGTGACTCATTCACCTCTTACTTCCAAAAACTCTTCTACTGAATAAAACCCTTGCTATGTTAAAAATGTTTTAAATTTCCTCTTAAATTTGGTAACATTGAGCTATTTTTTATATCGTACTGGAACTTATCGTACAATCTGATTCCCATATAAAATGTACATGCTTCGTAGCCAGATAGGCGATGCCTGGTATACTGGATGACATGTTAGCCTCAGTTTCATACTCATGTTTTAAAATTCTATCTTGAAATATTTGTTAGTTCCATAAACAAAACTCAGCAACTTATAAACATAAATGCGTTGCCATAATGCATATTACTTTAAAGAAGGATTTGCATGATTCCCTACTCCTACAGTAATTCTAATTATCCGGTTTTGAATTTTAAATATAGTGCCCCACAATATTATGGCATAATTTAAAAGAGAATGGAAATATCCATGGAACCAGTTTATCATTGAAATCGAGAAGATTGGTTGTTATTGCTCGTAACGATTATAATTGACATCACCAATGACCCTGTGGGTGTTCTAATGTGACAAGGTGCTCAAGATGGGAAGGAACAATAATTTGCTACTCATGCGATGTTGAAGAATATTTTGAAAAAAACTCGTAATTACATTTTCCATAAGTAAATGTTTGGCCTCATTGCAGATCATGACTGACACAGTTATGAGGTAAAGGTCGGAGCATTTATTGTGTTAATTCGCCGCCATGATCATGTGCCATTTACAGTTAAAAGAAAAAACTATTGTTTCATCTTGTATAGTAAATTTATTAATCAGCCGAATCATTCAGATTAAACAAAGTGAAGATCAAAGTAAAGCAAGAAAAATTAAAAGAAAGAAATAAAATTTAAAAAAACACTGAGAAAATGATATGTTTCATGAAAGGATAATTTATAACAAAACCAAACAGACAAACAGAAAAGATAAAAACATTTAGGAAAGGAGCTAAAAGAAAAACTTGAAGAAGTTTGTTGGAAATAAGAAAAGAATAAGGAGAACGGTGAAGAATAATGAAGACAAATGAAGGAAAAGACAAATTAATTTTGTTCCCAACGTAAAAGTTAGTATATTGCAACATCTGTTCAAATGATTTTGTATTTTTAAATAATAACCAATGTGTTAAATAAAAATTAAATTACGATATGCGAGTGTTTTGTAAAATAAATGAAAACACTATTACGAATATGAAGAAATAGATGAAATAAAAAGAACATTATGAAGAAGAAATGGAATTAGAAAAGGTGGATTAAGGAAGAAGGAAAAAATTGAAAATACAAATGAAGAAGATTATTAAACATAAGAAAAAAGTGGAAGAAGAAGAGGAGGAAATAATTAATAATCAGAGAAAAAGTTTCTGTAAAGAAATAGGTAAAGAAGAAGAAAAGTCGATGACAATTAAGTAGAATATGATTTATTATCTAACATGAAATGCCTCACACAAGTTGTTTGTGTAATGAAGTGTTGTGAGTGTTTAAACAATTTAAAGTATTTAGGTGACATTGGTATGATAAGGAAAAAATGGGGGAAAACATTAATAAAATCTAAAAAAAAAAATTTAAACGGAATTTCGAGAGCTTTATATTTTTTTTAAGGAATCCGTATCTTTCAGGTATTTTGATGTATTTATATTTTCCTTTAGTACATAGTCATTTTTATTACAATATATAAACCTGGGAGGAGGGGGTTATTATAACTAATTTAGATGGTATAATGAAAATTCAAACTCAATTTTTTAAATAATTTGGAATACCAAAACCACTTTTTACTAAATGAAAAGATTTACTTCTTATATATGTTTGTATTAAAATTTTAAAAATTATTTTTAATCGAAACAGAACAGAATTCTATCTATGAGCCGCAGCGATGCTGAGAATGTTTCAGTACCTAAACTTTGCAACATTCTCAAACCTTTTCTTTTGTCGGCCACAGAATATTAATATAGTGTGTGTGTGTGGGGGGGTTTCTGTACTTATTAATTTGTTTATTTGTTGTTATTATTTTTATTATTTTATGTCTGACAGATTATGAATATTCAAACAGTTAATCAATTAGTTGTTGTTTAATTTTATTACATTTTTTAGTTTTGTTTTTTGTATTTTAGTGTAATGATAATTTATACTTTATTTCAAAAAAATTTGAACAGTTTACTTTGGAAGAAGGAGAAATTGTATTAAAAATTGTGCAGACAAATTGTATTGGTGTGGTTGAGTAGATACAAAAATAACAACAAAATTAGCCAGTGTAGAAAAGAATAAAATAAATTAAAAAGAGAGTGAAACAAAATGAAATATAGATGAAGAATAAAAACATAAGTATTGATGAATAATAATAATAATAATAATAAAAGCAGATAGAAGATTAAGAAAACGAAAAAAAAGTTATTTTGACTATTTTTTAAAATTATATAAAGCTATATAAAATGTAAACTAAAATTAAAAACTATAGTCATTCTAAATTAACTGTGACTATACTAATTTTTGAAGGACTGTTATAAAACATTTCTTATTATAAAATGGTGAAATATCTTGGTTGAAAATCTATTTAGATAAGAAGCTTAAAATCCCATAATCCAATTATGATTTCCATTAAAGAGGCTCTCTTTAACGGGAGATGGAGTCGCCCTAATATTTCGTGA
The DNA here is from genome assembly GCA_963513935.1 of Aphrophora alni. Lineage (NCBI taxonomy): Eukaryota > Metazoa > Arthropoda > Insecta > Hemiptera > Aphrophoridae > Aphrophora > Aphrophora alni. The sequence continues at coordinate 40,470,110 of OY740777.1, read as the reverse complement.
AATAAGAAAGAGTTAGTAAGATTGATTGATGGCTTTATGATTTGACGGATTATCATTTCCTTGGATCTATTAGCTGAGTGACAAACAATTTTACAATTTCGGATAATTTACTTCTTTAGTTTTGTAACATGAGTTAGTTCGGTTCATGTTTGCATTACGGCTCTTGCACGAATATGGACATCTTAAGAACCAAGTATAATGAAGAATGAACACCAAGTGGTTTCATTCCATTTTGAAGATGGCTAATCGGAGCAGAAACTGAGTACTAATTCCCTCTCTATAGTGAGTACGGGCTTGGCAATCCCGAGGTAACATAGCTGGATCTTTTCCATGTAGTTTTGGTCTGATTACTCTCTTTCATGTTCTCTACCTGGTCTCGTTTGACCAAATCTTGTAATTTTCCAAACCTGACGCTATTGAAGTATTCGAAGGTTAGGTTAGGTTAGATTATTTATTTTATGTTATTTTCTTCCTTTGTTTAAGGCGATGATGGCTCAGAAGTTTTTCACCTTGAAAAAAGCACAAACTTTCTCAAACACACATTTACAATCGAAATACAAACTAAACTAAACTAATGGTCACCTAAAATATGAGTTTGGTTAGGTTATTTATTTTTCTTTTTTTTTTTAAGGCGATGATGACTGAGAAGTTTTCACCTTAAAAAAAGCACAAACTTTCTCTCCCATTTACAATTGAAATACAAACTAAACAAATCAATTAGTAACCAAAATTATGAGTTTGGTATTTGTCAGTGAAAATGTAAAAACCTATCCACGCCATTTTATATTTTAACCAACATAAACTTGCTTCACTAGTGTTAAGCTTTAATATTATAAGACGAAATCAAATTTAAATGACTGCGATCGCACCAGCGTTTCTTAAGAGATGGCGAACAATTCGTTCGATCAACAATGTTAATGTCGATTTTGAAAAGAAATAGGAATTTTGTCTTATGAGAAATACTCCAAATTTTGAGTATTGAAAAAACTTAAAGAATGTTCCAAGATATGACCAAATTTGATTAAAATCGGTCCTCGTGTTGGGGTGTAGAGCACTTCCCAGACGACGGACGTTAGAAGGATAATATTCCCAAACCATTCTTTCGGACCGAGAGCACCTAAAACCCTATTTCCGCGAAAAACTTGACATAGATCTTTTGACACATCAAAAACTTTCTGTACTAAGTACAGTACTACATCGGATTTACAAGCCATGTAAACTATGGTATGTTTTCTAACTGTATATGATATTGTGTTATATAAATTAAAACAATGTAATTAATATTGAGGATATTCTTTAAGCTAAAAATTATAAGCAAAACAAAATGTATTTGCTACTAAAAATTTTTGATTTTTAGTTTTCAGTCAAAACGTGATAACGAACCCTTTTTTAAAGTTGAATATGTTATAATTATTCTAAAGTGATTTCAGCAAAATTTTGGTATAAATTACTTGATTACCAAGTGATAATTACTTGATTACCAAGTGATGATTACTTTATTACCAAGTTAAGATTACTTTTTTACCAAGTGAAAAATTACTTGATTAGCAAGTTAACATTACTTGATTAGCAAGTTAATATTAATTATTCTAAAATGAATCCTCCCTTGATTATCAAGTGAGGACATATTGATTACCAAGTGAAGATTACTTGATTACCAAGTGAAGATTTCTTGATTACTAAATGAAGATTACTTGATTATCAAGTGAGAATCACTTGATTACCAAGTGAAGATTAATTTATTACCAAGTGAAGATTTCTTTGTTACCAAGTGAAAATACTTGATTATCAAGTGAAAATCACTTGATTACCAAGTGAAGATTAATTTATTACCAAGTGAAAATAACTTGATAATCAAGTGAGAGTTAATCGGATTATCAAGTGATGATTACTTGATTACCAAGTTAATATTACCTGATTAAAAATTGAAGATTACCAAGGTGCAGATTAATCGATTACCAAGTGAAGATTATTGATTAACAAGTAATGATTAATTCCCATGTAAAGAATATTTGATTAAAAGTTGAAGATGATTTGTTTACCAAGAGAAGATTAATTGATTACTAAGTAAAGGTTATTTGATTAAAAAGTGAAGAATTGTAAGTAAAGATGCCTTGATTACCAAGGGAATAATATGTGATTAAAAAGAAAAGTAAATATCATTTGGTTACGAAGTGAAAATTATTTGATTTCCAACTAAAGATTACTTGATTATTTAGTGAATATTACTTGATTAACAGGTGAAGATTACTTGAACCATTATATCAGTAGTTACGTAACAGAAAATTAAAGTTAAAAGTAAATTTCTTAAAAAGACCTTTTGGTACAGACGATAATATCGCTGTCATGATTACATTTAAAAAAATGGGAAAAGAGCATAAAATATAGACCTCTAGCATACTGTAGTAATATCAGGATTGGAGGGGAACTAAAGTGTTGGATAGGAAAGATGTAAAAGAAGAAGCTAACCAAAGACTAAATGAAGACAGTCTTCTCAGAGGATTTAGTAAGTAAGGTAAATTCAAGGATTTGCATCTAGTTTTGGGATATATCTCTCTCTTATATATTTCTTATCAGATCTCTCTTATTAAATGTTGAGCTTGACTTATGAGCAAAATTATACAGCTACACCAATCAAACTATAACTATATTATAGTTATAGTTATAGTTATATATATATATATATATATATATATATAGTTATATATCAATAGTTATAGTTTGATTGGTGTAGCTCGTATATCACTGAAGAGGACGACCTTGTCGTTGAAACGCGTCTGATACTTTGGTGTATTTTTTATGAGAATTGTGTTCCGTGTGTTTGTTATACTGTAGATCTCTCTTAACCAACTCTTGTTCTCTTCCAACCCTGACACTATTAAAGTATTCTAGTATTAAGTGTCTATTTTCTTCTTACTTTTAGGGAGCGGATGACCGAAAAGTTTTTCCCATAAACCGTAGTATAAAAAAATACCTAAAAATTCTAACTTGAAGAAACATATATTATCCAGTGATCCAACAGTTTGTCACTTAATTAAAATCACTTTTTGACAATATTGTATGGGTGTAACATTGATTAATAACGACAATCACTGTTAGCCATGCATTAAAATAACTGTGATTAATCGGTAGCAATCACTACTGTAAAAATCACTGCTCCATCGATAAAACAATGAAGACCAGAGAGTCTTGCCTATTGAATATTTCGAAACCAAGCCCTCACATTCCAAACCCAACCTTGACATGGACTTTGGAGGTCATCAACACTGTAGCAACACGTGTGATGATGATGTAAACGTTTTCTCTTTCTTGTAAATAGAAGGTTTACCCAAAATGTCTCCTCCCCTGTAAAGTTTTTTTTATTTATTATTACTATTAAAAGAAGAAAATCTTGCGATTATCATCGCCTTAAAAAAGAGGGTATACAATAGACCTAACCTAACCTAACCTAACCTAACCCAACCCAACCCAACCTAGCCTAACCTAACTTAACCTAACCTAACCTAAGCTAACCTAACCTAACCTAACCTAACCTAACCTAACCCAACCTAACCTAACCTAACTTAACCTAACCTAACCTAAGCTAACCTAACCTAACCTAACCTAACCTAACCTAACCTAACCTAACCTAACCTAACCTAACCCAACCTAACCTAACCCAACCTAACCTAACCTAACCTAACCTAAGCTAACCTAACCTAACCTAAGCTAACCTAACCTAACCTAACCTAACCCTCGAGGTGTCAGGGTTGACTTGATTTTCAATTTCTTATGTTTTTATTGTATTACACTTTATTAAGGTTCCAATTTGAATATCGGTTCAACTGATTTATGGAAAGGAAATTGAAATATTGTTTCCCACTAATCTGAGCCTCTGTAGCTCCTAAAGTTTTAAAAGTACTTGTAGAATCTAAAACAATCATAACAAATGTTTTTAGAATACTCATTAAGTGGCCGCCATATTTAAAAAATTTTAAAACCTCCAAATGAACTTAAACATTTCAAAGGATTATTACGCATTTTTCGGACATTTGCCATCATTTGTGTGTTAAAAATCAAAACACGACGTTTCGGGAATAAGAATCAATTCCCGTTATCAAGTGACTAAAAACTAAAGAAACATGAAACTAGAAACTAAGCCTATGTAAGAAGTAATATTAAATATGACCATCAACCTTAATATCTAAGCATGCATCCCAGAGCTAAAACTGAGAAATCAAAAAAAAAAAAATAAATAAATAAATAAAAAAAAATAAAAAAAAACAGAAAATTTCAAAGGAGTTGTCATTTTATGATATTTAAAATATCAAATACTCTCCAAATAAAACAGCTGATACACTTATTACAATCAGACTGTGTAACTTTTTCTATGCCACATGAGAAAGTAAATGCATTGAACTTTATACACTCGTCAACTATACTAGATAGAGATAGTTTTGCAACAGAAACTACTCAAGTTAGTCTATATTTTAAAACTAGTTTGAACTAGATTAAGAAAAAAAAAACAGGTTTATTTCAATTCCATCACGAAGTCCATTGTATTACGATAGCAACAACGTAGAAAGCTTTAACCTCAGGTTTAAAAGTTAACCCGGAATTGGTGCAATCACTTAGGGGGATACTATAGAGTTGAGATTTAACAGCTGTTTAACTGTTTTAACTGCATTTGGTTTATTTGTGTGTGTTGTTACAGCTGAATTGCGTCCAATTGTTATAAATTTTGGAATAAGTTCTTTGCATCTAGACCGACCGATAAAGATTTTAAAAAACATTTTCATTTCTAAAATGGCTGCCACCTTGAACTTAATACAAAATTATAAAGCTCTTTAGTTGAATTGATAAAAAAAAAAAATTTTTTAAACTTTTTTTTATGGCAGCTACCCCTCAAATTTTGAACCAAAATAAAATGCAAAAAACTTTAGGGCCAAAATAAGCCCAAGTAAGAAAATTGATTAAAAGAGATCCAGTCATTTAGGCTGTAGAGTGATAGACTGATATAATAATATACAATCTTGTTAAGCACTGTGGTGAAATTCACAATAATGATTCGAATTTACCCCTAACCACAATCACTGGAAACTTTAAAATAAAACACAATTATTTGACTAATTGTTCTTTATTTATTTATAATTTATTATTTAGTGGGGAAAATAAATAAAGAACAATTTATCAAATAATTGTGTTTTATTTTAAAGTTTCCAGTGATTGTGGTTAGGGGGTAAATTCGAATCATTATTGATATAATAATAATAGTAATAATCTATAGTTAAAATGAGATATATGTAAAAAACATGAAAACGGCTTAATATTTCAAGAACTGGTATAAATAGGAAAAGTATCGTCCTTTCATTTTAAAGCACTTAATAAGAGCTATCTACAGGGTGGTACTAACGTCAAGTAAGATTTACAGGGTGTTCCAAAAAATTACAAAACTTGATTTTTCCATTTAAAAGCTATTATTATTTTGACATATTCTGATAGGTTAATTTACTTACCTATCTGATACTTAAAAGTATTTTTTAATTTATCTGTAATAACAACCGAGTTATGGCGACTTAAAATAACAATTTTGTAAACACAATATTATTCTGCAGGTCTGAGTGAATAATGATTTATTGCTTGATTATTGTAAAGTAAACCAAAATGTATTGAAAAATTTCTGTATCATGTATATTTGACAATTTAACTAATTTTTTTGTACCTTCTTTAAAACGGCTGATTTAGCTATCGACTGTCTGCTGGGGTTGTGTTAAACAAATCAAGTAAGTATTTGTTGATATGATACAGTCACCATATCCCCGTATCACAAGCAATCTAATTCTCTCTTTTTCATTTAGACACATCGTTGATAACTTAACTTGTATCAAATAATGTAGTCTCAACCACTCAATACTAAATCAGAACGACACTTTTAAAAGACACACTAATTAGGCCTACTGGACACTGACAGCTTTGGTAAATTGAAAAGATATATAAAATCGGAAAAGATAAGATTAGATAACATGTTCAAACAGATGACATTTCAATATCTTTTTACAGCATAAATCAAACTAATAGAAAAACTATTTAAATTGAAATCGTTGTTTTGAAGATAAGATAAAAACTAAACATACAAAAGAAGTGGGTTGAAAAAACTACCAGATTAAGTAAAAACAATTATTAATACTGTTACTTTACAACAAACACACAGAACACAATTCTCACAAAAAATACGCCTAAGTATCAGACGCGTTTCAACGACTAGGTCGTCCTCTTCAGTGGTACACGAGCTACACTCGTGTAACTACAAGTTTGATTGGTGTAGCTCGTGTATCACTGAAGAGGACGACCTTGTCGTTGAAACGCGTCTGACACTTGGGCGTATTTTTTGTGACAATTGTGTTCTGTGTGTTTGTTATACTGTATAATTTTTCTCATAAGTCAAGCTCAACATTTAATATAATACTGTTACTGTCTATTTGAAAATTACGTAAACAATCACATTCAGTTAATTTTTTAAACATCCTGTATATGAATTTACGCTTTTATTACACTTTATTAATTTATATCCTAGAGTTTAAATTGATATATTAGTATAATTGGTATTCTAATAATTTGTTGTTCTTAATGTAGGTTTTATGGTTTGTTTTTTAGAACACCCTGTACTGGACACGTAATTTTCAATACATCTTGGCTTATTTACATTACAATAACTAAATAATAAATCATTATTCACTCAGCCCTACAGAGATTGTTTAATATCGTGTTTACAAAATTGTGAATTTTAAAACACCATAACTTGGTTGTTAAGATAAATTAAAAATTACTTTTGAATATTTTAAATTAACTTACCAGAATATGTAAAAATAGTAATAGCATTACGTTTAAAAAATTGAGAAAAAATATTTTTAGTTAATTTTTGGAACACCCTGTATAACATACTAAACTTTTGAACCACCCTGTAGATAGATCAGGTTAAGAGCTTTAAAACGAGAGGTCGAACATATTTCTATCTATAGTCGTTCTTGAAATATCAAGACGTTCCCATATTTTTGAGACACACTGTAAACTAGGAGGTTGTAGTGATGGAAGTCCTTCAGAATACGACAAATCCTTGGTATTACGGAGGAATGAATTTAAATGTCCTTTTTCAGAAATAGGTTTGTTGAGAAATAACCGGTTCTTTATAGTGAATCAACTGCGAAGGGAAGTGGAATAAACTTTAGATGAGTGCTAGTGATAAAAAATGTGTTTCAGTCAAGCATACTACCTGATTTTACAATACATCACCTACAGAGGTTCACTTATATTGAATACGAGTATGGCAATCCCAAGGTACCTCAGCTGGATGTACACCTTTCTTCATGTATCCTATTAGGTCAACTTTTGTTCTCTTCCGAAACTGACACCATTAATATTTAAAAGCCAGGCGTCTCTATTGATGACCATGAGGTATAAATGTAATACAATCCATTACTGGGTTTAGGTTAGGTTAGGTTAGGTTAGGTTAGGTTAGGTTAGTAACGGGTACGAGTGTGACAACCCCCACTGTCACAGGATATATTGATTAACAGTTCCTTAAGTTCAACAGTTCACCATTTGTCTTAAAGAAACACATGCAATAGAGTTCCATTTTATTCTCCAAGTAACTTAACATTCAGGGGACTACAATTAGTACGGACTTAATAATACCCAGGAATCATTGCTGTATTTACACAGTTTTTTCATTTACTCTTGGAATCATCCTATCAGGTCTCTTTTAACCAAATCTTACTCCCTTCCGACCCTGACTTTATGAGAGTATTTCCAGACATATTTATGCTCGTTCCAGGATAATAGGGGTTACAAATTGGCCTCCTCGAAGATCTCATACGATCTCTAGAAACAGCTCACTAGTTTCGGATGCTTAGAAGTCATCATCCATCTAGCTCCTCAACTATTGTTATTCGACTCTCAATGTAGATTTCTTTTATGAATGGCACCTCATACAAACTTAATACACCGCAGCCTTGTTAGTTAATGACGTCAGCCTCTCCTTATATCCGTACGAGTGACGTCTTCTTCAACATTTCCCCTAACTGGGTCCATGTATTGTTAAAACCTTTCGTTCAGATACCTTTTGTTCCATCGCCTTTCTAATGTTTCTACTCCATAAGTCAAGCTGTCTTTTACCATAAGGATATCAATTGAATCTGGATAGGGAAAATTTTTTCATATGCTTCAGGAGATGCTGTACAGCACAGTAAAAACGAATTTAAAATAAACAATATAAAACCAAGGCCGAGCTTTTCGTTTTTTTATCGATTAGTCACGAACCAAATGTTGGTTTGTTGGAGAGATGACGAATACGTTTAAAGGGGTAATTTTATAAAAATCGTTAGAGTCGATTTTGAGAAAATCCAATTCCTTTTCCTTGTGGCGGCTAACCTAAAATTTGAGATAAAATGAAATATGCCCACGATTAAAACCACTACACGCGTTTGGGATTTAGTTGTCCACACTACAGACTACAGATTTCTTATTCACCACATAACTTTCTTTTCACTACGTATATGTAAGGAAGTAAAACTACAGTCTTCAGTGTTGCCATCTTAAGGCCGCTTCTAGTATATTCACGGACATATTATCGTATAGTAGAGCTCCAACCGGTATCCTTCTTCTATACTATCATGTTTTGAACTGATCTAACAAGTCCCAAGTATCAATAAAGCCATAGAACTTTGTTTTGTAGGTATATATTTAAAACATCCTTAAAAAACTGTTAAATCATCCTTAAAACACTGTTGACAATCAGTCTTGTTGTGATACAGTTTAAAAAAAATATGTTTTTGGGTTATGTAATTTTTAGCAATACATTTTTACTAATTGTTAATGTTGTTACTAAACTAAACTAAAATGAAACGATGTTTTTTTTTTTCAGTGGTAACTGGTTCGACTGATGGCATTGGAAGAGCGTACGCCAAAGAACTTGCAAAGAGAGGAATCAACGTTGTACTCATCAGTCGTAATCAAGAGAAACTCATCAAAGTTGCCACAGAAATACGTAAGTATAGTGTGGTACCTGAATATTTTGAAAGTTAGACACAGGAGCATGTGAATTAATATGACTGTCTTTTTTAGCTTCGTCAAATAACTGCTCTAGCCTTTTTAGGTAGGCCTCATCTCCGGGTGTTGTCGAATTAGTCCGATGGTCAAAGGAATTCGTTAATCCTCCAATTAGAGAGGTCGAACTGGTCCGAGGGTTCGCGTAGGGGTGAGGTCGAACTGCTCCGAGGGTTCGCGTAGGGATGAGGTCGAACTGGTCCGACGGTATATAGGTAATCATTTTATTTTGGACACCATTGGAGTCTTCTAAACTAATAATGGGGAACATTCTCTAGTTTTTTCTGTTTAATAACGATATGTACTTAAAATATTACCTAGGTTAGGTTAGGTTAGGTTAGGTTCCTGGATTTCCTGCCTCTACCTGCTTTCTAACCATCGGACCAGTTCGACCGTGACCCTTCCCTAAGCAACAAAAATTTAATTGGAATATTTTGACCATCGGACCTATCGGTACCACCCCCCCCATCTACATAGGTCTGTTAGGTATCATTGTTAGGAATAGCTGTAAAACTATCAAATATAATTTTTATTCTAAATCACATGACAATACACAGAAGGCAGCCTATTATTGTGAAATATATCAGAAAGTGTCGCAATAGCTGATTTTAAACAAAATACCTAGTTTGTTAACCTGGGAAGGTATATAAACCCACCATGACCTAAAAAGAAGGTAAGTTATAATTGAACGGTGACAGCCGGAAACCCTGCTCATCGAGTAACCAAAAGCATTGGTCGGAACTGTCAACGGGATTCATCGGAATCAGCTTTGAGAATATTACGGTAGTTGGTACTTACAGAGATAGAGGTGAGCAAACCGACAGTGTATTCTTAAATGGTTTTTTACTAAAAAAAGTAGACTCATTTGAATTTTATAACATTTCACAATAATATTCAGCTTGCTCTATCTTGTGACTAATAGATATAGTTTACAATAAAGGGGATTATATATTAATAATTTATTTCTTGGAATTATAATACAACTAAACCACTGATTGCTACATTTATTTCATTTAAACATAGTTCGCTGTATCTAAAATAAACAACTTTCATTATAATAAAAGGTAAATATGTGTAAAATATAACTAACGGCGCATCAGGTGTATCAAGAGAAATTTCATTTGTACCAAAAATTAGGTATTAGAGAAACTAATTCCTTCTAGGTTGAAGCAATTTAATTTTTGTTTGTAATATTTTTATAAAACGGTGAACAGGTGATGAGTGTAAGCAATGACTACATAAATACTATAAGACACGACATGGCCATGTTAAATATTCTACGCTTATTCTTGAGTTGTCCAATACCCGCTAGATCGCTCTGCTAGAGAATCTGAAGTTGATGTGACTGGCGCTAGGTGGCTCTACGGTCAAACAATGTTTCAGGCGGGTAAGAGAAAACGCACTGATGCCACATATGGGACCAGAGATGCGAGGGAAGGTCGAGAATCGCTTATCTCAGCGCACGAACTGACAACACTGACTATGCTGACGGAAGTAAGTGAGAAGGTTTGTGTGAGAGAGGTCAACAGTTGTACAGTCTCAACCAAGTGGGATGCGTACAGTCAAGCACCTGCTGCTAGCGCTTTCTGATAGCTGTGAGTCAAACTTGTGACGAACAGCACCCGTAAAGCGTAGACTATTTCCCTATCCTATGTCGTGTCTTATAGTATTTATGTAGTCATTGGTATAGGTAGAGGGTAGCAAGTGACGAGAGTAGATAAAAGTTTGATAGATGGACAGTGATTGGCTAAAAGTTTAAAGTCGATAAGTTTTTTAAAAAAATGTCTAAATCGTTTACTACTTATCTTATTTTTAAAAATAAAAAATTAATAAACAAGGATTATAAAAATATTGCCCAAAATTAGCATCCAAACAAAATGTATTAGTAACTATTTCTCAAAAAATGCCGGTTAGTGATTAATCTTGGAATAAACAAAAATAAAAAAAACGGCCATAGGGTTGTTTTTATATAAAAACGTAATATCTCAAAATCAGTTCTAGTGATTTCGATACAATTTTAGTGAAATTTAAAGATTCATGATTCAAAATCAAACTGAGGATGAGTTTATAGTACAAGCAAAACAAGTTTAGACTATATTTAAATATAAATTAATTGTTTTTGAAAACAGCGATCATGGTTTATTTCCAATTTTTTATTGATGTTTTTGGAATGAAAGTTTGTGCAAAGTGTGTATAATAATGCCTTCTTTAAAATAATGCCGCGCCTTAACAATATGTAAAGTTCAGAAGAAATATTAGCAATGAGATTTGTTCAAGGTGAGTGGTGTTCGTAGTTGATGAAATGAATATACTAACACAATATACACTGGGTAAGCTGGGTAAGACCCCTTGATCTACCAATACAATTTAACATTTCCTACAAAGACACAAGAAATCAACTTTTATGCATTGCTTTTAGAAGATCTGCCTGTATTACATTGTATGATGGGGTAACTACAATGATGGCCTCATTATCTTTTGTCTAACATTGTTGTTTATTAACTAATGCATTTGGTTTTGTTTCTAGAGAGGAGGTATGAAGTCAAAACCAAAATAATTTGTGCAGATTTTAGCAAAGGTCAATCAATATTTGAAAATATCGAAAATGAGCTTAAGGACATTCATGTTGGAATATTAGGTAAGTAATTGTTTGAAAAAATAATATTTAACAATAATAATTATAAAAATATTAAGCACAGTGACTTTTAAAATAAAAACTAAATAAATTTAAAAAAAAACAAAAAAAAAACAGGGAAATATTCTCTAACTAATACAAAAACAAAAACATTTCTTTAAATTCGTTTTCGTAAATGTTTAAGACCTCTAAGGCAATGGCGGGGTGTATTAGGTACACATCGCAAACTACATTATGCGCTGCCATTTCTGATAGGATCGTCCTATTGAGATGCGGATTGCGGTATTCAACTCTACTAACTGAGCTCTTTAAATTGAGGTATAACTCGACCCATGCTTACATTTAAGATTTCCATGACTTCCACTGTGGGCCGTCGCCCCATGGTAGGCATGTCATGGTAATAGCAAGAAAAGGTAGTTTACATAGTCATATAACACTGCAAAGTTTATAGATGTTACTGCTATGGTTTAAAAAATATTAAGCCGTACCCAGACTTTTTGGACAGCGTGTATATAATTACGAGGTAAAGGGTAACTTGTGATTTAAACAAAATCACCCTACTTGGCAAGACTTCTTGATCTACCAATACAATTAAGTATTTTAGCACATCCTTCCTGAAAGACCAAATTTTAGTGGATCTTCTTGTATTACATTTTATAATGCTGGATAAAGTACCATGATGAAACTTGTTTTTGTTTTTGACAGTAAACAATGTGGGCAAACAATATGCGTACCCGATGTATTTAGGCGAAGTCCCGGAACAAGAACTGTGGGACATTATCAATATCAACATTGGAGCAACTATGACGATGACAAGAATGATACTTCCTCAGATGTTGGAGAGGAAGAGAGGTGCCATAGTCAACGTCTCGTCGAGTTCTGAACTGCAGCCGCTGCCTCTGATGACGGTGTACGCAGCATCTAAGGTAAGCAATCAGCTGATGTCTTGAGAGTAACCTGTTATCGGTAGTGATTAACTGATTATGCGATTTAAAATCACTATTATTCTTAATGGTGATTTTTTGGTTCGTTTGAAGTGATTTTTTCCATCGATTTGTATCAGTTCTTTAGTTAAAACTTCTCTGATAGGAATTGGAATCAGAGGTTAGTGTGAGTGCCAATCCTGAGGTATCCTAACTGGATCTACAATGTTCTATTCCTGGTTTAGATCATATCAGGTCTTTTCTTTACCAAATTTTGTCTAAAAGTGTCAGGGTAGGAAGAGCGCTTACAAGAGTTGATTAAAAGAGAACTGATGGAAAAGAAAAAAATGAGGGATTGTGACACAAGACTACATGATGAAAACTGTAGATCCAGCTAGGGTATCTGAGGCGTGGTATTCCCGAGGGATTCATAGTAGATCTATGCTTTTTGCATGCAGTCTGGGATAATCTTTCCTCTCAGTTTTCTCTACCAACTTTTGTTCTCTTCTGACCCTGGGCTATTAGAGTATTTGAAGGCTTGGGATCTTTATTTTATGTTCTTTCTTCTTTGTTTTAAGCGGTGTCGTGCCGTCTCGTCCAGATTCCACGGACGTAGGGCAGGGGGTAATTCTTTAACCGCCAACTAGTGTCATCTCGTCCAAAAACCTATGCTATTGTTTACTTGACAGGTCTACAAAAACTATTGGAACGTTTGTAGTTGCCTACCTTTATAATTTTATAAAATTATTATTATTTATAAAATTTCGGGTCTTCCATATTTTCTAGCTTCATACTATTTAACCCCCCTAAATGCTCTTTGCGTTTTATATCAAAATGCTATAAATCATATACAATCATGTTAAAACTCGCCTTGTATGTAATACAGGGAGAAAACTAATCTTCTTGCGGGTGCTCCTTACCTAGGCACCAGGTTGCGCAGTTCAACAACACTCTGTTCTAATGTTCCACCTAAAGGTTTGTAGAATATGAAGCCGCTTGTATATTAACAGAATTATTTGACATAAATTACAAATAAAATCTGAAAATATTCAAAGCAGCCGTTAGGTTAGGTTAATCAACTGTAAAACTGCACTGGACGAGATGGCACTTTTTTTCTAGGAAATTAGATGTTGGATGAGATAGCACTGGGATGAGATGGCACTACATCCTTTTAATCTTATGATGCCGAAAAAGGTCTTCAGTCCGACCCTGTCGTTATTAGATTATTCGAGGGCTTTATTTGATGATTTTTTGTTTAGTTTACTTCATTATATATGTGTAGTATAGAAAATTGTACAAGGAATAAAAAAATAGATGTATTCACTTTGAGGTGCTGTGAATCCAAAAGTGTTTTTGGATTAGTATCTGTCATATTTAGTACATACAGCTCAAATGTATAGATTAATCAAATTTGGCCATATCAGGAGACATTTTCCTTATACAGTAAACCGAACTTTGGTAGTAGCTGTTATATGAAAATTCGTTAGAGAAGATTTTGCAATTTCTTTTTTACGACAGCTACCCCCAAATATTTAGTTATCAATAAAACTGTAAACATTTTCAAGATAAAACCAAAATATACCCATATAAATTGACCCAAGCGTTTGAACCAACATAAAGACAATTCTCCCCCCCAAACCTTTTTTTTTCACTTAAAAGACTTCAAAACAAATAATATAATTGGGTAATATAATGAATATACGCAATAAACATCGATTTTTGGAGTTAGGGTATGCTATTTGTCGTTTATCTATCTGTTTGACGTTTGTAGACACAAACGTGTGGACGGATTTTAATCAAATTTGACATGTAGGCATATATTTTGGCATATTATGTAGAGATTCCCCCCCATTATTTTTCGATATTATGAAATTGGAAGCTGCTATAAGAAAATTGATTTGTCCCCTTTTTAACAGAACATTTTATTATAATCGTATATTTTATGTCAGCTTCCCCTCCCCATAAGTCCTTAGATATGGCCAAAATATGCCCACATTTAGACTGTAGAGCACTACTTACAGGCATAATTTAAACAAACACTTTCTTGGACTCAGAGTAACTCAAAACGTATATATACGCAATCTACATAGATTTCTTGACCAATCACATAACTTTTTTCATTCCACGTACATGTGAGAAACTATACTGACTCCAGTAGAAGATAAAAATAATACAATATTTACTTGTGTTTTAGGTGTTTGTGAAGAGTTTCTCCGAAGCATTGAGAGTGGAATATAAAAACAAAGGCATCACAATCCAACACTTGTCTCCATTTTTCGTTAACACCAAAATGAACGCTTTCAGCCACAGATTGCAAGAAAGCAGTCTACTTGTACCTGATGCAGAAGTCTATGCCTTCAATGCAGTCAACACTCTGGGTTATACCAATCACTCTACAGGCTACTGGAGTCATGGGTTACAGGTATGGAATTTTATCTTAGTAGTGATAATGTGGGGGTGAAATCCACTGCGATACTTAGAGGTGTGGTTAGTGGTGTGGTAGTGGTGTGTTTAGAGGTGAGGTTAGTTCCCCAATCTTTGCTTACTACTTCGGGGAACTCCAGTCTAGAAGCCCCGTCGGTTAGGGAAAGGGTGCATCAGGGTAGATTCCCTCTTGTTTGAGTAAAACTAAATACCGTGAGAGGCACCAAGTGTCCCACCAGCTCCACATGTGACAACATTTACCAAGTGTATCTTTACACTTTAGGGTAAGGCTGAAAACAGTCGAAGGTGAATGGGGAAGGAGACATTGTAAGGGGAAGTTAAGGTGAGCTGACAGAATTATTCTTTCTTTACACCTGCACCGAAGTGGGAATTAAAGCGTCACAGTTAAGACCTAAGAAGAACTCCTGAGGAAGTTGTTTCAAGTTGATACTCGCTGAGCGATGGGTACACTATCTCAGCTGCAATATTGAGCTTGTTCAAATTAAAATAAAACACACTTAATACGTTCACTAACACAAACGCAAGAGAAACTTTTAAATTAACGAAATCGTAATGTAATTGTAAATAGTGAATTAGGCACTAACAAAATTTAATATTGATGTAAAATAAAATTGAATAACTTATAAAAGAATCTTACTTTAATAATGTTACTTAGAATAACATTTGTTAATAGAATGTTGTAAAATTTAATAGCGTTAGGCCACGCCTCTTCTCCCTCTTTCTGTATAACTACGAGACGTGGCATAGTATTAGGTTAGTTATAGTTTGTATCTCATGAAGATGGCGAGATTGTCGTTGAAACGCGTTTGTATTAATAAACATATTATTCCTGAGAATTGTGTTTTACTTTAGTTTTATACATTTTGTGTATTTAAAACGAGTAGGAACAGTTTAATGTCAAGAGTTCAACATTTTTTTAAAATTAAATATTTTTAAACTCAGAGAAAGTTATGTGTTAGGTCAAAAAAATCGATGTAGAGTTTTTGCAGATACGTCAGTTTCTGTGGTCTTGGTATAAAGTTTGTCTATTATCCGTCATATGTGCAGTGCATACAGCATAAACGTATGGAACGATTTTAATCAAATTTAGTATGTGGAGATATTTTGGATGTATTTTCCATTTTTCTAAACCGAACTCAAAACTTCTATTTTCTAACAGTTTTTAATGATAGTTATCGGTAAAATAAAAAATACGTAATCTCTCAAAATCGGTTCTACCGATTTTTGTTAATTTTTAAAGAAATGTAATGATAAACAACCTAAAATTGCAAGTAACAAAAACTATTACAGCTTACGAATAATTGTACAACGCGTCCATGGTTTATTTTTATTTTCTGAAGACAACATTGTATAAGTTGTGCAATGTTTTGTTATATTTTTAAGGAAAAGTGGAATTTGTTTAACACTTTCAGGAGGTAGTGTTTGGCTGCCGGTTCAATTGATTCCAGTCGGTTCAAAGCTCTTCATGAAGAGTCGGTGGTGAAGTGATTTCTCCAGGATATAACTTACAACACAATCTATAATCTGACTGAAGAATATGTTACAATAAATACTTTGCAATGTAAATGTTTAAATATTAATTTGTAAATCCATTTTCTGTTTCAGTATTTCTTCACAATGATTCCACCGATGTGGGTACGGACTTACGTCGGCAACTTTATGAATAAAATCTTCCGCAGAGATTATTTACAGAAAGCCGAGATCAAAATCTCGACACAATGATTTGTTGTGGTCTTAGTTTTATATTTTATATTTATAAATACATTTAAGTAATAATACAGTTTAAAACAAATCCAAACTGAAGTTTTATTTCAATAATTTATTAAAGTGTCAATAACTTTGTCAGAAATGTAATTTTTAATAAGTTAAATCTGTGGTAGCTGATGAACGTGGAGTTAATTGCAAGTACTACTAAAATTTTAAAATACAGGGTGTTTCAAAATGTTGTTCAGATTTTGTCACAATACTTACATAATATTTTTTAAAATTAAAACACTCCATTAAACAGTCATTTTGGTTTGATGTGACTACCATTTGGTAAAAAAGTCGATACACAAGATCTCACAAAAATTACTTTTTTAATCAAACGCGTTTCAACGATAAAGTCACCATCCTCAGTGATACACGAGCTACAATAACAAAACTATAACTACAACGCTAAACAAGCTGATTTAGAACTAAAAAAATGTATTAGTTATAGTTTTGTTATTGTATCACTGAGTTTGATTAAGTAAACGTAATTTTTGTGAGATCTTGTGTTCGAGTTTTTTTATGGAATATTATCTCACAAGTGAAGCTCAATATTTATTTATGACTACCGTTTGTAATATAGTAGACGTCCTACCTGAGTTAATTTATACAAAACTTGATCGTGTACTCCAGGAAGATGGATTGGAGCTGTTGTGTAAATTCTATTACACCGCCGAGGGAGATCGGCAAGTAAAACTGGATTATACACTCGATTTTTAATGAAACTTCATGAGAAAAAAGCAAGAAGTCAAATCTTAAGTCAGCACAAGCTTGGCAATCCCAGAGATCCTAGCTGGATTTTACTTTTCTTATGTATATTTGGATTAGAGCTCTCTCTTTTATCTTCCCTACTAGGTCTCTATTAACCCAACCCTTCTTCTTCTTTTACGACCCTAAAGCTACTCGAGGGTTAGGATCTTTATTTTATGTTCTTTTGTTTAAAAACACCTATAACGACAGAGAGTTTCGCCTTTAAACCACAACAACAACAAATATCTGGTGAACTAGTGGCCATGCATTCATACCAATCCACCTAACTGTGAATCACTTATTAAGGAAATCTTGGACTTCTGTGGGAAAGTGTAGTGCAGCTCCGTCCTGCTGGTAGTAAAGGTGTTCATTTATGGTTTACTACAAGCGGAAGAACGAGCCTTTTAAATTTACTGAGGGAATAAAAACATTCACTTTGGTGTGTAGTGAAACATGCTTCAAAGTTGCAAGTGGACTTTCGCTAACCTAGATTCTGCAGTTGTAGGAATTCACCTTACTACTGATGTGAACTGTTGACTCAAGATTACCGTATCTAGAAAGGTCTCTTCGTTTTCCATTCCATCCAATATTGACACGCAGAATTACTGACGATCGACTTTATTTTCATCAGAAAATATAAGGGCCCACGATTCGATCAGGAATTTTTTCTCATCGTACCTTCATCTTAGGAGGTTCAAAAACATATTGAAATTTCACTCGGTTCTTGAACCCACCAGATTCTACACTTGGTCTAGTTAACACAGGCATTCATGTGGGGAAGTTGCTTCATCATCGCTGAAAAAATCAGTTAAACTATCTTTCATCACAGCTTGTAGGATTCAGACGTGTCACACTAAATTCTTCTCGTTTAAGACGAACTGCTTGCTTATTTTTAAGCTGGATTTTATCAGAATCCAATCTCAAACTTTCATGAAGCACGTTTTAGGGACGCCAAGTTCCAACCTGCTCGAGTACTAAAAATGTGTAAACATTATCTTTCGACGTAAGTTGTCTGTCTAGGGATTTCTTGGTTTCCACAATTCCAATTTCTTTAAAATTATTACACAAATGTTCAGGTGGGATCTTACGACAAAATGTCGTACTCTAATCAATGATTTAAATTCAATGAAACACATTGAAATTTCTGGGCGCCAGTTACTAAAGTAACTACTATTAAAGCAGAACTGGGGAACAACATGAGGTGCAATATTGTCTGTTCATCCGCGTAGCACTTATGTTTGAATATTTTGTCACTGAAATCAACAAGATTGTTCAAATCTTGGTTATGACATCTAGAATCGAATTCATAAATACAGTATTTTCGTTGACCCTGTATAAAACAACATGAGATAGTAACATAAAGCGGGGTAAAAACAAGTTATATATTAAAGTATTTTTTATTACATTTCACAGCCATATAAAAATAATTACACTTAAAATAAAATTAATACGAATTGAAACCCAACTGCACTGACTAGCTCTGTGTACAATGAAATAATAACTTTGAACTTGAAATAGAGGAATTAAATATGCGCAGCTTATTTGTTGACGTGGGAGAGTGCAAATTTAATTAGTTGGACATTACTTAACCCAGTGCACGCAAAATATTTCGATTGATTTCGTGGTCTTAGGAAACTGAAAGAGTGATTTACGACAAGCCGTCCGTCCGTCGTCGTTGTCGTCTGTACGTAAACACGATAGTGGCCACAAAAATAAAAAAAGATAGTGGGTAGGGACAGAAGTGTACTAGTATAGAACATTAGTGAAATTCAGAAGAATCGAACTGATAATGTTTTAGATTTTTCTTCCTATATTGTGTATTATTTCACTTATAACACACTAGATTAAAATTTTTAGATTTAAATTCTGCATGTAGTGTTACCAACTTTCTACGATGAAAAATAGCGAATTGTTAAAACCGTAATGTCGAATCCTAACCTCCAAAAGAAATGTAATATTCGTCAAAGTCTAGTCACGGAGAAAAGTGTCTCGGCTTTATTTATAAACATGTAAACGTGTATGAATTTTATCCGTGTTATTTCTAATAGAGACATACATTAAATAAATTCAATAATTTACTTTGTACTTTATTTTTAAAGAACTTTCCTTTAAGTAGAAATTATGGCTTCAACTTCACCAACATTTTGTTTTAAACGCTATCAAGGAGAAACTACAGGACATTGTTTAACCTTTTCCTTTCTTCCATCAACTGCCAAAAATATGATTGTCCCAGAAACTGAAAATAAAACAAACATATACATTTACTGGAATATATACAGGGTGATTAAGAAATCGTACGGTAGTGCTTCAAGAATTGTTTCTAGATGTAAGAATAAAACAAACCTTCAATAAACATACGTCCGAAAGCGATACGTCTTCTAATAACAACTAGGGAAATATTTCGTCATGATTTCTGCTCCAAAAGTGAAATGAAATCTTACGCTAATTCTTGGGTCAAAAATTTGGTCGTTTTATTTGTTTAAAACATGAAAAATTAAATAAAATGTCCAGAACTGTATCTTCAGTAATTTCCGGGAACGTAAAGTTTAAACTTCAGTGCTCTCATATAGAACTCTATTTAGAAAAAATATTTGAAAATTCCAAAATGGCGGCCATTTGAAACAGTTTTTTATTCGTATCTCATGTGTGATTCAACAACTAACCTACTAAATTAAATAAAAATTTGAAGATTTCAATTCTTCATGTACGAGTACCAACTCCACCTCGCTAGGATGAAAAATAGCGAAATTATAGTCAAAAATGTAATTTCGAATCCTTACCTCTCTAGTACATGTGATATCCGTATAGTTGCAAGATTCGATAAGGTCTATTATCTATTTAATATTGCTTTAGGTCTAGGTCTAGCGTTGGGAGAGTTTGGTTGCGCTGTTGTCAAGTTTGGCGGTGACTGGGGGTGGGTTACTTTCAGTTTCCTCGCGTCAGTCGGAAACGTGACAACATAGCAAGGCTGCAGCTACCCCCACCGGCCTGTTATTGGCCAGGCCGGTGACAAGCCCCTCAGGTCCCGTTACCGTGCAAGACCTAAGGCAATATTAAATAGACAATAGTCACCGACACGATGTTAGCGCGAGACCATTTAATACATCATTCCGAAGTTGGTTAGGACCTAATCAACGTCTTAGATTAGTCTTATACAGAATTACAAGGGTCAGAAAATCTGTGTAAAAACTATTTTCAACAAAAATTGACTCTTTGATCAACCAATACAATAACATTTCAATCAAGCAAGAGACTAACTTTAGGATTACATTGTGAGGAATTTTATGGAGGTTACTACCTTAAGAAACCTGATTACAAATTACAAATTGTTTTATCTAGTAGGCTAACCATAAAAATAGTTTGCTAACAAAAATCTATACGTCTCTAAGTTTACGTGTTTATACGTTTATATGTCTATAAGTCTATAGGGATATATGTCTATACGTTTATATGTCTAGGTTGTGCCATTCAATTTATACCTAAGAGAAAAGGTCAGATAGAATATGATAAGTAAGGCTTCAATATAAGATAAGATCAGTTTTGTAGTTTTGTGAGTTCAGTTCAGAATGCGTTAGTGTGGAAAGAATTGGAGACCCAATACGCAATGCTATCCTTGAAGTTACCAGAAGATGGCAGCACTAGAGCTTTTAATTTCCGAACTTCAAATCATAGAATGGAGATGGCTTTTCTATTTTATATGTAAATATTATGTTAGACCTTTTGATGACAACATGTATAGAGCTCCTCAAATTACTATAATACAGTTTTACACACTCTACAATAATCTCTTGCAACAGTTGGGAAATAACAGTGATTAAAAAAAAAGTCACTTTACACACATGCTGTAACGTCTTTGAAAAAAAAAAAAACTAATTAAATGAATACATATATAATTTTTTCTTATTCCTAATACTCGAGAAAACTTTGTAATAAGGAAATATAAACTGTGTAAAAACATTGCATAAACTTTCCCGCTTATCAAACCTCAAATCCAAATGAAAACCAACATAACTATTTGTCACACAGAAAATTAATTAAATAAAACTCCAGTTGTAAAACAACTAAACTTCCAGTTTAGTATTACTAAAATTACAAAAAATTCTAAAATTACTATTTTGGACACTAAATTACTAAAATTCCCGTTGTAGAATCAGGAAGATACATCGGGCTAATACTTGATAGCAAATTAAAACGGAATCTTCAAATTGCCAACATTGTTAAGTTAATACGTAATCAGTCCCATCTCCTGAAATACATTATCAAATCTTCCTCTACTATTCCAACTCCAAAACAAGAGACTAATCTATGGGACGCCGGAACAGGGAGACTGGACTGGTATCCAATCCCCGATTTTATTTAGTTTATTTTAATATTTTAATTCAGCAGATTTCGCGAAATTATTAAATTGGACTGGATTTCGGGTAATGGCGTTGCTGAGATCTCGTGAAGACCAACGCTTAAATAAATAAATAAATATATATAAGAGAGATTTAGTAATATAGTTTCTACCATTCATAATTCAATTTTAGTTGTGTGCAGTTACTTTTAAAATGTAAGTCCTAGCTTTTAGTTTATTATTATTAACTCATTAAGAACTGGTTAGATAGAGTGGTGTTTGCTCTAAAGGAAAAAATTCGACCTCAAAGGGTACGGAAAAGCACGTTTTCAATATTTTCATATGTTGGTTGAGCTAATTCCGGCATTAATTAATTAGTTTGACCCAAGCGACTATAAGGCGTTACAAATCTATTTATCACTGATCGAATCAATCTGTCAATGTAGCTGTTCAATCTGGGGATCTCCTTTTAACTCTCAAATAACGAAAGATTCAAACTATCCAAAAACGTTTCTGGATGCTCCTTGGTATGTGTGAAAATCCACGTTGCGTTCTAACCTTGTACTTCCTGACGTAACGTCAGTTCTTTCTACAGTTAGTCTAAGTTATCAGCATGACAATCTACGACACGACCTTACAACTCAGACGATTCGAAAGAAAAAGACATTTCCACCTCAGATTTCTGTACTTACAGCACAACCAATAAATAGATTTATGGGGACCTAACCTAACCTAACCTCAGATTTCTGTACTTACAGCACAACCAATAAATAGATTTATGGGGACCTAACCTAACCTAACCTAACCTAACCTCAGATTTCTGTACTTACAGCACAACCAATAAATAGATTTATGGGGACCTAACCTAACCTAACCTAACCTAACCTCAGATTTCTGTAGTTACAGCACAACCAATAAATAGATTTATGGGGACCTAACCTAACCTAACCTAACCTAGGTACCCTAACCTAACCTGACCTAACCTCAGATTTCTGTAGTTACAGCACAACCAATAAATAGATTTATGGGGACCTAACCTAACCTAACCTGACCTAACCTCAGATTTCTGTACTTACAGCACAACCAATAAATAGATTTATGGGGACACAACCTAACCTAACCTAACCTAACCTAGGTACCCTAACCTAACCTAACCTAACCTCAGATTTCTGTAGTTACAGCACAACCAATAAATAGATTTATGGGGACCTAACCTAACCTAACCTAACCTAACCTGACCTAACCTAACCTAACCTAACCTATCCTAACCTAACCTAACCTCAGATTTCTGTAGTTACAGCACAACCAATAAATAGATTTATGGGGACCTAACCTAACCTAACCTAACCTGACCTAACCTAACCTAACCTAACCTATCCTAACCTAACCCAACCTAACCTAACCTCAGATTTCTGTAGTTACAGTACAACCAATAAATAGATTTATGGGGACCTAACCTAACCTAACCTAACCTAACCTAACCTAACCTAACCTAACCTAACCTAACCTAACCTAACCTAACCTAATCTAACCTAACCTAACCTAACCTAACCTAACCTAACCTAACCTAATCTAACCTAACCTAACCTAACCTAACCTAACCTAACCTAACCTAATCTAACCTAACCTCAGATTTTTGTAGTTACAGCACAACCAATAAATAGATTTATGGGGACCGTTACAAAGAGGTAGGCCTAACTCACATGACTAATTAATCTGTTATTACTAACAGTTCAGTATATGCATTTTACTTGTCAAACTGTATGTACTAAATTTTGTGCAATAAAGTTATGTAAATTGAGGACGATGTAAAAGTTTATGTAATATTAAATATATAATTTTGTTTTAAAGACGATTTTAAAGATTTCTTTTCACTTTTTGAAACTACTGAATTAACAGTTAAAAATAATATTCCAAGTGAAAAATATACTACCCAGACTGGGAATAGAACTCAGGACCTTTGGCTTTACGCGCGAATGCTCTACCAACTGAGCTAACCTAAGTCGCTTCCCAAGTTGAGCAAATATTAATTTCAACGTCGTTTGTAACGAGGTAATTAATTTGATAACTCAAAAAACTGCAGCGAAAGCAAAGTTTTGAGAAGTGTACGGCTGGGAAGATACTAAGGATAGCTCAGTTGGTAGAGCATTGACACGTAAAGCTTCTATGATACAGTGAAATTTCGACAAACGAACCATCTACTTACTTATGCATAAGAGACCGACTGTAATAAAGGGTGTCCAACAAGTTAGGCTCAACAGGAACGGCAGCGTGATACTTCCAATCACTACTCCAGTTCTTCCAAATGTCATGGTTAGACTTACTGCAAGCGTTCTGCAAATATAAACCCATCAAATTATATATTACTAGTAGAAATAGTTGTGACAATCTTTTATAGCTACGCGTTTAGTAAGTTATAATAAAAATATGCTTAATTGCACTCAACAATAAAAATATTAGACCTATTTTTGGGCATTACATTTAGATAATCTGATTGTATTACATTGAATGATGGGGGCTGAGTAAGTACCACGATGGAGCAAATCAATTTGATTTTATATGTGCCCACTTAGTACAGTCAAAATGGTTTAAATTTTCGCAAAAACTGTTTTGAAAATTCTTTAAAACACGTAAAATTCTCCGAAGAGCGCTTGCTAAGGGTGAAGGGGTTGTAAAATAATTAACCTACTGGATATGTCTCCTTGATCTTTCAAGTAACAATTCCTACATCGTCCATGATACAATTTTTTTTCATTTAGAGGATCTGTATCACATTACATGTATGAGGTGGATGTATACCTCATCCATCCTGCACAGTCTACACACAGTTTCGTCGTGGTATGCAAGTGCACACCTGTGCACGAATCAGTACTTTATCCTGTGCAGGTGCACCCTCAGTATCCCGTGATTTATTTGAGTTGCCTCTCTGCCACGGTCAGTACTCTCCCTTCAGTTCTACCTGAACGGACTTCTCCTAGTAGTAGTTTGCTATGGAAATGCCCCCTTAGTATTAACTCATCTTTGTTGGCGTTTTCTCTGAACTCATCTGTTTATGACCAAATACACATCTCATGTCTTATGAACTCTAAAGCAGATCCCCGTTTAACCAATTTATCGGCCTCTTCATTTCCCTCAACTCCCTTGTACTCTAGAACCCAACGCAACGTTGCCCGGTTTCCAGAAAGCGTTGAGGTTCTCTCAGCATTTCCAGACTAAACTGGATTTTATTTTAGCGTCTGCGAGTGCTTTAATCGCTGTCTGAATAGATATAAAAACCCATTTCAAATTCTCCTGAACGCAGTTATTCATGGGCACTACTTCAAACTGAAAACTGTGACATACCGTCCCAAGGGAAAAGAACACTACACAATCCCAGTCTCAACTCATACACCTCAACACTAGTGTTTTCCTTAGTTTTGGAACCGTCGGCGTACCACACTTGGTCCCCTGAGTTATTTAAAGTGTGTCTTTCTCCCCATAGGCCATTTTAAGCGAAAACGACTATCTACATTGGTGTCCATCCGCTGTATTGGGCGGCAGATTATTCCCGTGATTATGGGATCCCGCAGGAGTGAGGTGTTAAAGGGCGTAACGATCGTGCACTTGACATTGAAGGGGGAGTTTCGACGTCATTTTTAAAAGGTATTTGTTTAATACGTTACGCCACTTCTTGAGATACACAAATGTTGGCAAACTCGTGTTATTATTATGAAAAATTGGTACTTACGTATTTACGCCACCGCAGCAGAAGTTGCGCTAATGCGCGGCATGCGCCAATATTTGCTTACTTTGCGATATAATTATATATCACGACAGGTTTGGCCAGGTATATATATATATATATATATAAACACCTGGCCAAACCTTATACATTACATATATATATATATATATATATATATATATATATATAAACACCTGGCCAAACCTTATACATTACATATATATATATATATATATATATATATATATATATATATATAATGGAATTCTGCTTCCCTTAAACCAGTTTGCTCTTTATTGGCGCATGCGCATTAGCGCAACTTCTGCTGCGGTGGCGTTAATACGTAAGTACCGAAAAATTTACCATTATTAAATATCTTAAAACCATAACCTTTTGTGATATCAACATACCAGCTAGTATATAGTTCTTACCTTATAGATGTAGGGAATAATTCCACTGCTAGTCCTACGATGCCAATAGAAGCAACACTGATAACGCCACTGTAGAGACACACAACCCAGACTATGTAGGAAGCATTCACCCAAGGTATGGATACAACCAGCAAGGCTGAGATTATGAAGCTAGAAACTAGAATCAGAAGATATTATGTAGCCTACAATATACCACAAAACTGGTGGATTATTTAAAATATTAGAGATTGTTGAGAGATTACTCACGAGGGAAGTGAAGCATCACACGCGAGGTGACACTGTTTTAACAGGAAGATTAATATATCCCACAATAAGGTGAGACATCACTGCTGATGGTGATTATAAGGGTTATTGCATGTAAAACGGAGCCTATTGGGGACTGCTACTCTTTTGTCAATTTATTGAAATGAGATATACTAGTAGGAACAAGTATGAATTCATTGAACAAATTTCAAAACAAATCTACAGAAATGTGTTCAGATATTGCCTCTGAATTTCACCTAGGTTACTAGATCCGGATTGATCAAGTCACCGACAAGAGAGTAGCGAGTGGAGACATGTTAATACACATCTACCCCCCCCCGTCAGGGCTTCGCCGATGTTAAGAAAGCAGTGATATACACAATTACGAGGTTCATAAAACCTGTGTAAAAACTGTTTTAAACAAACTTAACCTACTGGATAAGACTCCTTGATATATCAATACAATTTAACATTTCCTACAAGGACCAAAAAACCAACTTTTGGGAGAGGAACTGTTTGTAGTTATAACATTGTATGATGAGGTTGGGTAATTATCATGATGGCCTAAGTTTAAAAAAAAAGTTAAAAAAAAAAAAATGAAATAATCGGAGTACAATCATGACAGTGTTTCGGCTGTAAGGCGGTCATTTTTAACTACAGTTTCGATTTTCCTTTACAATTTTATCAACAAAGCTTAACCTAAAATCACTTACTGGGTAGTTAATTTACTTCTAAGTACTGCTTATTTTTATTGATACCTATTAATACTTTCTTGCCAGTTTTCTTGACCAAATAACTACTCAGTGCCATACACATTGCTGTTGTAAAGTTGGTATACATGACATGTATATAGACTGATTCATTCACCGTCATCTGAAAATCACAAATAATTAAAGATTAAATTTTAAAGTTAAGAAACGTATAATAGATTATAAGGATTTATTAAGCAAATTATTTGATTAGTAAGTGAATAGTATATTGCGTTTCAAGGCCGGAAAATGGCCTTTTTCAGTGCGCCAGTAACAGAGTATGGGAAGACAAGGAAGGACGGGGAAAAACACTTTCCGTTCGAGTAATTTACGCTATTTTTCATTATACTTATTTATTATTTTATTGTGGTAACATTTATGAAAGTTAAATATTATTCAATTAAAAAATAGCAATGCAATAATGTAGTGCAATTTCTAGTTGTTAAAGTGAATATTTTTATAGGACAACAGTTGTTTGCATCTATAGGTTGTGCTGAACGAGAAGAAGCCTGGCCTCAATTTTAGAAAGTGGTTGAAACCGGTTTTTGAGGGGTGGTGGTAGACGAGCCTCAGTAGTTATGTATCCGTACCTTATATAAAATATATATTGTTGTGGGCTGTGATAACTTCCGTCAGAGGCCTCACCGGCGTCGACCTAAAGGTCTTTTGCCGCCCCAAGTTCCATCCTACACCCACTCAGTAATACCTGTCATCCTTATGAAGGAACAGTTACTACCTATAGGGTTCTCTAGGATGGTTTCCATCTCCTTCCCCTGAGGGCCTAGAGAGTATAGCCTGGCTCGTCCTAACGCCTCACACTCTAAGAGAATGTGTTCTGCGGACTCTTCAGCCAAACCACATTTCCTGTAAATATTTTCTGCAGCAATCCCTATCCTGTGAAGGTGTTTTCTGAGGTGACAGTGGCTCGTTAAGAGCCCAACCACCCACCTCATGTTATCCCTTCTAAGAGAGATGAGTTGTTCAGCATGTTTCTTGCTTGGTCTAAGTAGCCTCTTTTCAACCCTACTTGTAGTTGAATTCGTCCAGGCCCTATTCATCCCCTCCCGTATCCATGTATCAACCGCTGCTCTGGCATGTCCATAGGAGATCCCGAACACTTATAATTTATAAGTGTATATATTTATATAAGATATATATTATACCACACCTTAAAAACCGGTTTCAACCACTTTCTAAAATTGAGGCCAGGCTTCTTCTCGTTCCGCACAACTAGACTATAGTATAGTATCAAACTGGGAATTCAGCTGAACGAAAGGTCGCTTCACTTACACTAGCCTAGAGGACTAGGGCGTCCTATGACCTACCCTCAAGCCACCTGAGTCATCTACTGGGCTTCATTTTATAAAACTTTAATTTATTTTATTTGATATCTGACAAACAAAGACCAGAGCACTGTGGTGAAAATATATACAGGTACACTTTCAAAAGTCCGTTACCACACTTGGGAATAAACAATGACAAAAAGTTTGTTTTTTGTTATTTTGTTTATTCCCAAGTGTGGTAAGGGACTTTTGAAAGTGTACCTGTACATAATTACAAGAATAATGAGACCAAACAACGCATAATTTACTGAATTATAGCTAAACAACAACAATGTTTGCTAAAAAATGAGTGACTGTATGATGTTTCACAAGTTTGAAATATAGTTCAATTGATTTTGAGAATGGAAACTTTTACTACATAGTAGTAAATGTTTATTTAATGCATACCTTATCCCAATGTTTATAAATAGGAGGGCGTAGTGAAACTGCCCCAACATTTTGGGTTCTTTTGAAACGATGGTACTGCCCCGCTCATTAAAGAGGATTAGGAAGGGTCGCCTCGCAAGACTAGAATTGCTGAAATTGCCCCGAGCGCCCAAATAATATTGAAAATTTTATTTTACATGTTACGCTACGGGACCTAACCTAACCTAACCTAACCTTACAGGTTTATATCCTTGATTGAGGTTAAATTGGTCTTTCGAGGCGACCCTTCTTGATCCTCTTTAATGAGCCGAGCTGTTTCATCATTTCAAGCGTACCTAAAATATGGGGGCAGTTTCATAGTCCCTAAATAGGAATATATGTTTTTGCATTAAAAAAAAAATTTGTTACTTTTTCAATAGACTAGTAGTAGGAATTTTTTTGCTTTTTTTTCAACATTATTCTCTGAATTACTGTTGCTTAGATGAGCAAATGTTAAAATTACAAAACATTAATTCTATAAATTCCAATATTACTGTTTTAATAAGGAAATAAGGAGAGGGGATGATGAAGAATGTATGTCGTTAGGTAATGTTAAGTACTTCAGACGTGAGTGTAAAAAAAATTAAAGGCGTCAATCAACATTAACAGTTAGGTTAGGTTAGGTTAGGTTAGGTTAGGTTAGGTTGGTTAAGTTAGGTTGGTCAATCAATATTAACTGCCTGTAACGTTAGTACCGAGCGCCTTACAATTATTAGATAGGCAACTACACATCTGTGGAAGTGCACGGTAGTAGAGATCCGGACAGTTGAGAACAAAAATGGTGGGGGTACCCCCACCCCTCCCCCTTGGCCCCTTGGCCCCTCCCCCCTTGCCCCCCCCTTTGCCCCTCCCCCTTGGCCCCTCCCCCTTGACCCCCTTGGCCCCTCCCCCCTTGGCCCCTCCCCCTTGACCCCCCCTTTGCCCCTGCCCCTCCCCTGTAGGCCCCTCCCCTTTAGGCCCCTTCCCTTCCCCCATTGGTCCCCCCACCCCGCCCCCTGCCCCTCCCCTTTAGGCCCCTTCCCATCCCCCATTGGTCCCCCCACCTCCTCCCGCCCCTCCCCTTTAGGCCCCTTCCCTTCCCCCATTGGTCCCCCCACCTGTAACGTATTATTGTTGTCGAGACACACACATGACGTCATACACACATGACGTCATACACTTAACTTTTTTAATACCAGCGGGATTCGAACCTATGAAGTTTGGATTTGAAGGCGGACACGCTACCGACTGAGCTATCGTGCATAGTATTACAAGTCGGATATTTAACGCAGTATATAAGCCGCCATGTTGTAACCGCAATAATGTGTTATATATATATATATAATGTGTTAAGATAGTTAACCTAACCTATAAGTTTCCTACTTTTGCCCATCCACAGCCTATCAGCTGTTACAATAATGTGCTATATAAGTATATAATGTGTTAAGATAGTTAACCTAAAGTTTCCCACCTTTGCCCATCCACAGCCAATCAGCTGTTACAATAATGTGTTATATAATTATATAATGTGTTAAGATAGTTAACCTAAAGTTTCCCACCATTGCCCATCCACAGCCAATCAGCTGTTACAATAATGTGTTATATATATATATATATATAATGTGTTATATACTTATATAATGTGTTAAGATAGTTAACCTAACCTCATAGTATTACAAGTCGGATATTCAACGCAGTGCCGCCAACGCCAGAACATTTCGTAGAAGTTCGGACACGAACCCCATACCGTAAGACGTACCGAGTTTTTCGCGACCGCGAAAAACTCGCGTACGTCTTACGGTATGGGTTCTGAGTCGTACCTCTAGGTTACTCTGACAACAAATAGTAGTGTCCAAATTGTAATGTGCTTGTGTTAACCTAACCTATAAGTTTTCCTACTTTTGCCTATGTTCACCACGGCCATGTGTTATATATTTATATAATGTGTTAAGATAGTTAACCTAACCTATGTATGAAAAGTTTTTACCTATGTTCACCAAAGCCTACTTGTATCAGCTGGTACAATTAATGTGTATTTATATAATGTGTTATATATTTATATAATGTGTTAAGATAGTTAACCTAACCTATAAGTTTCCTACTTTTGCCTATGTTCACCACAGCCTACTTGTAACAGTTGGTACAATTAATGTGTTATATATTTATATAATGTGTTATATATGTATATAATGTGTTAAGATAGTTAACCTAACCTATAAGTTTCCTACTATTGCCTATGTTCACCACAGCCTACTTGTAACAGCTGGTACAATAATGTGTTATATATTTATATAATGTGTTATATATGTATATAATAAGTTAAGATAGTTAATCCAACCTATGTATGAAAAGTTTTTACCTATGTTCACCACAGCCTACTTGTAACAGTTGGTACAATCAATGTGTATTTATATAATGTGTTATATATTTATATAATGTGTTGAGATAGTTAACCTAACCTATAAGTTTCCTACTTTTGCCTATGTTCACCACAGCCTACTTGAATCAGCTGGTACAATTAATGTGTTATATATTTATATAATGTGTTATATATGTATATAATGTGTTAAGATAGTTAACCTAACCTATAAGTTTCCCACTTTTGCCTATGTTCACCACAGCCTACTTGTAACAGCTGGTACAATAATGTGTTATATATATGTAATGTGTTATATATTTATATAATGTGTTATATAGTTATATAATGTGTTAAGATAGTTAATCTAACCTATGTATGAAAAGTTTTTACCTATGTTCACCACAGCCTACTTGTAACAGTTGGTACAATTAATGTGTTATATATTTATATAATGTGTTATATATGTATATAATGTGTTAAGATAGTTAACCTAACCTATAAGTTTCCTACTATTGCCTATGTTCACCACAGCCTACTTGTAACAGCTGGTACAATAATGTGTTATATATTTATATAATGTGTTATATATGTATATAATAAGTTAAGATAGTTAATCCAACCTATGTATGAAAAGTTTTTACCTATGTTCACCACAGCCTACTTGTAACAGTTGGTACAATCAATGTGTATTTATATAATGTGTTATATATTTATATAATGTGTTGAGATAGTTAACCTAACCTATAAGTTTCCTACTTTTGCCTATGTTCACCACAGCCTACTTGAATCAGCTGGTACAATTATTGTGTCATATATTTATATAATGTGTTATATATGTATATAATGTGTTAAGATAGTTAACCTAACCTATAAGTTTCCCACTTTTGCCTACGTTCACCACAGCCTACTTGTAACAGCTGGTACAATAATGTGTTATATATATGTAATGTGTTATATATTTATATAATGTGTTATATAGTTATATAATGTGTTAAGATAGTTAACCTAACCTAAAGTTTCCTACTTTTGCCTATGTTTACCACAAGTTTCCTACTTTTGCCCATCCACAGCCAATCAGCTGTTACAATAATGTGTTATATATATATATATAATGTGTTATATATTTATATAATGTGTTAAGATAGGTAACCTAACCTATTAGAGTTTCCTACTTTTGCCCACCACGGCCTAGGTACATTTAATGTGTATAATGTGTTAAACGTAGTTTCCTCCGTTGTCTACCAGGGTGTAGCACATGTGTTTAAGTATCGTGTTAAAATATTGTTAACCTAGACTTAATTCCTACTTTTGCCTATTAACCTAACCTATAAGTGTCCTACTTTTACCCATCCACAGCCAATCAGCTGTTACAATAATGTGTTATATAATTATATAATGTGTTAAGATAGTTAACCTAAAGTTTCCTACCTTTGCTCATCCACAGCCAATCAGCTGGTACAATTAATGTGTTATATATATAATGTGTTATATATTTATATAATGTGTTAAGATAGTTAACCTAACCTATAAGTGTCCTACTTTTACCCATCCACAGTCAATCAGCTGTTACAATAATGTGTTATATATATAAATAATGTGTTATATATTTATATAATGTGTTAAGATAGTTAACCTATAAGTGTCCTACTTTTACCCATCCACAGCCTATCAGCTGTTACAATAATGTGTTATATAATTATATAATGTGTTAAGATAGTTAACCTAACCTATAAGTGTCCTACTTTTACCCATCCACAGCCAATCAGCTGGTACAATTAATGTGTTATATATATATAATGTGTTATATATTTATATAATGTGTTATATAATGTGTTTAGATAGTTAACCTAACCTATAAGTTTCCTACTTTTACCCATCCACAGCCAATCAGCTGTTACAATAATGTGTTAAGATAGTTAACCTATAAGTGTCCTACTTTTATCCATCCACAGCCTATCAGCTGTTACAATAATGTGTTATATAATTATATAATGTGTTAAGATAGTTAACCTAAAGTTTCCTACCTTTGCCCATCCACAGCTAATCAGCTGGTACAATTAATGTGTTATATATATATATATAATGTGTTATATATTTATATAATGTGTTAAGATAGTTAACCTAAAGTGTCCTACTTTTACTCATCCACAGCCAATCAGCTGTTACAATAATGTGTTATATATATATATATATATATATATAATGTGTTATATATTTATATAATGTGTTATATAATGTGTTAAGATAGTTAACCTAACCTATTAGAGTTTCCTACTTTTGCCCACCACGGCCTAGGTACATTTAATGTGTATAATCTGTTAAACGTAGTTTCCTCCGTTGTCTACCAGGGTGTAGCACATGTTTTTATGTATCGTGTTAAAATATTGTTAACCTAGACTTAATTCCTACTTTTGCCTAAACCTATGCTTACCACAGTCCAAACGGGTGTTAGTCTGGCCACTATTTAACCGAACCGAAATTACCAAGCGATTTACCAACCGATTTACCAACCAAAACCAACCGATTTACCAACCGAAATATACTTTTACCAACCGATTTACCAACCACAATATACTTTTACCAACCGATTTACCAACCAAAACCAACCGATTTACCAACCAAAACCAACCGATTTACTGTCTGGAGTTAATATAAAACCACTAACTCCGCTTACAAAACCATTCCGCGACAACATAATGCTTGTTAAAATAACCGACAGTTCGGAATGCGAACAAGGGAAGAGCCTCGTAAAGAAGAATATCTGTGGAGTATTTAACAGTTATCTTCGTGGGAAATTTACGGATTTTGTTTCCGCAAGACATGGCGTAAAAGTAAAATTACCATTCCCTTTGAATGGAAAGAGACCTATGGCGAAACGTGTATGCAATATTATTGGAGCAGATGGGATGCAAGCCATTGCAAAGAAATTTAAAAATCCCATTGCAATCCCCTACAAGGTAGAGTTAGCGGATGTTGAGTTGGCTACTCTACAGGAAAAAATGCCCGAAATACTATTGGAGCTGCAAACCCACGACTTCTACCTTATGGATTTGGACATTACACAAGATTTTGTGGGGATCTTTAACAAGCGAGAGATGTGTGAGCATTTAGTACGTCATTAAAAATAAATAAATAAATGTTTTAAAATAATATTCTTTGTAATTTGTTACCTCCATTCCACCAAAACTCTTTTTAGTAGAGAGATAGATATTTGATGTGACCTTGGAATTGTAGCCGAAAATGACACGACCCCCCAACCCCCATTTTTCCTTTTTAAATATATAACGTCGTAACGTTTGTTAGGAACCGATTTACCAAACCGTAGATAAAATTACCAAGATTTGGTTGGTAAATTGGTTGCAAAAAGTATATTTTGGTTGGTAAATCGGTTGGTATTGGTTAGGTTAGGTTAGGTTAGGTCTGGTTAGGATAGGTTAGGATAGGTTAGGTTAGGTTAGGTCTGGTTAGGATAGGTTAGCATAGGTTAGGTTATGTTAGGTTAGGTTAGGATAGGATAGGTTAGGTTAGGTTAGGTTAGGATAGGTTAGGTTAGGTTAGGATAGGTTATGTTAGGTGAGGTTAGGTTAGGTTAGGATAGGTTAGGTTAGGTTAGGTTTTTAGGAGAATGGTTGTTAGGTTAAGTTAGGATAGGATAGGTTAGGTCTGGTTAGGTTAGGATAGGTTAGGTTAGGTTAGGTCTGGTTAGGATAGGTTAGGTTATGTTAGGTTAGGTTAGGATAGGATAGGTTAGGTTAGGTTAGGATAGGTTAGGTTAGGATAGGTTATGTTAGGTGAGGTTAGGTTAGGTTAGGATAGGTTAGGTTAGGTTAGGTCTGGTTAGGATAGGTTAGGATAGGTTAAGTTAGGTTAGGATAGATTAGGTTATGTTAGGTTAGGTTAGGATAGGTTAGCTTAGGTTAGGTTAGGATAGGTTAGGTTAGGTTAGGATAGGTTATGTTAGGTGAGGTTAGGTTAGATTAGGATAGGTTAGGTTAGGTTAGGTAAGGTTTTTAGGAGAATGGTTGTTAGGTTAGGTTAGGATAGGATAGGTTAGGTTAGGTTAGGTTAGGTTAGGATAGGTTAGGTTAGGTTAGGATAGGTTATGTTAGGTTAGGTTAGGTTAGGTTAGGATAGGTTAGGTTAGGTTAGGTTAGGTTAGGTTTTTAGGAGAATGGTTGCCACACGCCCGGGAGATGGTAGGGGTGGGACGGAGGTTGGTAGGCGTGTGGCAACCATTCTCCTAAAAACCTAACCTAACCTAACCTAACCTAACCTATCCTAACCTAACCTAACCTAACCTAACATAACCTATCCTAACCTAACCTAACCTATCCTAACCTAACCTAACCTAACCTAACCTATCCTATCCTAACCTAACCTAACAACCATTCTCCTAAAAACCTTACCTAACCTAACCTAACCTATCCTAATCTAACCTAACCTCACCTAACATAACCTATCCTAACCTAACCTAACCTATCCTAACCTAACCTAAGCTAACCTATCCTAACCTAACCTAACATAACCTAATCTATCCTAACCTAACTTAACCTATCCTAACCTATCCTAACCAGACCTAACCTAACCTAACCTATCCTAACCTAACCTAACCTCACCTAACATAACCTATCCTAACCTAACCTATCCTAACCTAACCTAACCTATCCTATCCTAACCTAACCTAACATAACCTAACCTATCCTAACCAGACCTAACCTAACCTAACCTATCCTAACCTAACCAGACCTAACCTATCCTATCCTAACTTAACCTAACAACCATTCTCCTAAAAACCTAACCTAACCTAACCTATCCTAACCTAACCTAACCTCACCTAACATAACCTATCCTAACCTAACCTAACCTATCCTAACCTAACCTAACCTAACCTATCCTATCCTAACCTAACCTAACATAACCTAACCTATGCTAACCTATCCTAACCAGACCTAACCTAACCTAACCTATCCTAACCTATCCTAACCAGACCTAACCTAACCTAACCTAACCAATACCAACCGATTTACCAACCAAAATATACTTTTTGCAACCAATTTACCAACCAAATCTTGGTAATTTTATCTACGGTTTGGTAAATCGGTTCCTAACAAACGTTACGACGTTATATATTTAAAAAGGAAAAATGGGGGTTGGGGGGTCGTGTCATTTTCGGCTACAATTCCAAGGTCACATCAAATATCTATCTCTCTACTAAAAAGAGTTTTGGTGGAATGGAGGTAACAAATTACAAAGAATATTATTTTAAAACATTTATTTATTTATTTTTAATGACGTACTAAATGCTCACACATCTCTCGCTTGTTAAAGATCCCCACAAAATCTTGTGTAATGTCCAAATCCATAAGGTAGAAGTCGTGGGTTTGCAGCTCCAATAGTATTTCGGGCATTTTTTCCTGTAGAGTAGCCAACTCAACATCCGCTAACTCTACCTTGTAGGGGATTGCAATGGGATTTTTAAATTTCTTTGCAATGGCTTGCATCCCATCTGCTCCAATAATATTGCATACACGTTTCGCCATAGGTCTCTTTCCATTCAAAGGGAATGGTAATTTTACTTTTACGCCATGTCTTGCGGAAACAAAATCCGTAAATTTCCCACGAAGATAACTGTTAAATACTCCACAGATATTCTTCTTTACGAGGCTCTTCCCTTGTTCGCATTCCGAACTGTCGGTTATTTTAACAAGCATTATGTTGTCGCGGAATGGTTTTGTAAGCGGAGTTAGTGGTTTTATATTAACTCCAGACAGTAAATCGGTTGGTTTTGGTTGGTAAATCGGTTGGTTTTGGTTGGTAAATCGGTTGGTAAAAGTATATTGTGGTTGGTAAATCGGTTGGTAAAAGTATATTTCGGTTGGTAAATCGGTTGGTTTTGGTTGGTAAATCGGTTGGTAAATCGCTTGGTAATTTCGGTTCGGTTAAATAGTGGCCAGACTAACACCCGTTTGGACTGTGGTAAGCATAGGTTTAGGCAAAAGTAGGAATTAAGTCTAGGTTAACAATATTTTAACACGATACATAAAAACATGTGCTACACCCTGGTAGACAACGGAGGAAACTACGTTTAACAGATTATACACATTAAATGTACCTAGGCCGTGGTGGGCAAAAGTAGGAAACTCTAATAGGTTAGGTTAACTATCTTAACACATTATATAACACATTATATAAATATATAACACATTATATATATATATATATATAACACATTATTGTAACAGCTGATTGGCTGTGGATGAGTAAAAGTAGGACACTTTAGGTTAACTATCTTAACACATTATATAAATATATAACACATTATATATATATATAACACATTAATTGTACCAGCTGATTAGCTGTGGATGGGCAAAGGTAGGAAACTTTAGGTTAACTATCTTAACACATTATATAATTATATAACACATTATTGTAACAGCTGATAGGCTGTGGATGGATAAAAGTAGGACACTTATAGGTTAACTATCTTAACACATTATTGTAACAGCTGATTGGCTGTGGATGGGTAAAAGTAGGAAACTTATAGGTTAGGTTAACTATCTAAACACATTATATAACACATTATATAAATATATAACACATTATATATATATATAACACATTAATTGTACCAGCTGATTGGCTGTGGATGGGTAAAAGTAGGACACTTATAGGTTAGGTTAACTATCTTAACACATTATATAATTATATAACACATTATTGTAACAGCTGATAGGCTGTGGATGGGTAAAAGTAGGACACTTATAGGTTAACTATCTTAACACATTATATAAATATATAACACATTATTTATATATATAACACATTATTGTAACAGCTGATTGACTGTGGATGGGTAAAAGTAGGACACTTATAGGTTAGGTTAACTATCTTAACACATTATATAAATATATAACACATTATATATATAACACATTAATTGTACCAGCTGATTGGCTGTGGATGAGCAAAGGTAGGAAACTTTAGGTTAACTATCTTAACACATTATATAATTATATAACACATTATTGTAACAGCTGATTGGCTGTGGATGGGTAAAAGTAGGACACTTATAGGTTAGGTTAATAGGCAAAAGTAGGAATTAAGTCTAGGTTAACAATATTTTAACACGATACTTAAACACATGTGCTACACCCTGGTAGACAACGGAGGAAACTACGTTTAACACATTATACACATTAAATGTACCTAGGCCGTGGTGGGCAAAAGTAGGAAACTCTAATAGGTTAGGTTACCTATCTTAACACATTATATAAATATATAACACATTATATATATATATATAACACATTATTGTAACAGCTGATTGGCTGTGGATGGGCAAAAGTAGGAAACTTGTGGTAAACATAGGCAAAAGTAGGAAACTTTAGGTTAGGTTAACTATCTTAACACATTATATAACTATATAACACATTATATAAATATATAACACATTACATATATATAACACATTATTGTACCAGCTGTTACAAGTAGGCTGTGGTGAACATAGGCAAAAGTGGGAAACTTATAGGTTAGGTTAACTATCTTAACACATTATATACATATATAACACATTATATAAATATATGACACAATAATTGTACCAGCTGATTCAAGTAGGCTGTGGTGAACATAGGCAAAAGTAGGAAACTTATAGGTTAGGTTAACTATCTCAACACATTATATAAATATATAACACATTATATAAATACACATTGATTGTACCAACTGTTACAAGTAGGCTGTGGTGAACATAGGTAAAAACTTTTCATACATAGGTTGGATTAACTATCTTAACTTATTATATACATATATAACACATTATATAAATATATAACACATTATTGTACCAGCTGTTACAAGTAGGCTGTGGTGAACATAGGCAATAGTAGGAAACTTATAGGTTAGGTTAACTATCTTAACACATTATATACATATATAACACATTATATAAATATATAACACATTAATTGTACCAACTGTTACAAGTAGGCTGTGGTGAACATAGGTAAAAACTTTTCATACATAGGTTAGATTAACTATCTTAACACATTATATAACTATATAACACATTATATAAATATATAACACATTACATATATATAACACATTATTGTACCAGCTGTTACAAGTAGGCTGTGGTGAACATAGGCAAAAGTGGGAAACTTATAGGTTAGGTTAACTATCTTAACACATTATATACATATATAACACATTATATAAATATATAACACATTAATTGTACCAGCTGATTCAAGTAGGCTGTGGTGAACATAGGCAAAAGTAGGAAACTTATAGGTTAGGTTAACTATCTCAACACATTATATAAATATATAACACATTATATAAATACACATTGATTGTACCAACTGTTACAAGTAGGCTGTGGTGAACATAGGTAAAAACTTTTCATACATAGGTTGGATTAACTATCTTAACTTATTATATACATATATAACACATTATATAAATATATAACACATTATTGTACCAGCTGTTACAAGTAGGCTGTGGTGAACATAGGCAATAGTAGGAAACTTATAGGTTAGGTTAACTATCTTAACACATTATATACATATATAACACATTATATAAATATATAACACATTAATTGTACCAACTGTTACAAGTAGGCTGTGGTGAACATAGGCAAAAGTAGGAAACTTATAGGTTAGGTTAACTATCTTAACACATTATATAAATATATAACACATTATATAAATACACATTAATTGTACCAGCTGATACAAGTAGGCTTTGGTGAACATAGGTAAAAACTTTTCATACATAGGTTAGGTTAACTATCTTAACACATTATATAAATATATAACACATGGCCGTGGTGAACATAGGCAAAAGTAGGAAAACTTATAGGTTAGGTTAACACAAGCACATTACAATTTGGACACTACTATTTGTTGTCAGAGTAACCTAGAGGTACGACTCAGAACCCATACCGTAAGACGTACGCGAGTTTTTCGCGGTCGCGAAAAACTCGGTACGTCTTACGGTATGGGGTTCGTGTCCGAACTTCTACGAAATGTTCTGGCGTTGGCGGCACTGCGTTGAATATCCGACTTGTAATACTATGAGGTTAGGTTAACTATCTTAACACATTATATAAGTATATAACACATTATATATATATATATATATATAACACATTATTGTAACAGCTGATTGGCTGTGGATGGGCAATGGTGGGAAACTTTAGGTTAACTATCTTAACACATTATATAATTATATAACACATTATTGTAACAGCTGATTGGCTGTGGATGGGCAAAGGTGGGAAACTTTAGGTTAACTATCTTAACACATTATATACTTATATAGCACATTATTGTAACAGCTGATAGGCTGTGGATGGGCAAAAGTAGGAAACTTATAGGTTAGGTTAACTATCTTAACACATTATATATATATATATAACACATTATTGCGGTTACAACATGGCGGCTTATATACTGCGTTAAATATCCGACTTGTAATACTATGCACGATAGCTCAGTCGGTAGCGTGTCCGCCTTCAAATCCAAACTTCATAGGTTCGAATCCCGCTGGTATTAAAAAAGTTAAGTGTATGACGTCATGTGTGTATGACGTCATGTGTGTGTCTCGACAACAATAATACGTTACAGGTGGGGGGACCAATGGGGGAAGGGAAGGGGCCTAAAGGGGAGGGGCGGGAGGAGGTGGGGGGACCAATGGGGGATGGGAAGGGGCCTAAAGGGGAGGGGCAGGGGGCGGGGTGGGGGGACCAATGGGGGAAGGGAAGGGGCCTAAAGGGGAGGGGCCTACAGGGGAGGGGCAGGGGCAAAGGGGGGGTCAAGGGGGAGGGGCCAAGGGGGGAGGGGCCAAGGGGGGTCAAGGGGGAGGGGCCAAGGGGGAGGGGCAAAGGGGGGGGGCAAGGGGGGAGGGGCCAAGGGGCCAAGGGGGAGGGGTGGGGGTACCCCCACCATTTTTGTTCTCAACTGTCCGGATCTCTACTCACGGGTATGTATATACATACTGGGACTGCAAGACCCTTATAAATCGATCATAGTCCAGTCATTTTAGTCCAATTATACAAAGACCAGGGTAAATTTTTTAATCGCAAA
Organism: Aphrophora alni; assembly: GCA_963513935.1. Taxonomy (NCBI): domain Eukaryota; kingdom Metazoa; phylum Arthropoda; class Insecta; order Hemiptera; family Aphrophoridae; genus Aphrophora; species Aphrophora alni. The sequence continues at coordinate 40,428,855 of OY740777.1, read as the reverse complement.
ATATTCCACCCTCTGTTCTTTGACTTCACCCCTCAGTAAACCGTGATTTTTGACAACCCGTCCGTCCGTCGTCGTTGTTGTCTGATACGATAACAAAAATTAAGATAGGAGCATGAAATTTTGTTTTGAACTGTAATATGCTTATTAAACCTGTATTAAAATGTAGAATAATTCGATTAAAAACGTAAAAATGGCGGCCATCTTAAACAGTTTTTTCTTCATATCGCTAGTGTTATTCAACTTTAACCCTACAAGTGGCGATGTTAAAGGTTATGTTTTCTTAAAAATTTCATAAAAAATAATAATTGTATGCAAAACCTAACTTGAAGAATATCATTTTTCTCAGAAAGATGCGTAGAATTTATCTATGTAAAAAAATTATTTGGAGTTAGTATGTTAGGTGTCAAAAAATGAAGTTAACATATTTCAGAAAAACCTTTATCATCCAAAATCAATAACTTACCACCTTTTTTCAAGATATACAAAAGTTTTGTATAGTATTTGTGAATATACTTAGGGGGAAAAAAATTGTAACATTTACAAAAAAATAAAATGTTTTACGAAAAAAGGAAAATGTTTTGCCTAATTTGAAAAAAAATCACCGTTAAATTATTAAATTTTATTAAACAAAATTGTTAACATTTTATAAACTTTTGGGTGTATGGTAATAATCTATGGAAAATTATCTTTAAAACAGTATAAAAATTATTGCCGTAGGATGATTTATACTAGAGTAAATGTTGAATTTCAAAAACAGTGATTTCTTGTCACATAAACACTAGAATGACAGCGGAATAGCGGAATACTACTTGTAGGGGTTAACAAACCAGATTAGCTAAAAATATGCAGTTTCCAATTCTGCATGAAATGGTACCAACATCACCTGAAAAATAATGAAACTATTGTGAAAATTGTAATTTCGAATTATACAAAGATCGGATAAATCCGAATCATCATTACGAGCGTAGCAAGTGAAGGTTTTTTAAAGGTGAAAACCTCTCGGTGACCATCGCTTCATAAACAACTGGAAGTAAGGAACATACGATAAACACAATTAGCCCTCGAATATTCCAAGAGCGTCAGGTTCGGAAGAGAAGAAGAGTTGATTAAGAGAGAGCTTATAGGAAAGATTAAGGAGAGGGATCTAACCCAAGATTACATGAAAAATATATAGGTACATACATGAGCTCCTGAGGGGGTGACAAATAGTTTCCGATGGTTTCTATTTGGTAGTGAGAAAGTTTGTGCAATGTTTTTGTTGCAAAGTTCGTGAATCTTTCTATACCTACTTTGAACATTTCATTAAGGGAAAAGCAATTACTGTAATGATAAATAGTTCAAATTGCATACCGTGGAACAGTCTGTTGGTTGGGGTCCAATGTTCCTGGATATAACCTGACACGTGTTCATAGTTTCATCTCCAATGGTTTCAATGTAGAAGAATAGTTGCGGAAGCCAAAGTCGGATTGTGTTTAACCTAAAACATTTAGAAAATCAGATTTTAATTTAAAAATATTAATTTAGAATATAATTTTACTACTCAGGGAAACACTATGGGAGTTAAAAAAAAATTTAAAAAATTCAAACTCTCATTATAATTTGGATAAAATTAATCTTAGATTGTAGTTAGATATTCGAATATTTTTTAAATAGTATTTCGTTTGTTTTACTATTTTTTTCTAGTTGTATAAACGTTACAAAACTATTTTAGTACGAACAAATTTGTTTTGAAAGTTTTTAAGAAATTGGTCAAATAACAAACATTATTTAGTGTCAACGGAATAGGTACCTAACGGTTTCATCTGTGCGAATAAGAGTCTCCCTTCTCAAAGTTTATCGTGTGACCTTGTATTCACGACTTGCGGAGAATTAACCGGAAACTTTTGAGCTGCCAAAAAATTAAGTAAAATTTTTTAATTCGGATTTTGTTTTAACGAATGCCTATAGATTTATTTATATACTTATTTGATTGATAGGGTTAGGAGACTTTAACGTATTGGTTAGGTTAGGTTATCTCTCCAAATCACGAAATTTGTGACTTATCGGTAAAAAAAAGTCTGACTTTTTTTGGATTCAGATAATTCGAGAACGAGTCAAGATAGATTTTATTTGCCCATTTTTTACGAAGTATAGGGTCAGTTTAAACTTCGACCTCCGTTTTAAACGTTTCACGACCTCTAACGACCTTGACGTTTCATGACCTCAGAAAACTAAAAAAAAACATTTTCGATAATCGACTGTACGTAAGCACGAGAGCGGCCTCAAAAATTAAAATAGGAATATTAAATTTGTTACAGAGGACGTTAGTGTTCTCATATAGAACCAAATTAAAATTCAGAAAAATCTAATTGTATTGTAAGATAATTGTAATGTAAAAATGGCGACTATTTTAAACATGTTTTTAAAGATTAGTAAGTAAAACCAAAGACCCTTATAAAAATCACGCCCATGTCTCTCTTTAAATCGCAATCAGTCTACACAGACAAGACTATAAATCCCATATATTTCTAACTTTGCATTTACATTCTTTGTATTGTCTCACATATAGGAAAAAATATATCGTTTGTAATTCAACTTATAACAAATTTAATTACATAAATATTTGCAGATTTCAATTCTGCATGTAATAGTACCAACCTCTCGTATCATGATGATAAATGGTGAAGCTATTTTGTTAAATGTAATTTCAAACTCTGCCCTCTAAAAACAATATAATATTCGTAAAACTACGGTATCACTAGTCACCGTCAAGGCCCACGAGGAACGGTTATGGTCGAAACGAGTCGAGTCTTTTTTAATACATACGTGTTAAATCAGGCATTGTATACAATGTCTAGACTTTATATAAAACATCTAAAGTTGTCGGTCAACGTATTAATTCAAAAATATTTCACACTTTATCTAGGAATTGTATAGAATGCCCGCAGACACTTCAGGCAGAGTTTGGTATACCGGTTTTTCCATGGCTTTCAGGTTGGGTTCATTTACTTCAGTAAATATTTACTACGTACATATTTTCTGAGCAAATTTGTTCATTTAATACTTTGACTGAAGAACTGTAGGGATTTTACAAAATGATTCAGCATTATACACAATGCCTAGACAAAGTGGGGAGACTAAAAAAATTACTTTATTTCATACTTTGCCTATAATGTCTAGGTATTTTATAGAATGTCTGGATTTTATACATTGCCGGTAACATATATACATTTACGAGGCCTGATTAGGGTCTAGCAGAGGTCAAAAGCAGTTATATAGAGAATTACGAAATTCAGCCTGTGTAATAACTGCTTAAAACAAACTTACCCTACTGGATAAGACCTCTTGATTTATAAATATAATTTATCATTTCCTACATAGATCAAGAAACACATTTTTGGGTATTGCATTAGGAGTTGTAAAATGGGTCTAGGTAAGTACCATGATGGCGCCCTTGAACTCAATTCTTTCTATTCAAAAAACTTTATCTACATTATTTACATGAGAGATGTAATAAACAAAATTTAAAAATGTTTATACACTTCGATGTTGCTAGCTTAATTTCGAGATAAAACTTTCGTACCACGTGACTAGCTACCGTAATATTAGCCCCGCCCCCTTCTCATTAGGGAACATTCTCGTTGAAACTAACTTCAAGAATCCCATTAAATCCTAAGCTATTTTAAAAGACCCTCTTCGCAGTATTATCAAGATAATGAGGCTCATCAAGATCAACTAGCGTTTATGCCTAAGAACGTAGGTACGGTAATCAGCTGTTTAACTGTCAGAGTTTTTTAAGCAGTTTGGACTAGTAAACTGTATGTTACAATAGTTCGAGACTAGTTGATAGCGTTAAGGTTTTGTGAGTGTTAGTACTCTCCTGTCTGCATTAGTCTAACGGGCATAAAGTAAAGATGGTAAAAAAAAATTAACATAGATTTGTATCTAGGTAAAGTTAGGTTAGGTTAGTTTGGTTTTAATTTAATATTTATATCGTAAACCTGCAATATATCATCCAGAACTTGGCCTGAGAGGAGGGGCTTATAAACACTTTTGAATACTTATCTTTGTTGTTTAAAAGTTTAAAACCAATTTAAGATAAAAAAAAATGTTGGTAGAGATGGACCTGATAGGAAAGATGAAAGAGAAGTGTTTAACTAAAGACTACATACAAAGTTGTAGAGTCAGGTGAGGTACCTCGGAATTGCCAAACCGTAATCATTAATTGAGCTCCTGAGTTGCCAAAACCAAATTAAATACATCACCAGAAACGTCAGTGAAAATGTACCATGAACGCCGTCTTGAAAAAATATTAAAAAATGTCGTAAATTAGTTTTACTTGTGCTATAAACGCATATTTTCGTGAATCTTATTTGATTAAAATCTAGATTTAATGATAGTGTTCATGGTTAATTTATTTTGCCAATTATTCCTGAATCGTAATTTTTTACCGAAATCGGTTGAGTAGATTTTGAGAAATTACGTTTTTTATAACTCCCTAATAGCTGATTTTGGTATTTACCGATAACTACGAGCTTATAAATATATATCAAACGGAAAAAATAACAGTTCACTCTTTTTTGGACTTAGAGGGACCTCAAATCAGATCTGCAAAAACTCGATTGTTTTATCCCATCATATAACTATTTCTCTATACAACGCAATGTGAGAAAGTAGTAAGACTCTATAAACGAACATTTTATACAGACTATACGATCTTTATAACTTTGTAAAATATGTATTTCTGTGAAGAATGAAACTTTTTTAAGGTAGAAGAAAACAGAATGAAGGTTGAGCTACACAATAAAGAACGAGTGCCCTTCGGGGCTCACATATAGTGAGTACGGTTTGGCAATCCCGAGGTAGCCTACTTGGATCTACAGTTTTTATCATGTAATCATGGGTTATATACCTCTCTTTCATTTTGATAATTGGTCGATTTTTTACCAACTCTTGTTTTGTTCCAACTTTGACGCTGTAGAGTTGAACGGTTAGGGGTCTTTATTATTTTTTTATAAGATGATGATAACAGAATTATTTTTCGCCGAAAAAAATGAGGCGTTAACAATGATAGAATTTTATACTTACGAGTTTAAAGCTAAAAACTGAACTCCACAACATAGAAATGTATGTTTTAAATGCGGATGTCTGAACGCCGATGCTATCTGGTAGAAAAAATTCGAACTACTGGAGACTTCTTTGCCTTGAGTTTGCTCGTCTTGAAGCGATTTGACCTAAATTGAAATAAAAATGATTTAGTAAAATAATGAAATTGTGTAAAACTACAAAAAGAATAGTATATAGTTTGTGTTTTATATTTATTTTATTTAAGTGTTTGATTTTTTTAATAAAAACGTTTCACCAAAATTAACATGTGTACAAAAAATAAATTGTTAACTTATACATTGTACGACAGTGTATTGTTAAATTTGGAGTGAAAGATTAGCTAGAGAATGTTAAATAATTTGGACTTTGTACAAATACAATTAAAGGCGTCAATCACCGTATGCCGTTTAAATAATAAATGAACTGACCCCTTCAAATTATTAACCAGGCAATTGCACATCACTGGAGTGCAGTTACAAGCGTATACGTACATTCGGGCACTCGCGTACATTCGAACGTGGTTACGTACATTCAGAATATGTTAATTGAACATAGTCCAGGCATTTTAAGTAAATAAACGTGAAAAAACATTGCACAAACTTTCTCTCACCACCACTCCCAAAACCAAATAAAAACCAATCAAAACTCTTCACAATAAAAAAATAATAACAATCAGTTATAATCTGAAATGAGTTATAAACGCTGTTATAAAATATATATATTTATAATATTGTTAATGTACAGAGGGATTAAAACAGGAGTGACCTAGTCGATAAGTGCAAAAGTTATAAACAACTTTAAAAGGTAACCCCAAGGTTTTTTGAGTTACCAAATTTATCATTACATTTACTAATATTCCAACATGGCGATCAGCTCTAATTTTTCTTATAAGAACCCCTATTTTGTTTAAACACATTATTCTAAGATTTTTTTTTATTATTGGGTATTTTTCGATATTTTTAATTGTTTAGGAGTTATAAGCAAACAAAACTGTGATAATACGGGTCTAGGATAGGTTAGGTTAGGTTAGGTTAGTTTAGGTTAGTTTAGATTAGGTTAGGTTAGTTTAGGTTAGGTTGGGTTAGGTTAGTTTAGGTTAGTTTAGATTAGGTTAGGTTAGTTTAGTTTAGATTAGGTTATTTTAGTTTAGTTTAGGTTAGGTCCATTTTCGTTCCTAAAACAGGTTGGGCTAGGTTAGGTTAGGTTAGGTTAGGTTAGGTTAGGTTAGGTTGGGTTAGGTTGGTTAGGTTAGGTTAGGTTAGGTTAGGTTAGGTTAGGTTAGGTTAGGTTAGGTTAGTTTACATTAGGTTAGGTTAGTTTAGGTTAGGTTAGTTTAGGTCCATTTTCGTTCCTAAAACAGTTGAACCGAATTTAAAATTGAAACATGTTTGAAAAGAAACGTTTCTTTTTTACTCACGTGATAAACCAAAAAAAAAATGGCAACATTTTCAAGATATTGATAATTTTTTGGATAAAAATATTGTTGGCAATACAGTTCATAAATCTCAGGTAGTTAATTCATACTCTTTACTATCTAAAACAGTTACCAAAAAATTATGTTGACATATTTTCAAGAGGCTATTTTAGCGATTTCCTTTTATTGAAACATTCTTGTAATTGTCTTATAAACTTACACCAGTTTGTAATTAGTACTGGATATATTAGACCTTGTGAACAAGATATTGTTGCCGAAATGACTGTATTAACATTGTTAACATTGCTTAACAATACACTTTGTCCCTAAATTTATTAAATGCATCAAATGGTGTAATTTAATCATAATAAAGAGCTGGTGTAAACCAGTGGATGTTCTAGACAATAAACAAAAAATTCTTCCGATAACTCCGTTATTCCTCAGAAGAAATAAAAATAACAGTAGTGTTAATACACTTTTTACCTTAGCTCTAGTTTAAATTTTATCTATATTTAACTTTGAAAATAAGAAAAGAAAAATCGTTTCTGGAAATAGCTTGAATTTGCGAATTTTCGAAACAGTACGTGTAGCTCCTAAACGGTTAGCGATATCGAAAAATGTCCAAGAATAAAACAGTCTTAAAATTATATGTTTTATTCAAAATAATCATAAAATACGTTTTATATAAAACAGTTTATAGCTGATCGTCATTTTGAAAAAATGGCGAGTGAAATGAAAAATTCGGTAATAAGTTTTACCTCGAAAAATCCTGGGGTTGCCTTTTAAATTTTTCCACATAAGGGATAGAAGTCTGTAAGAGTACAGAATTGATGTAGAGGCGGTACACACCCTTGACCCTCTTTATGTGCTGCACTTCCGAAAGGAGTTGGAGCTGGAGGGGCTGGACGGGAGTTCCCAGTTATAGAAATGTCGCCCCCATGTCACTTCTCCTCCTACTACAAAAGGTCGGCAAAGAAATAAACTCAGGTACGGTATCAACTTATCAGCTCTACTTACTGGGTACGTGTCAGCTGGTTGACCAGTGTTAGGTTAGGTTAGGTTAGGTTAGGATAGGATAGGTTAGGTTAGGTTAGGTTAGGTTAGGTTAGGTTAGGTTAGGTTAGGTCATCAGCTGATCTACTTACTGGGTACGTGTCAGCTGGTTGTGCAGTGTTAGGTTAGGTTAGGATAGGTTAGGTTAGGTTAGGATTGGTTAGGTTAGGTTAGGTTCGGTCATCAGCTGATCTACTTACTGAGTAGGCCTACGTGTCAGCTGGTTGTGCAGTGTTAGGTTAGGTTAGGATAGGTTAGGTTAGGATAGGTTAGGTTAGGTCAGGTTAGGATAGGTTAGGTTAGGTTAGGTTGGTTAGGTCATCAGCTGACCTACTTACTGGGTACGTGTCTGCTGGTTGACCAGTGTTCTTAGAGTACATGTATTGGAACACTTTGAGCGCTTCGTCTTTCCTCCCTTTGCTGAGTAGAAACTTGGGACTTTCAAGGCAGAATAAAGTCAATATTCCCGCCGTCAATGCAGGAGCCGCTGACAGGATCAGGAAGAGTCTCCAGGAATTAATCTTTATCAGACCATTAAACAGTTCCAAATTAATTATTTTTGGAATTACAGCCAAAGCAATTACTGAAAAATAAACAGATATTAGTAAAGTGTTGAATGTTACTTTCATTGACGTAATAGAAAAACAATAAAAGGTGAAAAATAGCACAGACTTTCTCAATCACGCGTAAAATTAAATAAAAGGAATCAAAACTCATAAAAATGTCAATTTTATCAAAAAATGAAATAAAACTTGGACGTCGTCTTGAAAAATATAAGGGTCTAAACTGGTTACGCTTGTACTATATAAGGGTCTAAACTGGCTTCGCTTGTACTATATAAGGGTCTAAACTGGCTACGCTTGTACTTTATAAGGGTCTAAACGGGCTTCGCTTGTACTTTATAAGGGTCTAAACTGGCTTCGCTTGTACTATATAAGGGTCTAAACTGGTTACGCTTGTACTCTATAAGGGTCTAAGCTGGCTTCGCTTATACTATATAAGGGTCTAAACTGGCTACGCTTGTACTTTATAAGGGTCTAAACGGGCTCCGCTTGTACTTTATAAGGGTCTAAACTGGCTACGATTGTACTTTATAAGGGTCTAAACTGGCTACGCTTGTACTTTATAAGGGTCTAAACTGGCTCCGCTTGTACTTTATAAGGGTCTAAACTAGCTAAGCTTGTACTTTATAAGGGTCTAAACTGGTTACGCTTGTACTCTATAAGGGTCTAAGCTGGCTTCGCTTATACTATATAAGGGTCTAAACTGGCTACGCTTGTACTTTATAAGGGTCTAAACGGGCTCCGCTTGTACTTTATAAGGGTCTAAACTGGCTACGATTGTACTTTATAAGGGTCTAAACTGGCTACGCTTGTACTTTATAAGGGTCTAAACTGGCTCCGCTTGTACTTTATAAGGGTCTAAACTAGCTAAGCTTGTACTTTATAAGGGTCTAAACTGGCTTCGTTTGTAAACGAAATTTGTCGAGCCGATTTTGGGAAATCACGTGTTTTGTAACACAGCTCAACGAACGATTTTTTTTACGTACAACAAATGAACCAACTTTTATGAGAAAAAATGTTATAACAAATTTTTAATAAAATATAATTTCGTGGTTTATTCTAAAGACAGATACGACGTCCAATTTTATGTTATCGAAAAAATCAAAAACATCGTCCTCAGGAGGATAAGGCTAAAATATGGCCACTTACCAAATTTCATTAAAATCGGTCTACACGTTCGGATTAAGACCGTACGGATGAAATGAGAACTTCTCCTGGGAGACCAAATTCTGCTGTCGAGTTCTTCCCGACCTCTTTTAAGGTATTTTTCAACCAAATTAAAAAACATCATAATTTAAAAACATTTTGGTTTTACACCAATTTTGGATATTGTAGTCAACAGTCAACAATTTATGTTTTCAGTTTTATGACAATAATTCCGTTATACTGTGAGCTACAGTAAAAATATAAAACCATTTTGTTGGTCATTCTAAGACAAAACAATTTTGTCTCGTATTTTTTTAAATAAAGTAAACAGTTTTCGAGATATTTTAATTAAATTTTTTTAAACCACTGGCATTTTGAAAAATACAATAGAAGGATTTTGATACATTGATAAAATTACACATAAAAAATATGTATACCAAATTTGGACTTGATATTTAATTTATTTCCAAAAAATATAATGTTTTTTTGTATAAAACACAAAATGGCGGATGCACAGACAACTAAGCAGGTTTCAAACAAATGAAAATGCTCGTTCATTGTTGACTTCAACCTCAGGAATAATCTTCTAAAGTATCCGACAAAAGTTCTGAAACTCTCTCTCTCTCTCTCTCTCTCTCTCTCTCTCTCTCTCTCTCTCTCTCTCTCTCTCTCTCTCTCTCTCTCTCTCTCTCTCTCTCTCTCTCTCTCTCTCTCTCTCTCTCTCTCTCTCTCTCTCTCTCTCTCTCTCTCTCTCTCTCTCTCTCACTCTCTCTCTCTCTCTCTCTCTCTCTATTAAAGCAACAATAATCTGGTTGTTTTTAAAATCAGTATATTCTCAAATGTATGTATTTCGATTATGCTGATTTAAAACGATTTTGATGCAAGCAATATTTTGGTCATTTATCAGGGCGCTATTTTCCTTCATTTTTTAAAAAAATTGGAGAACTTAAACCTACTAAAAAAGTAATAAAAAAAAAACGTTTTTTATCAAAACCGACTGAAACAATTTTGATAAAATTTTGCTCAAGTGTAACCTTTAAGGACCCAAATAAAACACACGGGTATCTCCCTAAGAATACAGGTTCGTGAAATGTTTCTGAAACAAAAATTAAGCAGATATAAATACGCAATTTCACAAAAACAGTTCTACCGATTCCGTACAAACTTTAGTTAAATATGAAGATTTAAAACCCAAATCTGATTTCAATGAAAAAAAAAAATTACAGTTCAGGTATAATTGGCAAAAAAACAAAAGTATAACTTGACCGCCATCATTAAATGGTTGATTAAAAATGTAATTTATGCTGAGAACGCGTTTATTACTTTATAGGCCATATTTATTTGTATCTACATATATTTTTAACCGACGCTGATGTGTAAAAATGAGAAAGTTTGTGCATTTTTTTGTACTATTTATTTCGTTAGTTTCTTCTAATCAATTTCTAACTTCTGTAAAAGTAAATTTATGATTAGCCTCGACCCAGAATAGATTCTAAATTCGTATGACGTTTATTATCTGATAAGCAGTGATAAACACTATTCAGAAACTAATGTTGAGTTGGAAAACAACTCTTATCATTTAAAAAAATCATTGAAAGCTGAAAATTAAATAAACGATTGAATATTGGACAAACTTCATCATTGATCCGTAAAACGAAATAAAATCCATCCAAAAATAAACATCACCTATAATATCAGTTTTAGAGTTGTCAAGCAAAAAGCTAAAATAATCATGAACGTTGTTTTTGAAATACATTTAAATATATTATAACCTTTATTAGTTATTTTTATTTAATTACTTTGATTAAAACACAACTACGTTATCATATTTAAATTATTTATTCTTTAAAATACAATTTGCACCTAAAGTTGGGTGCCAATATATAACAGTTGAATTAATTAAATCTTCAAATTAATTGATGCACATATGAGTATTCAAATTTATTCATCTTATCACTAAATCTCATCCATTCAACTTAAACTAGACATAAACATTTATAACACAATGAAATACTTAATTCTAGAACATAGCAATTTTATTATTATTATTAGGTGCATCAAAATCGTATCATTAATTGTAATTTTAATTTAGTCTTTATATTTTAATATCTCAATTGTTTTATTGATTTGTTGGGCGCCAGGTATAATTTACCAATTATATAATGAAATTACTTTGATTGCTCTTTGAACATTTAAGTTTAAATGGCTCTCGGCCTAGCTCAGATTTTATTTAAAGTGGGGCGTGGTTTCTTTGGTAACCTGAAGTAAAAACTACAATAACTAATCAGATAACTTATCGTGGTTCAGTAGCATGGAATGATGTCTTCTTGGAGTTTTACAGGTGAGATGATCCCTCGAACTTATGGCAGATATCACAAGAAACTTAATCCAATTTATAGGCACTTTGACGATCTCGAAGCTTGAACTACCTCACTCTGTTGCTTGAATTCTTGGTCAATTAATCAAAACTCTTCTTTAACTTTACGATGATTTTAATATAATTCGATGACTTAAACTTTTCTTCAACTTTACGACGATTTGGCGAACTCCGCCCTGTTCCTAGTTCCTCTCCCTTGCGACGCTCGTTCTTCACTGCTTTTTCTGATTTTTGAATTCTTACGCAGAGTTTTCCCGTTTTACCCCTTCTTCGCTTATTTCTGGATGACGCTTCTTTTTGGTTGGTTGGATTTGATTTTTCAAACTCTAACCGTCTTTCAAAGTTCGTTAAATCTTGTTTCTTAGCTGAGTTCAACGTACCTCTGCCTAGTTTTTTGTCTCTTTTTCTTTTGTTAACTTGGGCGTACACAAACTTTCTAATTTCCCATGTTGTCACATTACATAACTCAACTCTTCCTATTTAATTTGTCACGCTGCCCTCGCCCTTTCAATAATTTTGTAGTTTCGAAGTATTGTTTCCTTAGAAATCCTTTAACAAAATTTATTATGTGTTGGAGTGACGTTTATGTTTGACATTTATTTCTAACTGACAAGGTTTAAACATTTTGAATTGGACAAAGCTTTTACTTAGGGCTTCTCAACGTTACATAAGTCCCAAGAAATTTTATGTTAATTGCATAATTAATGATAAAATTTGCTTTTGATACACCTTTACACTAAACTTATTTTAATAATACACATATACATATCGTAACATGGACTATGACCTACTCTTACTCTCATTTAAAAACCCATTAGAATTACTGTCCCTTTAAATGACTTTATGACCTAAACTGCGGTCAACCTTTTTTCTTAACAATGGCATTGTCTAGAATCCCACGTCAACAAACCCTTCTTGTAAACCCCAATTAACATTGTTCCCTTGACCCTCTTCAACTGTAGGACATGTGTTTGTTTACATTTTATTTTACAGTTAAATTCATTTATTTTTGTTTACTTAACTCTCTAATTAATTATGAAACCTTTTTAATAATCTACAATTAAATATACCTCGGATGTGAGTTTTATTATTTTTAATACTAGCTAACTTATAAGTAGTTTTTCCTATCTTAGAGATTACGGTGTATGGTCCCTCATATAGTTCACAGAACTTGTGATATCGTTTTTCAATTGTGCTTGACGGAATACAAGCTCTTACTAGTACTAAATCATTTATCTGATATTCGGTTGGTGGATGCAGTTCATTGAACTTCTTAGCGAATTTTTCCCTTTTATTTTTAATTCGTAAGTATATTTCTCCGTGGTCAATGTCGTTTGTTTCTGTGTTGCCTGGATTAATTAAATATTTTTTCCAAATTCGTGTCGGACGTGTATTAAATTGTACTTCTAATGGTGTTGACTCAATTGTATCATGGTATGATTCGTTCATGAAACTTTCCACAGTTTCAAGTAGCCTTCCCCATTCTTGGTGATTGTCAGGTAACAGGATCCTGAAAAGTTGACCTAGATTTCGCATTACTCTCTCCGCCAAGTTGCTTTGTGGATTTCGTATTGCAACGGTCCTTTGTCTAATTCCCAGTTCTTGTAACCCTTCTGTCCATTTTTTGGATGTAAATTGTGTACCATTATCCGAAAGTATGTATTTTGGTAATTGGACTTCTTTAATGTATTTCCTGATTTGATTTAATGTTGTTACGGTTGTTGTGTTTTTTACCTTATACAATTTTGTGTATTTAGAAAATGCGTCAATCACTACTAAGATGTACCTTGACCCGTAGACTGACCGAGGCAATGGTCCGTAATAGTCTACACACACTAGTTCACCCTTACCTTTTGGTATAATAGGCGTAAGTTCTGCGTTTCTACCTTTGTTGTCATGTTTACATTTTTGACATCGTAAACATTTAATTATTATATCCCTGACCTTTTTAGCGACTTTGTCTCCCGTGAAATCTTCCTTAAAATTATGGTAACATTTGCTTATTCCTATATGTCCGCAAATTTCATGAATTTCCTTAATTAATACTTCAATGAATTTTTCTGGAATCATTAATTTCCACATTCCTCTTTCCTTGCGAAATAATTTTTTTTCAAACAATTTATAACATTCTAAAATTTTTGGATCATTTTCTTCTAATTTACCTACTATATTCCTAAATTTTGTATCCTTCTTCTGTAAAACTTCTATATTTTGTAACTGTTCGCCCACTTCTGGATTAAACTTCTGTAACACTAATTGGATTTGTACAAGTCGGTCCTCCCCATTTTCTTGTGAACATTCTCCATCCTCTGGGAATCTGCTCAATGTATCTGCAACAATATTTTCTTTTCCCTTGCAGTGTCGAATTTGGATGTTATACTCCTGAATTAATAAGATCCACCTCGTCATTCTAGCGTTAAGTAGTTTGCATTGGTTAATGAAAGTGATCGCCTTATTGTCAGTTATAACGGTTATTTTTCTCCCTAATAAATAATTCCTAAATTTCCTTAATCCTAATACTACACTATACAATTCTTTTTCGGCAGTGCTATAAAATCTCTCAGCCCCTTTAAATGTTCTGCTTGTAAATCCTACTACAGCAATGTTATTCTGGTCATCGAGTTGGTACAGTTGTGCTCCTGACGCAATATCGGACGCATCTGTCTGTAAGTAAAACATCTTTTCCATATTTGGGTGCTTTAACGTTACAGCCTCAATAAATTCCTCCTTTACAGCTAAAAAACTCTGGTTAATACTATTTGTCCATTTAAATTTTGTTCCTTTCTTCAGTAGTCCTTGTAATGGAGCTGTTGTTTGTGCGTAATTTTTTGAAAACCGGTGGTAGAAATTTGTTAATCCTAAAAAGCTTTTTAATTGTTTTGGTGTCTTAGGACGCGGAAAATTTTGAATTGCCATCATTTTTTGCTCTTGCGGTTTGATACCATCTGTGGTGATAACAAAACCTAGATAATCTATTTCTTTCCTGCAGAACATAGATTTCTCAAAATTTACTGTTAAGTTGGCGTCTTGAAATACCTTTAATATTTTTTCTAATTGGTCCACATGATCTTCCCAGTTTTGCGAAATACATAAACAGTCGTCCACATACATAATTAGATTCCTTTTAACTTCTTCCGTCAGAATTGAGTCCAAACCTCGCGTTAAACTTGCTAAGCTTGTGCTCAACCCAAACGGAACGGTTTTGTACCTGTAGCACAATCCTTTGTACAGAAATGCCGTGAAATCCTTGCAATCTTCGTGCAACGGGATTTGCCAAAAACTGCTAGTTAGGTCTAAACTACTCATCCAACTGATCTTCTTACCGATTGTCAATAACTCTTGGATTGGTCGAATCCCTTCGTAATCCGGTATGGTTCTCGCATTTATAGTCCTGGCGTCTAAACAGATCCTTACGCTCCCATCTTTCTTACATACAGGTACTATAGGATTAATGTATGCGCTGTTTGCTCTCTCGATGATCCCATAACTTAGCATTCTCTGAATCTCTGCATCAACGGCTTCTCTAAACTTAGTTGCTACTGGCCAACTCCTCTGACAGTATGGTGTTCTATCAGTTACTTGAAATTTATGGTAATAAGTTGAAATTAATCCTGGTTTTTTGCTGAAAACTGTTTTATATTTATTAAATATGCTGTATAACCGCTGCCTATTCTCAAGTGGTACATGTTCCAAATTGCTTATTTTGTTTATATCAAATTCATATTTATCCTCTTCAATTTGTAGGCAATTATTCAAACTTTCAATATTAACTTCTGACGAATCCTCGAATTTAATTTCCTTTCTACCAACTCCATAGTTTAATTTATTTCCTATTTCTAACTTATTATTAATAAAATTGACGATTGCATGATTTCTTGATAAAAACTCTAACCCAAGTATACAATCTCGAATTAGTTCTGGTACTATTATAAAATGCACGGCGATTAATTCTGTTCCTAACTTAACTTTAATGAAAATTTGTTTTTTAACACTTTTGGAACGCAGACCTAATGCTCCAATAACTTTTACTCCTGCTACCGGTAATTCTTCAAAAACTCCTAAATTTAATTTATTTGTGTTGTAGAAAGATTCAGATATCGAATTTACCTCACAACCTGTATCGATTAACGCTCTGACCTGTACACACTCATTAAAAACTAACTTAATTTCTGGACATTTATTAATGTCATTAATTATATCGCTTGTGTCGTGATTGTCCTCTAAATAATCTTTTAAATCGGTGAATAAGGTATTTATGGTTGCCTTGTTCTTATCCGCTAGGTCTACATTCCATTCCAACTTTCACTTTTGCCCTCTTCCGTCCCTGTCTGCAGGTTGTCGACCTTCCCAACGGTTCCCTGGTCCATTTTTTATGTCGGCACGCACATCTGGTTTTCTGTAAACATCCCTATTCTGACGTAACGGTAAATGTCTACTGTTGTACCCATTCATTTGTCCCCAAGGCCTGTTTACAACTTCTCCCTCTCTCTCGTCGCGTGGATAGGATGCCTTATAATTACCATTTCTTTCTTCGTAACTATTAATGTGTCGTACATCTGCCTGTCGGAATTCCATCAATAGTTTTACAAATTCCTGCTTTGTTTTCACACCCCTGGTGATAACAGCAATTAGTGTAGTTGGGTGAAAGTGCTTAGCGATTTTTTGGACTAACTGGGCTTCTAAAATCGGCGGTTCTAACTCTGAACATTCCAACATCATGTTCTCCACATATGTGATAGCTTCATCCCCAATTTTTCCTTTAAACTTTCCGAATTCCAACCTGTCTCGGATGTTTGCTTGTATCATTTCGTTAAAATATTTATCCATAAATATTTTTTCAAAATCTTCGAAGTTTTTAACTTCCCTACGGTGTAGAAACCACCATACACATGCTTCATCTTTTAAATATCTATCTAACCAATACATGTTCCCTTGATGTGTGTAACTAACGCTAACTTCTTTTATGATCCTTAAAAATTGCATTGGGAATCTTTCTTTTCCTGTAAAACTAATATCCCTTATCTCTGGTTCCCTTATTATGATACCATCCCTTGTTTTTAAATTACTTAATCTTTCATCTACTTCTGTCACTTTATTTTTCATTTCGTCCGTTTGTTTCTGATATTGGTTAATTTTTTGTGAATTTTCTTGGCATTGTGATTCGATTTCTAGAATTTTATTATTAGATCTAGCTTGACTTTCCTTTACCTTATCAATCTGAGCGTCTACGTTAATTTGATTTTCAGTTAAATTTTTGTTTACGGTGATTTCGATTTCTTTAATGCTCTCTTGCACATCCTTTTCTACTTCCACGACTTTACTTGCAATTTCTTTTAAATTTTCTCTTAAATCTTCGCACTTATTACCTAATTTATCGGTGAAATTTTCTTCAATTTTATTTAATTTATCATTCATTTCCGTCCTAATTGTCTCGGCTGTGGTATCCGATCTTAATTTAATTTCTTCGAGCTTGTTCTCGAATCTCTCCGCAAATTCATTAAATTTTCGGTCCATTGTCTCCGCATTTTGACTAACATTGCCACTAAGTTCTTCTAATTTTTTATTATTTTCCTCGAGCTTTTTATTTTGTTCTGCGAATTTTTTATCGAGCCTTGCTTTTAGAATTTCCGCATTTTTATTAATTTCTTCGAAATTCTTTTTATTAAGGGCTTCCGCATTTTTACTACTTTCTTCAAATTTTTTATCGATGCTTGTTTTTAGGATTTCCGCATTTTTATTACTTTCATCAAATTTTTTATTAAGGATTTCGATTAATTCGTTTAATCCTACCGTTGGGGTCCCATACACCTTTAAATTTTCACTCTCCCCTGAATTATTACCCTCATTAGTATTACTTTCACTATTATTAATCCCTATAGCTCTATCCATTTCTGATTCTATCCCCATTTGATTATTAATCTCCTCATCAAACCCCATTGTTATTTGGTTATTTGCCATCTTTTTATAATTTTTTATCCTATTACTACGTCTTAACATTAAATTAATTATATCTAATAGTCTTTCTGTCTCTTATCTTATAATGCTACCTTCAGGTTACACCACGTGAACTAAATTTTAATTTTAATTAAACCACGAGTTGGACGCCAATTATAACCTTTATTAGTTATTTTTATTTAATTACTTTGATTAAAACACAACTACGTTATCATATTTAAATTATTTATTCTTTAAAATACAATTTGCACCTAAAGTTGGGTGCCAATATATAACAGTTGAATTAATTAAATCTTCAAATTAATTGATGCACATATGAGTATTCAAATTTATTCATCTTATCACTAAATCTCATCCATTCAACTTAAACTAGACATAAACATTTATAACACAATGAAATACTTAATTCTAGAACATAGCAATTTTATTATTATTATTAGGTGCATCAAAATCGTATCATTAATTGTAATTTTAATTTAGTCTTTATATTTTAATATCTCAATTGTTTTATTGATTTGTTGGGCGCCAGGTATAATTTACCAATTATATAATGAAATTACTTTGATTGCTCTTTGAACATTTAAGTTTAAATGGCTCTCGGCCTAGCTCAGATTTTATTTAAAGTGGGGCGTGGTTTCTTTGGTAACCTGAAGTAAAAACTACAATAACTAATCAGATAACTTATCGTGGTTCAGTAGCATGGAATGATGTCTTCTTGGAGTTTTACAGGTGAGATGATCCCTCGAACTTATGGCAGATATCACAAGAAACTTAATCCAATTTATAGGCACTTTGACGATCTCGAAGCTTGAACTACCTCACTCTGTTGCTTGAATTCTTGGTCAATTAATCAAAACTCTTCTTTAACTTTACGATGATTTTAATATAATTCGATGACTTAAACTTTTCTTCAACTTTACGACGATTTGGCGAACTCCGCCCTGTTCCTAGTTCCTCTCCCTTGCGACGCTCGTTCTTCACTGCTTTTTCTGATTTTTGAATTCTTACGCAGAGTTTTCCCGTTTTACCCCTTCTTCGCTTATTTCTGGATGACGCTTCTTTTTGGTTGGTTGGATTTGATTTTTCAAACTCTAACCGTCTTTCAAAGTTCGTTAAATCTTGTTTCTTAGCTGAGTTCAACGTACCTCTGCCTAGTTTTTTGTCTCTTTTTCTTTTGTTAACTTGGGCGTACACAAACTTTCTAATTTCCCATGTTGTCACATTACATAACTCAACTCTTCCTATTTAATTTGTCACGCTGCCCTCGCCCTTTCAATAATTTTGTAGTTTCGAAGTATTGTTTCCTTAGAAATCCTTTAACAAAATTTATTATGTGTTGGAGTGACGTTTATGTTTGACATTTATTTCTAACTGACAAGGTTTAAACATTTTGAATTGGACAAAGCTTTTACTTAGGGCTTCTCAACGTTACAATATGGTGGAAAACATTTTTCAACACCTAGTTAATTTTCAAAGGAGTAGAGATGAAAACTACTAACCTTTACCAAACCTCATACAGTATATCACTTATGAAACTTTACTTTACCAAACTTTTCACATTTTATTGGGCACGATTTTGACCCCTTTTTAAGGGGGGGGGTTTAAATGGGGCCGTTTCAATTAAAAATATTTTCATATAGCAACCCCCATGGTGTGACATATCATTTTAAAAAGAATTAAAAGACAAATTTAGTGACGAAAAAGTTTCTTCGATGTCTTTAATCGGAATTGTGGGGCATAGAAGTTGAATTTTTAGTTTTATATTTGTCATAGATATTAGTAAAAAAAAAGATAAATAAAATAATGAATAGTTTGCAACATGGGACTTATGTAATTAAATGAACACACTTTTACTTATGTTTCCTATTTTAAAAACCGACAACAATTTTTGAAAACTGGAACAAATGAGACAAATTTTTCCAAGCTTGTAAATGGAAAGTAAGTGGAAAGAGATGACGTATAGAATAGTCCACACAATATTTCTAAATAAATTAGTTTTAATTTTCCTCTTAGACTACTTGTGCCTTCTTTCTTGTTGGGTTAATTCATTACTTCAACCAAAACAGTCATGGGGACTTATTTTGTTTCTTAAAACAATTCCTTTTAAAATGATATATCACATAGTGGGTAAAAAAAATGCCCCATTAGTTCCAGCTTACAAAAATTGGGACTTGTTTACTAAAATAGGAAAAATACATAAAAATGTGTTCATTTAGGTAAATAAGTCCGCTGTTAAAAATGTAATCGTTATTTTTTTATGGCAAAAAAAACTCAATATTTCTCTTCTACCTCCAAAGGACTTTTCCAAAGGACTTTTCCAAAGGACTTTTCCAAAGGACTTAAATCTTTTATATTTTTATGCCCATCAAAATGATATGTCACATGATGGGTATATTTGAAGAAATAAAAAAACCCCCTTTTAACCCCCTTCGTTAAAGTGTGTTTAACCCCATAAAAAGTAAAAGGTCGCTGTAAGGTTTGGCGAAGGTAAGTCTTCATCAATACTTGTTCAAAAATGACCTCTGGATTGCAAGACTTCTTCCCACTCTCTATTTAAACAGGAACTAAACTTGTGCCATAGAACCAATGGTCAATAACCCAAGTATCTTTCAAGTGGAAATTCATTCAGAGATGTGAACAGTTCGACCTTGATAGAAAATACAGCAAACAGGATATAGTTTATCTTTTAGTACAGTCAAGAAGATATGAAAGCTACGAAAACTGAATTACCTTAAAACAAATAGAAGGCATAGCAAGAAAGTAGCCCTCATATGCGTGGTAAAGCATATGGGAAACATTTGGACCCTTCTATAAATGTTTAAACTTGCGAGAATGGGGAGTCCTTACCCGTTACTATAGTATAGATTTGTATATTTTGAGAAGCTTATTTCAAGGAGATGTTTGGAAAAGAAGAATAGGCTGAGAGAGCAAGCATATAAGAATGAATACCAGGGGTAAGATAGCCCTAAAGAACTTGTGATAAATTATAATAGTAAGATAAGAACTGTGTAAAACTAAATTTAAAACTTTGACAAGTTTCCAACCGAGATATTGTTGGCTCAAATAACACCTTGGAAGGATCGGAGTTGAGAAATTCCACCAGGAGATTTTGAGAAAAGAGATCCAAC
The DNA here is from genome assembly GCA_963513935.1 of Aphrophora alni. Lineage (NCBI taxonomy): Eukaryota > Metazoa > Arthropoda > Insecta > Hemiptera > Aphrophoridae > Aphrophora > Aphrophora alni. The sequence goes on along the minus strand of OY740777.1, from coordinate 40,408,134 downwards.
ACCATCAGGGCCTCATTTATAGTGAGTGGGTGGTACCGAACTGGTCCGATGGTCAAAATATTCCAATTATATTTTTGTTGCTTAGGGAAGGGTCACGGTCGAACTGGTCCGATGGTTAGAAAACAGGTAGAGGCAGGAAATCCCGGAAGGGTTACTAACCTTCCTAACCTAACCTAACCTAAACTAATAATAATAGTAGTTTCTAGGTAACATTTTAAGTACGTTATTAAACAGAAAAAACTAGAGAATGTTCCCCATTATTAGTTTAGAAGACGCCAATGGTGTCCAAAATAAAATGATTACCTATATTCCGTCGGACCAGTTCGACCTCACCCCTACGTGAACCCTCGGACCAGTTCGACCTCTCTAATTGGAGGATTAACGAATTCCTTTGACCATCGGACCAATTCGACAACATCCATAGTGAGTAAGGGCTTGGCAATATCGAGATAACTAGCTGGAGCTATACACTTTTCAATGTAATCTTGGATTAGACCCCTCTCTTTCATCTTTCTTATTAGGTCTCTCTACCAACTCTTGTTTTTTTCCGACGCAGATGCTATTAGATTATTAGAGAGCTAGGGGTCTTATCTTTCTTTTATTTAAGGTGATGATGACCGGCTTTTAAACAAGATAAAAATGGAATGTGGTAAAAAAAAATGGCTAAAAAATTGGGGTAATAGATTGACGTAGAGGGTATACCCAGACTTGAGTCGCTAAAGGTTGTAGCTTGAGGTGTTTCTATAGAGGGGAATTCTCCAATTGAGTAGGTGGCTCCAATAGATCTATCAATGCCACAGTGTTATCACCCCCCACATCGCAAAAGTATTTTCTTAATTAAATTAACAGCAACTACTAGACAATTTGACAACGAGTTTCAACTCACTTGGTTGGACGACTCCACCAAGAGATGTATAGATTCCCGAGCTCAGTATAATGGAGTCTCTGTATTTCTTCCCGAACATTTCGGACATGTAAGTCATCATCATTGAAAATGGACCAGAAATGCTGGAAAACAAAACAATTTATATTGAATACAAAATCTCTTGTAGAACTTGTTACAGATTAAATTGAATTCAAACTAACTTACGCACAACCGCTTAAGTATTTAAAAGCGAATATCGCCCATTTGTTTTGTGAAAGACTAGAGCCGATGGAGAAACAAGCGTCCATAAGATACCCGAGAGCGAGCAGTTTCTTCCTTCCTAAGGAGTCCGACAGGTATCCCCAGATGAAAGAACTTGATATCATGCCTGAAACAAAAGTATTAAAGTACAAACGTTTTCACGCTTCATCTTTAAAACTAATCAAGAGCATTCGTCAAAAATATTAGTTATTACTGAAAAATTGAACCTAAGGTATGAAATAAGTCTAATATAAGTTTCAACAGTTCGTTAACACTTCAAATGATTGTGACTTCGTTAATTTGTTGTACAATACCAGTGAAAAACCCTTTATTGTATGCAGATATAAATTGGGATTTATCAAAAACATCAGCTGTTATTGACATTGCTATTTATTTGTTGCCATAGCAACGAGTTTTCTCATTTTTGACTAATTTTAAACAGGAATCTAGTAGGCAGTAAATTTGTAGTAGTTTACAGTTAATTAAAATACTTGGATATTTATTATTCCATCATGACTTTATCTTTACAAATACACAGTGAACCTAAGGCATGAAATAAGTCTAATATAAGTTTCAACAGTTCGTTAACACTTCAAATGATTGTGACTTCGTTAATTTGTTGTACAATCCCAGTGAAAAACTCTTTATTGTATGCAGATATAAATTGGGATTTATCAAAAACATCAGCTGTTATTGTCATTGCTATTTATTTGTTGCCATATCAATGAGTTTTCTCATTTTTGATTAATTTTAAACAGGAATCTAGTAGGCAGCAAACTTGTAGTAGTTTACAGTTAATTAAACTACTTGGATATTTATTATTCCATCATGACTTTATCTTTACAAATACACAGTGAACCTAAGGCATGAAATAAGTCTAACATAAGTTTCAACAGTTCGTTAATTTGTTGTCCAATCCCAGTGAAAAACTCTTTATTGTATGCAGATATAAATTGGGATTTATCAAAAACATCAGCTGTTATTGTCATTGCTATTTGTTTGTTGTCATAGCAACGAGTTTTCTCATTTTTGACTAATTTTAAACAGGAATCTAGTAGGCAGTAAATTTGTAGTAGTTTACAGTTAATTAAACTACTTGGATATTTATTATTCCATTATGACTTTATCTTTACAAATACACAGTGAACCTAAGGCATGAAATAAGTTTTATATAAGTTTCAACAGTTCGTTAATTTGTTGTACAATACCAGTGAAAAACTCTTTATTGTATGCAGATATAAATTGGGATTTATCAAAAACATCAGCTGTTATTGTCATTGCTATTTATTTGTTGCAATATCAATGAGTTTTCTCATTTTTGATTAATTTTAAACAGGAATCTAGTAGGCAGCAAAGTTGTAGTAGTTTACAGTTAATTAAACTACTTGGATATTTATCATTCCATCATGACTTTATCTTTACAAATACACAGTGAACCTAAGGCATGAAATAAGTCTTATATAAGTTTCAACAGTTCGTTAACACTTCAAATGATTGTGACTTCCTTAATTTGTTGTACAATACCAGTAAAAACCCTTTATTGTATGCAGATATAAATTGGGATTTATCAAAAACATCAGCTGTTATTGACATTGCTATTTATTTGTTGCCATAGCAATGAGTTTTCTCATTTTTGATTAATTTTAAACAGGAATCTAGTAGGCAGTAAATTTGTAGTAGTTTACAGTTAATTAAACTACTTGGATATTTATTGTTCCATTATGACTTTATCTTTACAAATACACAGTGAACCTAAGGCATGAACTAAGTCTAATATAAGTTTCAACAGTTCGTTAACACTTCAAATGATTGTGACTTCGTTAATTTGTTGTACAATACCAGTAAAAACCCTTTATTGTATGCAGATATAAATTGGGATTTATCAAAAACATCAGCTGTTATTGACATTGCTATTTATTTGTTGCCGTAGCAACGAGTTTTCTCATTTTTGACTAATTTTAAATAAGAATCTAGTAGGCAGCAAACTTGTAGTAGTTTACAGTTAATTAAACTACTTGTATATTTATTATTCCATCATGACTTTATCTTTACAAATACACAGTGTACCTAAGGCATGAACTAAGTCTAATATAAGTTTCAACAGTTCGTTAACACTTCAAATGATTGTGACTTCGTTAATTTGTTGTACAATACCAGTAAAAACCCTTTATTGTATGCAGATATAAATTGGGATTTATCAAAAACATCAGCTGTTATTGACATTGCTATTTATTTGTTGCCGTAGCAACGAGTTTTCTCATTTTTGACTAATTTTAAATAAGAATCTAGTAGGCAGCAAACTTGTAGTAGTTTACAGTTAATTAAACTACTTGTATATTTATTATTCCATCATGACTTTATCTTTACAAATACACAGTGTACCTAAGGCATGAACTAAGTCTAATATAAGTTTCAACAGTTCGTTAACACTTCAAATGATTGTGACTTCGTTAATTTGTTGTCCAATCCCAGTGAAAAACCCTTTATTGTATGCAGATATAAATTGGGATTTATCAAAAACATCAGCTGTTATTGTCATTGCTATTTATTTGTTGCCATAGCAACGAGTTTTCTCATTTTTGACTAATTTTAAACAGGAATCTAGTAGGCAGCAAACTTGTAGTAGTTTACAGTTAATTAAACTACTTGGATATTTATTATTCCATTATGACTTTATCTTTACAAATACACAGTGTACCTAAAGCATGAAATAAGTCTTATATAAGTTCCAACAGTTCGTTAACACTTCAAATGATTGTGACTTAATTAATTTGTTGTACAATCCCAGTGAAAAACTCTTTATTGTATGCAGATATAAATTGGGATTTATCAAAAACACCAGCTGTTATTGTCATTGCTATTTATTTGTTGTCATAGCAACGAGTTTTCTCATTTTTGACTAATTTTAAACAGGAATCTAGTAGGCAGTAAATTTGTAGTAGTTTACAGTTAATTAAAATACTTGGATATTTATTATTCCATCATGACTTTATCTTTACAAATACACAGTGAACCTAAGGCATGAAATAAGTCTAACATAAGTTTCAACAGTTCGTTAATTTGTTGTCCAATCCCAGTGAAAAACTCTTTATTGTATGCAGATATAAATTGGGATTTATCAAAAACATCAGCTGTTATTGTCATTGCTATTTGTTTGTTGTCATAGCAACGAGTTTTCTCATTTTTGACTAATTTTAAACAGGAATCTAGTAGGCAGTAAATTTGTAGTAGTTTACAGTTAATTAAACTACTTGGATATTTATTATTCCATTATGACTTTATCTTTACAAATACACAGTGAACCTAAGGCATAAAATAAGTTTTATATAAGTTTCAACAGTTCGTTAATTTGTTGTACAATACCAGTGAAAAACTCTTTATTGTATGCAGATATAAATTGGGATTTATCAAAAACATCAGCTGTTATTGTCATTGCTATTTATTTGTTGCAATATCAATGAGTTTTCTCATTTTTGATTAATTTTAAACAGGAATCTAGTAGGCAGCAAAGTTGTAGTAGTTTACAGTTAATTAAAATACTTGGATATTTATTATTCCATCATGACTTTATCTTTACAAATACACAGTGAACCTAAGGCATGAAATAAGTCTAATATAAGTTTCAACAGTTCGTTAACACTTCAAATGATTGTGACTTCCTTAATTTGTTGTACAATCCCAGTGAAAAACTCTTTATTGTATGCAGATATAAATTGGGATTTATCAACAACACCAGCTGTTATTGACATTGCTATTTATTTGTTGCCATAGCAACGAGTTTTCTCATTTTTGATTAATTTTAAACAGGAATCTAGTAGGCAGCAAACTTGTAGTAGTTTACAGTTAATTAAACTACTTGGATATTTATTATTCCATCATGACTTTATCTTTACAAATACACAGTGATTCAGTGGTTATTATGAAAATGAACGCAGTTTATCAGCAGGGTTAAGAAAGTTTTGTACTGCAACGGTTTGAGAGACGGACCGTGCAGTGTAGTCGCGTACACAAAGTTTGAAACCACCCTGTATATTGGAGACTGGGTATGTTACAGGAAGACTTTTAATCGTAAAAGTTGAAGAACTGAAAGAAGCAATTATTCAAAACGTAGCTTAGATAAATGTCAACACGTTAAGAAATGCTGCTGATAACATAGAAACAGTCCACGAGTTTGAACTATAGAGCATACTCCAGACAGGCATTATTTCAAAAACAAATTTTTTGGACTCAATCTTTTTACCTATTGCATAACTATCTTTAATAACTATGTAATTAATAACTTTTGAAAAATATTTATTGTTAAACTTTGTTATTTTAAAAATAGACGGTACTGCACATAAATTCTGCGCATCAATACCAGAGACATATTATACATTGTTCGAGTGTGTTAGACTAACTTAAATTTACATCATATGTTTATTTCATCATTTAAATAATTAGACTTATGAATTGTATTTTTTACTACCAATTGTAAAAAACAACTTGGATTAAATCATTTTCTTTTTATGTTTGTTTGCTTACTAATTTGTTTTATAAAAACATTTTCACATCAATTCCTGTTTTTATTCCAGTTACTTTAACATGTGCTCAGATACGTTATTTGCTTAGTGTTAGAACATTAATTTGATATTTAATCAGAGTCATATACCCTATCAGATAATTCATATCGCCCTATTATAAGTAAAGTCATATTGGAATACAAAGTTTTGTTTAAGAGAGTTCTGGGGCACTTGGTGTTGTTGAACGAAGTTTAGTTAAACCTAATATAATTATGGAAAGTGCTACCATATAAGAAAAACTACCATATAAAATAGCATTAAGTGAATTTATTAAATTGATTGGAAAACTTAAAATATCTTAACAACAATTATGACAGTTAGTAGAAGGAAATAAAAGTGATGTAACTGGGATGTTGAATTTTGTTTTTGTTTTTTTCTTTTTATACGTGCGACTGAGTGGGAAACCGAAAAAATAGCAAAATCGGACTGGAGCTTTGCTAAAAAAGTGCATTTTTAATGCATTTTGTGTGCATCGCTACCACTATTTTTTAAATATTTCCGGCATATGGGGCGTAGAAAAAAAACCATCCAGAAATGATAAAATAAAGGGACTATCGAAATGTATTTTTTTTAAAATCTATCAACCCATAGTACCTAAGATTTGGTTAGGTTAGTTTATGTTAACCTAAGAGAGACCTGACAAGAAAATGAAAGAGAGGGACCTAAGCTCAAGACTAGAGAGCTATTTAGTTTATTGTAGACAGGTGTGTGTGTGTGTGTGTGTGTGTGAGAGAGAGAGAGAGAGAGATAGAGATAGAGAGAGAGAGAGAGAGAGAGAGAGAGAGAGAGAGAGAGAGAGAGAGAGAGAGAGAGAGAGAGAGAGAGAGAGAGAGAGAGAGAGAGAGAGAGAGAGAGAGAGAGAGAGAGAGAGAGAGAGAGAGAGAGAGAGAGAGGGAGAGGGAGGGAGAGAGAATGAAAAAGTGTGTGTGCGTGTGTGTGTGCTTATTTTTTATTGTGGCGACTTCTGAGAATGTCTTCATTTCTTCACTATAGAAAAAAAATTAAAACTGTTTATTAAATTAATAAATATATAAATCTAATTAATTATTAGGAGTGAAATAAATAAATATTAAAAACATGTAAAAGGTGTAGATCCAGCTAGGTGTTCTCGGGATTGTTACTACATACCTGCATACACGGCTCCATTTAAAAGCCCTCTGTCGTAACCGGTCAAGTTGAGATCACAGGAAGCTGTGGGGAGTGCAAAAGGGAGTGAAGCTGTATCGAAAGTGCTGGCACAAGTTGCTGGGAGTGCAAGGATCAGTAACAACACGTTGAACTTTCCAAAACCTGTCAACAAAAAGATTAAAAATTGAAATATGATTTGTATAAAAGACTCTGATGCTATTAGAGTGTTCTAGCGCTTGGGGTCTATATTTTATGTTCTTTATTTTCTTTTTTTTTTAAATAAGGTGTTGAATGGCAGGATGTCTTTTGTCTTTAAGCAACAAAAGAAAAAAGACAATAATTCGATTTCTAAGAGTTATTTTCTTTCGAAATTAGAAGAGAAAGTTATATGATTAATTTTAATAATATTTTAATTTTAATTTATTGGTATGTTCTTTTTTCTAAGTAAAATTAAAAAATGGTTTTTTGAATAATGTCTGTCTGTCTATCTGATGTTTGTTTTATGTGCAATATTATAAAGCCTAAACGGATGGAATCAATCAGATTTGTAATGCAAACATATTTTGGGACTTATTTTTAGAGGCGGTGGGGGGGGGGTATGAGAAAAATAAAATCGAAGTTCTCAAAATAGGTTTTTATAATTATAAACAGATTTTTCGCGAGTGTAATCACTAAGGAAAAATTAAACAAAACGAATTGGTCGCCATCTCTCCAAAAAATATCGGTTCGAAGTTTTAAGAGCAGCAATTTCTTAAAATCGGCTCTACCGATATAGTAAAAATTTTACTGAAATACGAAGAATAATGCTCCAAATGTGGAAATTCGCGTCGAAAATATTACTGTTCAGGAATATTTAGTATATAACCAAAATAAATCTTGACTGTGACAAATACGACGTATTTGACAAAACGTGTACACTACTTTCGTTTCTTTTATCGGTGTAAATAAGAATAAAACGTTTACAAAAGTCTGTCACGAAGTTGTAACTTTAGGAATTAAATGTAGCTAAGCAGTAATTTGTGTATCTAGTTTTCTTGGAATGGGTTGTACCGCCAAGTCAGGCTAGGGAAGCAAGTTGAAGGGAGGACACGCCCCTTAAAAGACACAATCCTAGTTTGAGGCTACTGTACATCAACGCATTTCTTCATTTAATGTTGTGTTGGATCTCCCATTTTCATCTTCCTATCAAGTTTGACTAAATCTTGTCTCTTCCTGCCATGCCGCTAGTAGGAGTATTCAAAGATTGAAGGGTGGGAAGGTCTTCGCCTTTAAACAACAAGGAAAAGATTAATCGAAACTTAAAGATGGGTGAAAACATGTTTATCACAAAAGCGAAATCAGTTTATGCTCTTCTTTTTAAATATAAATATTTGGTTGAAAGACATATTAAATATATTGTTTATTTTCACTTTTTGAGTGACAATTACAAAATTGGTTGATTTTTATCTAGTTTTGTTGATGGTTGAGTACCGTTTATTAGTTTCTCATATGCAGTATACAAGTTATGTGTTGCGTTAAATAAATCAATGTTGAGCTTCGAGGAACAGTTACCCCGACTCATAGAATTTGATATTCCAATTGGGTAGAGATTGGGTCGTGTGATTGTTATTAAATACGTAAGTTTTCAAAATCGCCTCTACCGATTTCATTAAAATTTCGTTTTTATATCGATTTGGGGATGGCGCGAGTAAGAAAGTTTGTGAATTGTTTTTGTACAGTTATAATTATCAATAAACACGGTGTTTCACCTGTTTTTTCAATCGCTGTTTCAAAATCAACATCTTCTTGGTTCGATGTGTCCTGTAGATCATCTGAAAAAATTCAATAAACGATTACAGGAATTCCATGTAATAGATAAGATAAATTATCATTGGGTTTTTTATCCTTAATGATTTAACGCTTTATAATGACGTCTCGTGAAATGTGAATTTCAAGGTACTCAATCAATTATATCTTTACAAATTCAAAGCACTCAGTATTGAGTTGTTTATAACCTTTGAGCCTATGTTATAGTAACTTTTAACCAAATAAATAAGTACAAAAACTTTGCATTGACTTTCTTGACAGTCATATTCAAAATAAAATGTCCATTATCGGTATATAAGGTAATAGAAGAAGTACATCTAAATGTAACGAGCAAAGTTGGTCTCTTAGGGCTTGTAGGAAAGGCTAAATTGTATTGGAATATCAAAGGGACTTATCTTGTTTGTTAAGGTTAGGTTAGGTTAGGTAAATGTTCTTAAGAAATAATTGTGTATATCATTAAGGCCCTTTCGGGCCTCTTAGATGTGTATATCAATGAAACAATTTTAAAGTTTTAATTGTCAACTTCACAATAAAGCTATTTAATTGTTAAATTCGATTTAAATAGTTATAAAATGGTGCTTAAGTATAAGAAAAACATTAATTTTTTAAATCTTTTGAACGCTCTAACTCCTAAACGGTTTTGATTTACTTTTCTTTGTCGAGCAGATCCGATCTAAGAAAGTTTTTTTTGGCAAGAGATTAAATTTTTCTGCCCCCTCCTCCTATCAAACGAATTTTTCCCAATCATTCTCTTGTCATTCATTTAATGTATATTTTGGTATAGTACAATCCACTTGGCCGCTTGGTACAGTCATTAAATGGACCGGCTAATTTAAAACTCTTACATTTCACTTGACTCCACGTTATTTCGTTCATTACTCTTATGCTAACCTTGTGAAAATATTTCCTTTTACAGGGTTCGTTTTTTTGATATTGTAACCTTCAATGAAAACTCTCCATTAACCTTCCACTTTTGGAGCAAGCCATTCTCCGATTGGTCAAATCTAAAGTTTGAAGTTTTTTTGCAATATTCCAACGGGACAAAAGAACCAACGCTAAATTAGTCAGACACGCTTTGGATTCGTTTAGTAAAGTTCTTCTCGTCCGCTTTATCTCTCATAATGACAGTTCAACGTCTCCAAGTTGTTACAAAGGATACATTCGTTAAGTTGGTATTTAAATTTCCGCTAAAATTATTACAAACGCGTAATTAAGTCGCAAAGTAATTGTGTTTTTAAACTATCTTTTCACTACAAACTGAATGCAACTATTCAGTAAGACAATTATCAGTGAATATGAACATAAATTTCTAAAAAAATCACTTTATTTGTAGAACACGAATACAAGACGACGTTTCAACGACTAAGTCATCAACCACAGCTACTACATGGACACAACCTACTGAGAGTCTCCACAATTGTAGCTCATTTCAGTTGATTATAAAATAGAACGTGCCAAAGTGAAAATATTCACTCTTAGCAACAAACAAGACAACTGCTCTGCCGACAAGGGAGTCATAGAAAGGTATTAAGTGTAGATGTATTGTAGTTCTAGACCTAACCTCCAAATTCTAACCTTCACTCATGATGCAACTAAACTGTTAGATTTTTCAGGAGTGTTACCAGTCAGGAGTGTTAGCTTAAAAAAGTTTCACTCTTGACTTTTAAGTAACACTCCTGACTTTATTGATTACATTATCACCTTACTGGTTTTTCTTATCTACGTAATATAGATTATATTTTAAATGAAACAAATAAATAAAACTAACTAAATTATTTGTGTTCTATTTGGTTGGAGTTTTAAACAACTGTCCCCAACAACCCGCCATGAGTGTTACTTCAGGAGTGTTACCCATTAGAAGAAGGAAAAAGGGGAATATTTGTTTTATTTGGTTGGTGAAAAATAGCCATCTTGTTTCTAGTTTTCAGCAATGTGGAAGTGTTTGCTGTATGTTTGAAGAAAAGAAAATTATACCCAGAATACATATTAATAATGGTAAGTATTTTAATTCATTCCCAAGTGTCTTACCTGTATTTTTATACATCAAACAAACTTTGAAAATTGGTATTTAATACACATTTTTAAGTGTTGATGTACTGTAGTTCTAGACCTAACCTCCAAATTCTAGCCTTCACTCATGATGTATTTACACAACTAAACTGTTAGATTTTTCAGGAGTGTTACCTTAAAAAAGTAACACTCTTGACTTTTAAGTAACACTCCTGAGTTTAGTGATTATTATCTAATTAATGGTTTTTCTTATATTTGTAATATAAATTCTACCTTAAATGAAACAAATAAATAAAACTACGACGATGGTCCTCAACAACTTGTTTGCTTATGCTTTATTATCGTGTATGAACGTTTATTCAATATTTGTGTACAGTTTATTTTTTTACTTACTTTGTAATGTGTTGCTTCCTTCATGTGTCAATGTCTTTTGATGTTTGTCTTTTTCGGTGTCAACGTTACATTCATTCAGTTCGAAAGAGTGATTTATTTCCCCTCCATTTGTATCTAAACAGAATTTTTTTACTTTATGAGCATTTATTTTGTTTCTTATTCTAAGTGGTCGTTTATGTATTTATTTACTTACTGTTCGTTGTAAAGCTTTCTTTTCCTAAATTAGAATAATTTGAAAATGTGTTGTCTTTGTTTGTGAGATCATCGTTTCCATTTTCCATTATTTCGAATGAATTTTGAATTTGTACCTGAAAAAAGATAATTTATATTATAAAATGTAACAGTATAGCTTTTAGTTTATTAAGGGAATTTTGTGAATATTATTAATACTAGCTGATGGCCCCAGTTTCCCTTGGGGATAGTTGAGATAGTTTTTTAAAGAAATCATTTGTTTTATAACAACCCTAATGGTGGTGCTAAAGTATTATGCCCTAACTAATTACAACAACACACTAGTTTTGATCAAAATCTACCGATAAAGAACAAAGATATGATACATATTTTAGGGATAAAAACACCCTTGGAGTGGAACATTTTCAAAACCCTTTTTAGTACGCATCTACAAATCTACCCCAAACCATGTTAAAAAATTCATAGCTCTAGGCTTCTTGGATCCAGAGATATGCTTTAGAGGTAAAAAACACCCCTGGAGTGGAACATTTTCAAAACCTTTTCTTAGTACGCGTCTACAAATCTACCCCAAACCATGTTAAAAAATTCATAGCTCTAGGCTTCTTGGATCCAGAGATATACTTTAAAGGTAAAAAAACACCCTTGGAGTGGAACATTTTCAAAACCTTTTCTTAGTACGCGTCTACAAATCTACCCCAAACCATGTTAAAAAATTCATAGCTCTAGGCTTATTGGATCCAGAGATATGCTTTAGAGGTAAAAAAACACCCTTGGAGTGGAACATTTTCAAAACCTTTTCTTAGTACGCGTCTACAAATCTACCCCAAACCATGTTAAAAAATTCATAGCTCTAGGCTTCTTGGATCCAGAGATATACTTTAGAGGTAAAAAAACACCCTTGGAGTGGAACATTTTCAAAACCTTTTCTTAGTACGCATCTACAGACCAACCCCAAACCGTGTTAGAAAATTCAAAGCTCTAGGCTTTTTATATCCAGAGATATGCTTTATGGGTAAAAACACCTTGGAGTGGAACATTTTCAAAATCCTTGCTTAGTACGCGTCTAAAGACCTACTCCAAACCGTGTTAAAAATTCATAGCTCTAGGCTTCTTGGATTCAGATATATGCTTTAGAGGTAAAAAAACACCCTTGAAGTGGAACATTTTCAAAAACCCTTTCTTAGTACGCATCTACAGACCTACCCTAAACCGTGTTAGAAAATTTAAAGCTCTAAGCTTCTTGGATCCAGAGATAAGTTTTAGGAGTAAAAAAACACCCTTGAAGTGGAACATTTTCAAAACCCTTTTTTAGTACGCGTCTACAAATCTACCACACAAACCATGTTATAAAATTCATAGCTCTAGGCTTCTTGGATCCAGAGATATGCTTTAGAGGTAAAAAAAAAAATACTTGGAGTGAAACATTTTCAAAATCCTTGCTTAGTACGCATCTACAGACCTACCCCAAACCATGTTAAAAATTGATAGCTCTAGGCTTCTTGGATCCTGAGATATGCTTTAGAGGTAAAAAAACACCCTTGGAGTGGAAAATTTTCAAAACCCTTTCTTATCACGCATCTACAGACCAACCCTAAACCGTGTTAAAAAATTCATAGCTCTTGGCTTCTTGGAATCAGAGATATGCTTTATGGGTAAAAAACATCTTTGGAGTGGAACATTTTCAAAACCCTTTCTTATTACGCGTCTACAGACCTACCCCAAACCATGTTAAAAAAATTCAAAGCTCTAGGCTTCTTGGATCCAGAGATATGTTTTATGGGTACAAAACACCCTGGAGTGGAACATTTTCAAAACCCTTTCTTGGTACGCGTCTACAGACCTACCCCAAACCATGTTAAAAAATTCATAGCTCTAGGCTTCTTGGTTCCAAAGATATGCTTTAGAGGTAAAAAACACTCTTAAAGTGGAACATTTTCAAAACCCTTTCTTAGTACGCGTCTATAAATCTACAACAAACCGTGTTAAAATTGTAAGCTCTAGGCTTCTTGGATCCAGAGATAGTGTTCCCTTGAAGTGTTAGTCAGTCACATTTCAACATAAATAGCGTTTAGCAGAATTCCGATCACTCACAAGCAGTTTCTACAAAGTGAAGTGTTTACTACTCACTTCGTACCTATGTTGTGTATTTTATATTTTGTCAGCAAATTTGTGTTGTATATTTTGTAACCTTTACAACTGGATGAAAATCAAACTGAGGGATAAATATAAGTGTTTATATAAGGTTGGCTTAGTGAAAGGACATTACTTATTTCCTTAAGAACAGGCGCAAGTTTAAGTGCTTGTCGCCGCTACAACCTCGAAAATGCAAACGCCGAAACGATGTAAACGCTCCAATTTGAACCCATGGGTTTGTTTATACAAGACGTAATATCTTTAAACCAACTCTACCGCTTTCATTTAAATTTTAGTGAAAAAAACGATATGAGGGTTTAGGGATAATCGGCAAAAAACAAAAATTTTGTCATAAAAATCTCCATATTAATTAAAAAAATTATTTGTACTGAAGTCAGAGCAAAAAATTGTGGGCCCTATTCAAATATATATATATATATTTTTTTTCATAGACAGTGTTCGTAATCTGATGTTGTTGTTGAGAAATAGTTTTTATTGTTTATAGTTTTGCAATAAGAAAGAAATATTGTGCAATCTTGAATGAGTGTATGAGAAAATTAGTCCAATAATCTTGCACCATTTTCTTAAATTAGCTACAAGTTAGGGTGATTCTGCATCATTTAATAGACCTATATGTACAATGACTGGAGCTGTAAGATTATAAACAACTCAGCATTGAGTGGATTGATTATTACAAGGATTTGATTGATAATGGAGATGAATTTCAAATTTGAAAACATGTGATACAAACTGTTAAGTAGGGATAAAAATAATTGTTAAACTCATGATAAATTTACTTTGTCTAATCTATCTAATAACATGGTGTTATACCATGATTGGAATTTTAAAGTTAATTATTTTAAATTGAATATGTTTTTTATAAACAATGTTTTTAACTTAACCGAGGAATGATCAAGCGTTTACCAATAATGAGTACGGCAATCCAGAGATACCCTCTCTGGATTTACACGTTTTTATTTAGTTTTAGGTTGGATCCATCAGTCTTTCCTATCAGGTCTCTCTTAACCAACTCTCTTCCGACCTTGATACAGTAGAATATTCGAGAGCTAGGGGTCTTCATTTTATCTTCTTTTTTTGTCTCTTTTTATAAGGCGATGATGACCGAGAGGTTTTTCGACTTTTAACAAGGATTTTACTCGTCATTTTCTAAGTAGTGTAGAGAAAGAAATGTAATGAGTCAATAACAGATGTCATAGTTTCTACTGATATATCCGTTTTGTCTTCACCTAGTTCAAAAAATTGGTTTTAAAAATGATGTCTGTCTGTCGGTTTTTCAATGCTCTACAGTCCAAACGCGTGGACATTCAAAATGTGGGTAAATTTGGTTATATCTAGGGAAGTATTTTTTCCATATCGTTAACTTACAATTTTTTTGATATATAATTTAAAAATTTTGATCTAGTGTACCCTCTAAAGATCCAAATAAAACTTGTGTTGCTTTTTCCCAATTTGGAGCTTTTAAGTTATCTGTAAAAAACAAAATCGGTTGAGACTATTATGAAATAGGTAATTTCTCGTAATCGTATAACCGAAAGGCAAAACTTTTGTTGGGATTAGGTGCTGTAATTGATTTGACTCAATGTTGTTTGGGTGGTCCGTGGTCGACAATATTCCCATTATTCAACCTCTCCCATATCGCGGATTTGTTTCACCTGACCCGCCATTTTTGACGAATCCTAAATTAACTTAATTTATAACTAAACAACTTAACTAATTTACAAGTTGTTCAATACAATAGTACAAGATATTGAAGTGGAGTAGGGCGATTTTAAGTGGCCAAACACTTCACCGGATGAAACTACTTTAGCGAAATAGGTAACTTCATGAAAAGAACAAAAGAGATATATTTTAAGGAATATGAAGAGGTAATGTTGTGGTGTACTGTCAACCTATATTGTGTACAAGTTTCACACAGTTAAAAATAACAAAACTTGTAGGAAATATAATGTATACTACAGTTGTAGGAAAAAAAGTTGTAATTCGAGTGTAAAGTATTTTTATTACTGTCAGAATTTTCTCATGTGCGATAGAGACTTAATACATAAACGAGAATAGTCGGGGCTCTTTTTAATTTTTTGACAGAATTTTTTTCTCGTACGATAGTGACTTTACGGTCTTAATACATAAGTGACAGATATACTTTACGATATTAATACTACGAATAAATGTTACACGCGCTTTCGGGTCATTAATTTCCACATTTCACAAAAATATGTTTTTTTTTGTTTGTTTTTTTGTAGGCAATATTTCAATAATTCTTTGTTGCTTTTCTCTCATGTAATTATTTACATCAACGTTTTAGTACTGAAGTTTTTTTTTTGAAATTGTTTGATTTGATCATCAAAATCATCTGATATGATAGGTTGGGGGCAATCAGGAAGGACAATCCCAGGACAAATTGTTTAATTTAATATTGATTGTAGCCGATTGGGTGAAGTGTAAGCTCTGTCCATTGTCCGTCTAGGCTGAGACAAGTGGTAGTCTTGGAGGGTAAAACGTGATTCTGGTTAGATAAGTAAGTCTGGTTTATTGGAGGGGGGGGGGATTAGTAATTTGGTGAAAACACAAAACAAAAATTTTTATTCAAAACGACGGACAGATAAGTTAAATTTTGTTAATACGTAGATTAGAGTTTTATTGGGTCGACGGACGGACAGAAGTTTAATATCAACGATAATGGTTTGGATAGGTATTCGTACAGTTGGAGTGTATTTAGCAAAAATATTACTTTTTGTGGAAGTAAGAATATTGCGTATGATTTGGAAAGCATAACATTCAAGGTTAAACAAGAGATAAGGAGCTATTAATAGTTATTTGCTCCTGTGATGTACAGAACGATAATTGGGCAATCAGATTGTAATGCACACAAGTTCTGTTTGAACTGGTTTAATGTAAAATACCAATTTAAACCAAGCGTTATATAAGATTAAAAAAAAATTATTTATTCACTTTTTATTTGTTAAATTTTATTATTTATTTCTGTGGGAACAAACATAAATGAATTGGTTCAATAATAACAAGGCTAAAAAATGTTATGATAAATATTGTTAATAGGATGTAGTTATGTAGTAGATTATGGAATTTTAAAGTGTTCGTAGAAATGAGTCAATGTCAAATATCAAGAAGTTAAGCTAGATTTGTTAATAGATAAGGTATAAATTGGTTTGGAGGTCACTTACCTCCTGATAAGGTTTTATCGTGTAAGACAAAATTACTTTGTAGCCAACAATATAAGTTCTTAAAAATATCCTGAAAGTATTATGTGAAATACATTTCATATTTATATTAAGAATAAAATTAACTATTTAGTAATAACGTTGAATATGTGTACAGCTCTGTTAATACCAAGGGTGTAAGTAACTGGTGAAGTTGGGAAAAAAGTGAAAGTGCTGATTAAAAGAAAATATTAAATATTACATTTCAAAGTATATTAAATGTTGAGCTTGACTTATGAGAGAAATTATACAGTACTTAAACATGCATTAAACATAGTAGTTAAATTGACACGTGGCGCGTACTATCGCCTTGGCAGTGTAAAATAATAAGCCACGCCCCCTTCAGTTTGTATAAATATGGGGTTCGGCGCAACGTTAGATTCAGTTATAGTTTGATTGGTGTAGCTCGTATCACTGAAGAGGACGACCTTGTCGTTGAAACGCGTTTGATACTTAGGCGTATTTTTTGTGAGCCACGCCAAAATAATAAGCCACACCCCCTTCAGTTTGTATAAATATGGGGTTCGGCGCAACGTTAGATTCAGTTATAGTTTGATTGGTGTAGCTCGTGTATCACTGAAGAGGACGACCTTGTCGTTGAAACTCGTTTAATACTTAGGCGTATTTTTTGTGAGAATTGTGTTCTGAGTGTTTGTTATACTGTACTTTTCAAAGTGTTCTACTTTATTGTTTATTTTGGAAATTTAATAAATGAGGCTAGTAAATAAAATTAGACACTGAAACTGTCCGGGTAGGCTAATAATTTATTTAATTTATTGAAACTGGATTTAATGGATAAAATTAACTAATAATTACTAAATTACTTTGTCTACAACACCCCAGATTGATTTAAAATAAAATATTTTAATACATACCAGTGAAACCAGTAGACAACGCAACCAGTAGTGGAATTATGAACTAATAACATACTAAAACAGCTGTACTGTTACAACTAAAATAGAAATACGTTTATTTTATAAACAACTTGATTTATCCAATAAAACAATAAAATTATAAATTTAACGTTGATACGAAGATAAGACATTTCCCAGAATATAAATTAAAATACTAGAACATTAGATAACAATACCAGAAGCGAGGTTAAAACAGTAATCAAAATGCATTGGATACAAGACACAATGAAACAAACTTTCCCTGATTTCATAAAATTTAATGAACAATCACTGATAAAAGACACAAATTATAAGAAACACTGATAAAAAAAGAAGAAAATATTATAAAATAAAGACCCCTGCTTTCGAGCATTCTAATACCTTCAGAGTTGAAAAAGAACACGGGTTGGTCAAGAGAGACCGATAGAAAAGATGAAAAAAGATCTCTAACTAAAGATTACTTGAAAAAGTTGTAGATTCAGCTATGTTTCTCGGGATTGCTTATATTGAGCAATCTGTGGGCACATGTACATTGTATACAGAAATCGATGTTGAGCTCTTCAAGGATGTATCCGCTTTGATGTGCCCTTCGTAAAAAATTTTTTTCATGTTCTCTGTCTGCGTTTTTTAGTTTGTGCAATACTCTACAGCATAACCGGATAAACAGATTTAATTAAATTTGGCATTAGAAAAATGTAGTTGCCATAAAAAACACAAAATTACAATTTCCTCAAAATCGGCTCTAACGATATCGATGAAATTTTTTTTAAAGTGTAGCCTCTAATGACCTAAACAAAATGTAGGCCTATTGATCGCCAGTCCTAAAAAAATTGGTATGTGGCTGTTGTAAAATACGTAGTCATTTTTCATAATCGTCAGTACCGATTTTGGTGAATTTTATTAAAATTTCCTTTCCTTCGTTGTCCTTAAAGGCAAAAAACCTCTTGGTCATCGTACACTTTATAAAATGAAGAAGAAAAGAAGATAAAATAAAGAACTATTTCTTTAATAGTTTCAAGGTCGGAATTAAAAATTTATTAAGAAAGACCTGATAGGGATCTATAGGCCTACAGGACTACATGAGAATAGGTGTAAATGACGTTACGTTCGTGTCCTGCTAATTTCCTAATGAGAATATCACATTTCATTGCGATGTTAGGTTGGGTTGGGTTAGGTTAGCTTAGGTTGGGATAGGTTAGGTTAGATTGGGATAAGTTAGGTTAGGTTATGTTAGGTTAGATTAGTTTACGTTAGGTTAGGTTAGATTGGGATAAGTTAGGTTAATTTAGGTTAGATTGGGATAAGTTAGGTTAGGTTAGGTTAGATTGGGATAAGTTAGGTTAGGTTATGTTAGGTTAGATTAGTTTACGTTAGGTTAGGTTAGATTGGGATAAGTTAGGTTAAGTTTGGTTAGGTTAGGTTTGGTTAGGTTAGGTTAGATTGAGATAAGTTAGGTTAGGTTATGTTAGGTTAGATTAGTTTACGTTAGGTTAGGTTAGATTGGGATAAGTTAGGTTAGGTTTGGTTAGGTTAGGTTAGGTTAGGTTAGGTTAGGTTAGGTTAGGTTACATAGGGATAAGTTAGGTTAGGTTATGTTAGGTTAGATTAGTTTACGTTAGGTTAGGTTGAGTTAGTTTAGTTTAGGTTAGGATGCGTTAGGTTAGGTTGGGTTAGGTTAGGGTTGGTTAGGTTAGGTTAGGTTAGATTGGGATAAGTTAGGTTAGGTTATGTTAGGTTAGATTAGTTTACGTTATGTTAGGTTAGATTGGGATAAGTTAGGTTAGGTTATGTTAGGTTAGATTAGTTTACGTTATGTTAGGTTGAGTTAGTTCAGTTTAGGTTAGGATGCGTTAGGTTAGGTTGGGTTAGGTTATGTTAGGTTAGATTAGTTTACGTTAGGTTAGGTTAGGTTGGGATAAGTTAGGTTAGGTTATGTTAGGTTAGGTTAGGTTAGGTTAGATTACGTTAGGTTAGGTTAGATTGGGATAAGTTAGGTTAGGTTATGTTAGGTTAGATTAGTTTACGTTAGGTTAGGTTAGGTTGAGTTAGGTTAGTTTAGGTTAGGATGCGTTAGGTTAGGTTAGAGTTGGACATCACAATTTTGATAATAATATCGTTGTTTGTCATCGTAAAGAGGTGGTAATATTACCGCATAATTTTAGTCTAAACTATTATGTATTATAGTGTAGTATAATTTGTATAACACAACAGATATAAACAAATAAAAGGTCAAGCGTGTGGCCAAACTACACCTTGTAGGGTCTGTAGGCATATTGGGACAGTTATTTTTAAGCGGCCTAGCGTCAACATGTTAATTTCTTCGTCAAACAAACATACATATTCGTAATCAAAATAATTTCTAGTTTTATTTAATACCCCTCACATATTTCTAAAAATAAAAATTTTCAACTCATTCGTTCTTGCCCCTTAACTACCCCAAGGTCATTTTTTTATAGCTATATTAAACCTAAATATGGGACAATACAAAAAATATAAATACAAATTTTGAAATATATGTATACAGTGTGAGTCAAAAGTATGGATACACCCTGTTAAATTTTAAATGGATTAAGATAGAAAAATGAAAGTCATTACACCTTTCTAGGAAATAAAAGTGAACGTTTTAGTCACTATTATAACTTTGCCAATTTCCCCAAAATGGGATTTTTGGGGGGCAGCTCAAAATTTTTAAATGTAAAGACCCATTAAGTGACACCTCATTTAAAAGTCCTTGATTAAAGAAGAAGAACAGTGAAAACCAGAGCTTTCTATCTCAACCCAGTGCAAAATGGCAGCTCATTGAATATAAGTAAAACTTCATTGAGGCAAAATATGAACATCCACATTCAGGTGGTAAATAACCCCAATAGACAACCAATGAACTGCCATTTTGTACTGGGTTGAGATAGAAAGCTCTGGTTTCCACTGTTCTTCTTCTTTAATTAAGGACTTTAAAATGAGGTGTCACTTAATGGGTCTTTACATTTAAAAATTTTGAGCTGCCCCCCCAAAATCCCATTTTGGGGAAATGGGCAAAGTTGTAATAGTGGCTAAAAAGTTCACTTTTATTTCCTAGAAAGGTGTTCTGAGTTTCATTTTTCTATCTTTATACATTTAAAATTTAACATCCATACTTTTGACTCACACTGCATCGTCTTATTTATTTGTGTAGATTGGTTGCGAGGGCTTACAGACAGATAGACGGACAGACACGTGTGTGAAATTATTAGAGTACTTGCTTTTACCTACTGACCCTAATAAAAAGAAATCAATGAAAATACAATCCATCTTTTAATGACTATTGAATTGTTTGTCTCTAATAAAAACTGTTTAAAAAACTTATACACTACGCATTTCTCTTTATGTGGTTAAATTAAGTTGTATTCGTCCAACAAAAAACTATAATATATGATTTCGCACTGCAATGCAATTGTAAATCTTATTATTATTTTTTTTTAGATTTGTAGGTCACGCTGTGTTCAAGTTAGAAAGGGCAAGATATCTCAATTTTTAAATTTGGCCTAACACCAACATATTAATTTTATCGTGCAATTACATACATATTTGTAATCAGAATAACTTAAAACATATTTCAAAAGAAATCCAACTCCATAATTTTTGCCTTTCATGCTATATTTTTCTTATACGTGGGTCAAAAATATAAATGTTTGATTGAAATATATAGGATTTATCGTCTTGTCTGTGTATACGGGTTGCGTCTTACAGAGAGAGAGGCACGTAGAATATAAGGCTCCTGATTTTACCTAAAAACTGTTTATCATTGCAGCTATTTTGACAATTAAAATATTTTTGTATTTCAACATGAGCACATTATACTAAATTTCATGTTTCTTTGTGGCCGCAATCGTGCTTACGTATAGACGTTAGCTACGCCAGACGTACGCAAGCACGTAGAAATTCCCTTTTTTACAAACTTACCTTATGGCAAATAATATTGACTACATCACTAACTACTAATAATATTGTAAATTTACGCTACTACCATTAAGAAATAATTCACACTAGAAATTCTCACTACTTACGTATTTCACACAAACAGCTGAGTTAAATAACAGATCGATTACGTGTTCAAGATCAACAGAACTGATTTGTAAACTGGTACAAATAATATTGGCTAACTTAGTCTGACGAGCTGATGTCCATTCAATGGCCAGCTGATAATACAACAGCTGTTTTGTGAAACAACAAAATCACGAGTGTTCTTATCACAGTTTAAAAAAAACATTAATTAACCTAAGTTATTAGCCTTTTACTGATATGATGATTTGTGAGTATTCTAAGTTGTTTTGTTGACCAGTTCAGAGGAGCATAATGAACGGTGCAAAATCAACGCACAAACTTTCTGATTTACATGTCTCAGAATTCAACTTACAACACTTATAATTAGGTCAATCAGCTTTAATACTTCAACACAATGATTAGGTTAGGCTTAGATTAGAACAGTGTGAAACATAGCAACCAATATAATAATACACACTTAAAACAGCTGATTATATCCACCAGTTTTAGTAATTCAACGCAAAGTTAGGTTAGGCTTAGCCTAGATCCATGTGTAACATTTTGAAAAGTGTTGTTAACTTGATTTCGGCGTAAAATTGTGAAACTATTTTAAATCTGATTGAATGAATAAGCCTCTACAATTTTATACTGTTTTCACTTCCATTATGTGATCTTAAACAGACGCGAATTTTTTTGACGTTATCTCAGAAACTACTGGACCGATTTTTATGAAATTTCTTAAGGTTATAGTACTTAAAGAAGTGGGGTTTATCACTTTCTTTTTCCTCTGGGTAAAAATTAGTTGTTACTCCGTTTATATTTCAAAATATATCCCATAATTTTAAATTTATGCCTAATATTTGATAAAAAACAAGTTTTTTACTGAATGTTTAAATAACGAAAGTAGTGATTTTTTTATTTGTTCAAAATCCAGTACAAAAAATGTTGTCTAAAAGGAAGCACTTCAGTGACAATTATAAACAAATATATTTGCGTGTATGAGTGCATGTGTAGAAAAATAAATAATTAGTTATGTTTTTATACTAATCTTTGAACCTGTAAAAGTGTTGATTTATCATTATATATTTTAATTAAGATACTCATTATAATTATATAAATATTCTCAAAAACTATAATTGTCTTGAGCTAATTTCAATTCACAACATGTATTAGCTAATTTCTCAATCCATCTTAAATGTAAAATATTCGCGTGCGAAGCCACGTAACAACTAGTGAGTATATAAAATCTGTAATCAATGTTTCCTCCAGTATTTTAAATTCGATTAGAGAAAAAAAAAAACAGAAAAGGAAACTTTTTTAGACGTTTGTTTATAACCCTTTTTTTAAATAATGCCAGACCCTGTATAATTTGATGAACAAATAAATTCAACTTACCACAGTGTTCATTTGATTGCCTCAAAACTAAGTTACAAAGCTTCATACACACTACTGATATATATTCAAACTCGATTGATGTTCAATTCATTGTCTCGCGTGATATTCTAAAATAAAAACCTGTGTCAATAACTTCTATATACATTACATTCAATACAGATGTATCTCTCTCTGCATTAATATTATTTAGCTTACATGTATTATTAAATTCTATTTTTTCACATATAATAATAAAGGAAATAATGAGATGATTATTTAATTCCACAAAACAGCTTTAATTGCGACATATGTTTCGCCGTTAGAAGAATAAAAGGGGTTGAGAAACGACAAAAGAAAGGTCAATGATCTAACCTGTGGGATGGAAGTGGGGGTGTTTTAGAAAACAAAGGTTACATAATAGGTCTCAATAGTGGTGATGAGTTAAGATGTATTTGTTCATTTAAGTTGGAAGTATGGTTTTTTAAAATTGATCTATTGATTTCTAAACATTCCAGGTTATTGAGTTTCCTACTCAAATACATCTTAATTCATCACCACTATTGAGACCTATTATGTAACCTTTGTTTTCTAAAACACCCCCCACTTCCATCCCACAGGTTAGATCATTGACCTTTCTTTTGTCATTTCTCAACCCCTTTACTCTTCTAACCTTTCCTTTTGTCTCACATTTTTAGTTTAGACTTGTTTTGTTTTCAATTTAGATGCTTGAAAATGCCTAACGGCGAAGCATTTGTCGCAATTAAAGCTGTTTTGTGGAATTAAATAATCATCTCATTATTTCCATTACCATGGAATTCCATCATGTACCGACTGTTGTAACATTAAGTTATATAATATTAAAGTTTTTGATTTTTGTTCATGGCTAAGTATTATACAAACAGGATGACATTTATAAGTTTTAACCCATTTATACAAGGTGTTTCAAAAGTAAGTTAAGAGTTTAATAGTTATTTGTTTTTTTTTTAACATAGAATAAAATAAAGTACATAAATTCCTTTAGAGTTAAAAGGGTTTTAATCAAAAAAATTAAACCAAATTTTTATTTGTTACGTTTATTAAGACAGGTTATCGCAATGGCTCCCATTCTTTTACTGGACAAGCAGTAGTCTTTACTCTATACTATGTGCGACATTTCTTAACGTGTTATCATTTCTCTCAGCTACGTTTAGAATAATTGCTTCTTTCAGTATTTCATTTCTTACGATTGAAGGTCTTCCTTGCCTCTTGATGTCATCAACAAATCCGATGGTTTCAAACTTACTAACAAGTATTTTTTTACGCGACTACACTGCACGTTGCGAGTATGAAATTTTCTTTACTCGGCTGATAAATTTCGTTCACATTCATAATAACACTGAATCATTGCGATGAGTGTTTCTAAAGGTAAAGTCATGGTGAAATAAAATTTTATCAATTAATCAATGGTAAACTGCTACAAGTTTACCACCTACTGGATTCCTGTGCTTGAAATCAGTCAACAATTAGAAAATTCGTTGCTATGGCAACAAGTAAATAGCAATGAAAATAACAGCTGATGTTTTAATAAATCACAATTATATTATCAAAGAACATAAATAAGTTATATTGGGATGCCAGAAGATTGATGAACTAAAGTCTAAACATTGCCATAGGAAACAAATCAACAAAAATTTGGTTTTTGTATGACATTAAACCAAAATAAAATTTTATTTTTCTCGGATTTAATGATTTTTAATAAATTTTTTTCTCAGTTGGTTTTATGGAGTCGAACAAAATGCATTGGTTGTTATCTCTCAAAAAATACCAGTTCGGTAATTATTTGATAAAAGGTGAAGTTTTATTACTACCAAAATTGGCTCAAGGAATTTTGATCAAATTTAGGTTGAATTTTAAAACACATGAGAGCTAAAAGAAATTCGGTATTTGATTAAAATGGAGAAAAATCCAAAATGTATTTGATAGCGGTTATTATGAGGT